>VXAD01005611.1:842742-1180472 GCA_013399195.1 Dicrurus megarhynchus
CCCCCAAATTAAAAATAACCTCCATTTTAACTTTTTGGCTACACAAAATGTCAATCCCAACAACTCCTTATAGTGTTAATAATCCTATGATAGAGCAAATTTCCTTCCTACTTCATCCAGTAATACCATACTACATTAATTTGAAATCTATCATGGTTGCAAACCCAGTTGAGAAAAACAAAGTATTTCAATCATTTATTTCTAGTTTAAGAACAGTTTCTAAGCCAAACTATATCAAATGCAAAGTAAGAGAGAACCTAAGTTTACCTTACTAAATCTAAAAGTACTGTAAATTCTGGCTGCCCTGGAGACAATGTCAGCTGAAATGCATTCAGCTGACATATAATCCACGCTCTTCCTCTTGCTAAGACAAAGCCACCAACTGCTAAATGTTATCTAATAATTAGCATAGGTAAAGCAAAAGGGCTGGACTATGCCCTCAGTGTATCTGTACTTAGAAAATAGTTTTGAATTAAACCTGCAGCCCACTCCAACCTTCAAAATTCTAAAAAGAAGGCTTGCCAAAGAGAAAAAAACAGGCAAAAAACCCCCAAAGAAACCTATTTACAGGGGTATTCTAAATTCCAAAAATATACAGGAAGAAATTTCTAAACATTCTCTTCTTAAAAAAAAATAATTCTACTTTAGGGAAAGAAAATAGAGCCACAAATCAAAGTCACATTCTTTCTATTGGGTTTCTAAGCATGATAAGCAATAACATCCATCCCTAAGTAAGAGAAATTAAGTAAATGTCTGTGAATGGTGATTTGGAGCCAACTGAAAAATAAGGAAAGGCAAAGTAGAAATAGTCTATCTAATCTGTCAGTTACCTAAACATAATTAGCTGTTATCATCATTAACAATAACAAAGATGTCTTTTCTATAATCTCTGAGAGGCAAATGACAAAAGGAAGGATGTCACATACAGAAATGTCTCAATTTCTCTTTTCTTCTAAGGAGTTAGCATATATGCTTAACAAACAGTACATGAACTGGAAATATGTGTTCCCATCCCTCTTAGAAATAACCACTTCAAAAAATGTTGACAAATTTAGTTTATATTTTTGAGAAATCTTTGTTGCTGCAGTGGACTTTGATCTTCAGCATTTGACGGCATGTAGCCCTGCCCTTCCTGAAGCTGTCCAAAGCAGTTAACAACACTGGTCTTAAATATGACCAAAAAACCTCAAGAAATTTCAGGAATAAAATTTTTCTTTTTATTTATTTTTAAAGTATGATTTCTTTCTATCCATTTCACTTTCTCATATTTGCAGTAAGATAAAACAGAAAAACTGTATACAAGCAGACACTAGATGAAGTGGAGGACCTGGGAAAAGTTTGTATTCCTCCTTTCCTCTCCTCACAGGCTGCCATGCAAGACAGAGTACACACTCCATTCACAGGGAAGAATTTGACACGGCAGCAAATCAGGTTACTAGGCTAAATGACAGGAGTGAGATGGCAAAACAAAAGAAAAAAATTACCAAAAAAAAAGCCCAACAGCTAAGAACTACAGAGTATTTGAATGATACTCACAGCTAATGAATAGCTTTTTAGGGGACCATAAAAGATAATTAGAGTACTTGTGAGGTTTCTATTTTTGAAACTAGATGCTTCCTCGCCTCTTGCCCCCTCCTCCCCTCTCAACTCTGCAAACAGACAGGGCTTAGAGTGTGCTGGGTTAATAACCAGACCAGGTCAGCCTGCAAGAGATTATTTTAAGCTGTCTGCATTTTTTAGATAGGAGTGGATGTGACAGGCTACCCAAGAGAAGATCAAATATAGCAAGAGGTCATCTGTATCATATTATCAATATTTTAAGACTCAAATTTACTGAACATAAAAACTTAGACCTTGGATAGCCAGGGTAGAAAATATTACAGCACAGTCAGATTCACAAAATTCAAAGCTCTCAGGTTTTTTTAGACAATCAATTTTGACCCTGAAAAATGCTTCTAAAACCTCATTAAATCTTTTCCCCTTCTAATTAACTGAGCCTGAAAAATATTCTGATGTCTATTTCCCTGCTACCTAAGCTCACTAACCAAGGAAGGAACGACCTGAGCATTTTCCTGACAACTTTATTAAGAAAGAGCTGCAGGTGACTTTGACTCAATCTTTTAATTAATTAAATTTATCAATATGTTCAAGCTATTTTTTTCTGCTTGCAAAATATACATCAATTTCTTCCCATTCCCTATGTTCTCAGAATCACACAGAGTCTTTGAGGTTGGAAGGGACCACTGGAGATTTTCTACCGCAATCCCCCTGCTCAGACTGGGTCAGATAGGTTAGCTGCTCATGGCCATGTCCAATCAGGTTTTAAATATTTTCAGAGATAATGTTGGGAATCCACAACCTCTCCTGTAAGATGGTTCCAGAGCCCAACCACCCTCATAGCAGAAGCCTTTTCTTATGTTCAGATGGAATTTAATGTATTTCAAATTACACTCATGGCCTCTTGTCCTCTCACTGGGTACCAATGAAAAGAGCCTGGCTCTGTCCTCTTTTCACCCTCCCTTCAAGAATTTATACACTGATGAGATCCTCCCGAGCCTTCTCTAGGCCAAACAGTTCCAGCTCACTGAGCATCTCACTGTATGAAAAATGCTCCAGTCCTTTAAACTTCTTTGTGGCCTGCACTGGATGCTCTCCAATATGTCCTTATCTCTCTTGTACTGGGAAAGCCAGAACTGCACACAGTATTCCAGGTGTGGCCTTGCCAGTGCTGCCACAAGGACACTTTGCTGGCTCGTGTTCAGCTTGCTGTCCTCCCAGGTCTCCAGGTCTTTTTCTGCACTGCTCTTTGCAGGTGGCTGACCTCCAGTACATGCTGGTTCTTGGGATCATTTCTCCCCAGCTGCAGGAACTGGCATTGTCCTTTTTTGAACTAGGAATGTTCTCCTCTGCCCACTCTTCATCTTGTTGAGGTCCCTCTGGATGGCAGCCCAACAACCTGGGATATCAAATACTCCTCCTGGTTTTGTATCATCAGGAAACTTGCTGAGGGTGTGCTCAGTCCCAGCAACAGGGTCACTGAACAAAGACATTAAACAGTGTTGAATCCAGTATTGGTCCCTAGGATACACCACTGGCCTCCCACTGGAGCTAGCGCTGCTGATCATAACCCTCTGAACATGGCAGTTCAGCCAGCTTTCAGTCTATCTCACTGTCCATCCATCAGGGCCATCTGCCCTCCTCCACCAAGCCAGCCATTTCATCAGAGAAGGGTATCAGGTGGGTTAAGCAGGACTTACCATGCCTAAATTCATGCTCACTACTCCCAGTCATATTCCTGTCCTTCATCTATCTGGAAATACTTTCCAGGATCACTTGCTCTATCACCTTCACAGGGACAAGCAAGGCTTATTTATCTGTACTTTTCCAGACTCTCCTTGGACACAGACTTCTTTCCCAGTCCTCAGGAACCTCTGCACATTGCATGACCTTTTGAAAAAAATCAATCAGTATTCATGGGTGCATTCTATCAAGTCCCATGGACTTCTTTATGCTCAGTTTCTTTAAATATCCCTTAATTTAATCACCCTCCAGTGAGGTAAGTCTTCCTTGCTCCACACTGTCTGGGATTCCTGAAGGCCAGTCTTACCCATGAGGACTGAAGTGAAAACTGTGTTGAACACTTCAGGCTTTTCTGTGCCTGTTGTCACCAGATCCCCTACCCCACTACCAGTGGGCTCACGTTTTCCCTAGCATACCTTCTCCTCCTTATGTACTTGCAACAGGTTTTTTGTTGCCCTTCACATCCTTCACCAGCTTTAATTCCAGAATGATTTTGGCTCTCCCAGAACCATTTTCAAATCCTTGAATTTTTTTCATTTCTCATTTTTCCATGTTGTCCCATGCTGCGTTTCTCCAATTTTCTCTGAGAAGTCTCTCCTTCACAAAGACATAACTCTTTTTCCCGAGTTTCTCACTCATCTTGCACAGTTCCAGCACTAACCAGAAACAAGCTCATAGGATGTTTTTGACCCATTCTGCAGTTTATCTTCAAAAGTATTTGCATTAATTCTTAATTATTTCAAATATTTTATAAGAAGTCTTTTTCTGCGTGAGCCAGAAACAAAGGATTTCAATTAAGATAATTTACTGTAATCCTTCACTTTGTATAAAACAATAATACACAAATCATTTCACTGAAATAAATTAGATTACATTAATTAAGGAATTAGGATGGTGTGCATCCTTTCCCCCCTCCCTCCCAACAACTTTCTTTCAATTATTTTTGTTTGGTTACTAAGGCATTTGTTGTTTTTCTTACATCTGTCTAGTTAGCACCAGTGGCACATCAGCCTCTTCCTCAAAGAGAAAATATACCCTACTTTTGCTGAGGGCTAGGGAAAGAAAGTTTCATACTAGCTTCTCCCATTGTTTTTTTTTAATTAGCTGTCTCTTTCCCTTCTAAGTCTCATCACTCTCCAGTTCTTGATCCTAACTATCCTACCCAACCTGCCAATACTTCCTCTTTTTGACCCCTATTCCCTCTCCAAAACAGCTACCTCAAAATGCACATTAGTAAGCTCTTCCATTTTATTAACATGCATGTTATTTTACCTTGACTTCTGTTTTGGAGGACCTCATTAAAGCTTTCACAAGTAGTCAACTTGTGCTTCTTACTCTTATCTCTTTATTATTTAGAGTGATATAGCATTTGAAGAGGTGAGAGAGTCCTACTTCTTTCCAAGCTCCAGTAAGTTAAATTGAAAGATCCAAACAAACTAATAAATCTTTCCAGAACCACAGACTTGGTGTAGCACTGTGCAGAGAGATTTAACATAGCATAGTTGTTTTTTTGGCTCACTGCCTTTAGGAACCCAAATAGCTTCTTCCAGATCTCTTTAAACATCTGCTATGCACTGGCCAACTGTACAGCCAAAAGATAAGCAAATGCAATACTAGAAGTGGTTAGCACACAATTCTAGATTAGAAGTACTAATGTTAAATTCTCTTTTACTACATTAGTATTATTCAAATGAAGATATTATTGACAACACATAATGCAAAATATTCTACAATATTGTCCTCTCAGTCTGACTATTTCCAAAGCAAAACACATTGTTTATATGAAAAGAGGTAGATAAGATTTTCAGAGATATGTTCTACAGTGCCATTAATAAAGCGGAGCTTCATCAGGCTCAGTAACAGGGGAGTCTGGTGATCTTATTTTCTATTACAGAACCAACCATTTATTGAAAAAATGGAGTCTCAGGTGAGAAGGGGAAAAAACCTATTAATCTGATGTGAGCAAAGTGAGCCGCTTAAAATCTGATAAACAGCAACATAGCTATTGAGCACCCACCTAGTTCAACTGCTGTAGCACATGGAGGGCTGAGGGGCTCAGGTGGCTGGAGAGAAAGTTCAATTCTTCTGCTGCATCAAAGCATATGGCAAATATGGCAAGGAGGATCAATTATTCAGGCTCCTAAATCTAGGGTTCTTTGAATAGGTTGACAAAAAGCAGTTATCTTGCTTCATACAAATCTCCGAATGCATAATCAATTTGAGATAAAATTTTTTAAAATTCTTGTTTCAGAATATTTTTTCCTCCCTGAAACAATATGTAGTTGGAAATGAAAGATAAAAGTTTTACCGGTGCCAGAAATATGATACAGACAGAAAACTACTATATTGAATGTCTTTAGATGACAGATTGTGTTCAGCCAACAAGAAGTATTTCTAAGCCTGAGCGTTACCTTAGAACTAAAACCAATCCAGTTGAACTAGATCAAGGAGTTTATAGAGACAGGAGGCATAGAATGATACCTGCAGCTCCTGGTTCCTGGTGCAGAAAATATGTAGATGTCATGATTTTTGGTGACTGGAGGCTCGGGATTGTCTACAAGCAGCTAAATTAGCATTTACAAAGGACATCCTTTCATCCTACTATGCTAGTGTCTATTTCTGGTCATAGTAGCTCTTCTCCAGAAGACAACCAAGCTAAGAATTTCCGAATCACCAAAATAATGACTTTATTTCTGGTTTATCTGATGCATTAAGGAACACAATAATCCTTCTGTAAAGTAACAGCTGTATAATATTGATTGTACCATACACTTTAATATTAATGAGAGGCAATCTGCCAAGTTCCAGATTTCAAAAAAAAGGCTGAACTTCCTCTGAAAACAGGTTTTGTTCAGCCTGAAGAAGAGAAGGCTCTGGGGACACCTTATAGTAGCCTTCTAGTATCCAAAGGGGGCTGCAAGAGTGCCAGAGAGGCACTTTTACAAGGGCGTGCAATGATAGGACAAGGGGGAATGGCTTCAAACTGAAAGAGAGCAGGTTTAGATTGGATATTAGGAAGAAATTCTTTACTGTGAGGGTGGTGAAACACTGGAACAGGTCGCCCTGAGAAGTGGTGAAAGACCAGGTTGAACAGAGCTAGTGGAAGGTGTTCTGCCCATGACAGGGAGATTGCAATGAGATGATCTTTAAGGTCCCTTCCAATCCAAACCATTCTATGATTCTGTTACTCATTTGCACACCAAGCCATCTAAACGATTCTTAGGGCTTTTTAGGGTCCTTTAGGTATCCCAAGGAAATACAGTCTGTGAGATGTCAAACAGTAAGAAAGACAGCAGCACAGCTGCGTTTTTATTTAGAAGGTAGGGCAGTACTACAAACATAGTAAAAACATATTTGCCACCAGTTAGAAATTTACCTTTGGCCAGAAGGGTTCACAAAGGATGCCAACCAGAGCCTTTTCTGATATCAACAAAATGGACATACCTGCAAGTCAAATAAGAAAGGTTTATTGATTTTGATTTTAGGTGAACATGTCCCCTTATGATGTTAAGGGATAAGTAAAAAAAAGCTTAAATAAACACTTGTGTGAAATGAAAATCTACTAATTTCTACATGCAAATAAATTATCAAGAACAACTCACTGGCTTTAAGATTCAGCATAGTGCCATATGTATGTGTTGCAACAGAGAATTTAAAGGTGTTATCTGTGCAAGTTCCTGGCAATAACTGGAAAAAAAGCGTTTTTAGGGCAAAAGGTCATGAGCCAGTAGGTGCCGAACCAACAGACTGTTTCATTATGGCTCTGCTTCAAAGGTCATGAAAAAGGGTCCACAGCTATTCCTAGAACTGTATTGTGAGAAGCAAGTAGCTTAATAATATCTTCAATTACAAGGATGATAAAAAGTCATGATGTTCCATAAAATGTTTTGAGAGAAAAGAGTAGCGAGTTGATCCAAAAAGTTTAGAAACATGGTCTGAAATTCTGTGGGATGACTTACAGCCAATAAAATATCTAACACTGCATAATTTACAGTGACAATTACATATTTGCTTCTGAAGGAACGTAAATAAAGCATATGTAAAATAAAAGTATTTTAGCTAGGTCTATCTTATCAATATTAGAGAGAGATAAACCATAAAACTATCATGTACCAATAAGGCAATTTGGCTATTTTATATCTGAGCTAACAAAGTTTCAAAAGGCATTCATTTTATCATGATCTCAGATAGTAAAATCTGGCTTGAAAATACACAGTACTATATTCATACTGACAGAAAGGAAAAAGAACACACACACAGAGCAGGAACAGATGTTATTTCCTGTACTAAATCACCACCATAGGGATAAAAATAATTCTAATTGGTATTTTACAGAATAGTGCATACAATGGAAAAGAAGCCTGAAAATCCTACATCAGCTGCATATCTAGGTATTATAGACACCGGTAACATAAACAAACAAAAAGCCTATACAGATGCAATGCAAGGCAGTTTACTACTATCCTCCTCCTAGGTCTAGTCAAAACTAGGCAATCACTTTAGTCTATTTTTACCAGTATGCTCACAGTAGCAAAAAACCCCCATCTCCTGGTGTAGTTGCAACCTAAAACTTGAGCAACCACATTCACCAGTGCAGTTTTCATGGGAGAGCTAAAAAAAAGCCCCAAATTCTATCAGTAGTAGTGTTGACCAGTATCATTAGATAACTAAACTGTTTGCCAGCAAAAGACACAATTCAAAACCCCCAGGATATTAAACAGAAATTTTTCATTTCTAACCTAAAAATTACATCTGATTAAGACAAATTTCACGCATAAAGCTCACTCCAGTAAAATCTTAAACGAAAGCACAGTAACTACTAAAAGTCAAAAGTAAAAACATGAGAAGAAAACAACTGCGAAAATGAAAACCAATTTTTTTTAGAATGGCTATGGAATCTGGTCCATTTTCCAAAAGAAACTGCTTCCAGTTTCTATAAGTAACTTTATGAGAATATTATCAACACTGTCTTTCTCACAAAAAAAAATGTAATCATATATTCAGATCACTGGAAGAGCAAGCTTCAAAATATCTGTCTCAAAGACAATTTTTAGATTGTCTGCTTATGGGAGCAGAAAGTGGAATCAATTGATCCTCAGACTAAAGTAGGATTTAGAGGATTATGTTGCTCTTTTGTGAGGCAGCCAAATGGGAAAACACTAGGCCTTGTCCACATACTAATTTTTTTCTTTAATCCAAAGTTCTTATACAGAGCACCAAATCAGGAAAAGAATTTAAGAATTGCGAAGAAAAATAATGTTATATATTTCAAAAAAAATTATTATTTCACCAGCATTCAAAAGTTTTCTTTGTAACATCTTGCCCCTACATTCATGACGGTCTACAAATGGAAAAAAAAAAAAAACCTCAAAATCTCAAGTAATGTATGTTCCTTTAAACTCACATAAAGTAACAAATTACAAATCGGAAATAATGATGCCTATTTTTCTTTCATGTACTTCAAAACTTATTTGTGGTATTGGATGTCATAACGCTGCTGTGCATTAGGTTATTATCACAGATCTGTTTGTCCTGGACATCTCATGTTTTACTACTTGTGGAGTCATATCTGGGTGGCTTTATTCTCCAGGAAGTAATACATGGATTTCATTTGCTGGTATCTTAATCTGTATCTGAATGTCCACTGGAGTTCAAAACTAGCACCTTGTTTCTACAGGAATTGTCACCGAGGAAGTCAACTTGGCCAAAGACACGGCAAAGAAGAGTTCATATCAAAAGATACCCGGAATGCAGATAGAAATAATTCCTGCATAGCAAAGTCAATCCTTATTAGTAGCCCTGTTTAGCAAAAAGTCAGACACACATAACTGTGGCCTGCCATATACTGCACCTCATTTTCAGCCACAAAAAAAATATTTTTCTGCATGAATAGATGGTATTATTTATGTCCCAATCTTTTAATATTTTCTACTTCTATTTTGTTACTGTAGGAAAAGCAGAAAGATAGAGTAATATCGGTACAAGATCTCTCATTTTCCCTAGGCAAGGTTTCTTTCTCTACCCAAAAGTTTCAGCTATGCAGAAGAATTTGATTCCAGAAAGAATGGGCAAAGAAGCAGCATCCTCATCAGGAAAGCCTTGTTCCAAGCAGCTTCCTAGTGCTCCAAAACACTGTACAGATGGTCACTGCAGAGATGAGCTCCACAGCAAGTTCAGTATATCCAGAATATCAACCTGATGCAGCCAATCTACCCGGTAAGTCTGAGGTATCCTGGACACACTCGATTTACGTTGTAGGAGATGTATTTTTGATGGGATATCCAAGGAAAAAAATAAATTCCACATAGGACCACAAAGGCTAGTTAATGCCTTGTCAAGTCATTTGCTCTAGATTGTGGGATACTATCGACATTTCTGTCTTCAAACTTTCAAGAAGAAATCTTACACTTTCCTCTACACCTAGACAAAGCCTCGTTCATGCAGTAACCCTTTCGGTAATACCCTGCCTTGAAAAAAGAATTAGAAAACTACAGAGAGAAAGCAAACAAGCAGAAAAATAATTCTGGTCTAGAAGAACACAAACCCAAATACAGGCAGCAAAGGAATCATTCTTTTTCTTCTGCCAAGACAAAGACAGGGCACATTCTCCTTTCACCAAGACATGCCAGAAGATACACCACTCTCAGTTGCCTTTTACAAACACACATGCACATACTGCAGCCTTATTTGCCAACCTAGGCTGAAATACCCAGACATTAGGATTTCTGTGTGAGGAACTGAATCCATCATGCAAGAAAAAACCCATCATTTCTTTAACAGCTAACACTATTAAAGCTATTAAAGCTTTTTGTATTTAAGTACCCCTTTTGAAACAAAAATGGAGTTCAGTATCTATTAAGCAAACAAGATTCTTTACTTTCTTCTTTCTCATACTTACAATTGCCTTTTCATGATATTCAAGTATTAGGAATCTTGAAGTTAATATAAGGAGCAAAAGAAATGACAAAAACTACTACAATAAATTTCCATTTTCAAGTATGACTTAAGTACAAGAACTGCAGATAAAAGTGATACAACTAATGATAAGATTTTTCTCTACCTGCTCAATTTTATTGGCAAAGCTATTGTCAGTCCTATTATCTTATACACCCAAGGTTTCAAGAAAGCTACATTATTCCATAATGCTCAGGCAGAATTTAGAGTTAAGTACCTAATCCACAATTCTTACTGGTGATAAAGACTCTTGCTGGTGCTACAGAAGGCAAATGAAAATCAAGTAGCTATTCACAGAAATTAATTTTATAACACAGGTAAGAATAAGATCGCCGGGTTCACACCGGAATAGTAGTTAATATATTTCAGATGTGAAGCAGAACTTTGAAAATATACACACTCTACAAGTACATTGGAAACCATTACTTCCATGAAAAATCCAATTATGACACTTGTCTAGCAAAGACAACTGTATTTCAAAGAGACAGATGAAAAACAGATGTGCAAAAGTAACTTGAACATTTATCTAAAAGTACAAGTATCAAAAGTGCTTGTTTATAAATAAAAGCCATACTGCATAAGCTCTTAGTTTTATTTTAAAGTGTAGTCTCTCTCTGATCTAGTTCTTACAATGATGACAGGTTACACATAGGATTTGGGATCAAACCACAGCACTCCATGTCCTAGCTCCTGCTTTGAAATCAGCAACTAATGGGGGCATCTAGCACTTTACAGCGTCAGCACTGAAGTGATTACATGTATTTTGCCATGTATTTCCTCTCCAAGTACTAAACTCAATTTAACTCCATATAACTTTCCATATTCCCAACACAATAGATTGATCTCCGTAAAGGCCTTTTCCTTCCTTTCATACAGAAAATATCCTGTAAATAGCTTATTTCCCACTCTCTAAGTGACTCCTTTTGTTTACAGGAAGGAAAGGGAACAGAAATCTTGCCATAAAACAGTGAGAGCTAAAAAGTTCTGTTTCACTTCCTACTGTGCAGGTGTTTCATACAAGAAATCTATTTTCATTCTTCATTTCAGAGAGAAAACATGCTGCTTCTTTTTGAAATACAGACTGAGAAATAGAAAACAATAAGGTTAAGGAAGTAGCAGAATGCTTTACTGTGAAACAAAACAAAGGTATACAATAACCATTGCTATAAAACTTGTGAAATCCCTGGCTTTGGACACCACAATTATTTTACACATTGACTTGTAAACTGGGTTTTCCTTCTAAATCCATAAGCTCTTTCTTAATTTTTTGCAGCCCGGATAAATGTGTAGAGATCAATGTTCCAGATACCTTTGACAAAAAAACCAAAAAAAAACCAAAACAAAAAAAACCCCAAAACAAAACAAAAACCCAAATACAAAACTCAAAAATAACACAAACAACAACAACAATACCAAACTCCTCCCTTATTTGACAAGGTAGTTGATTTTAATACCAATGCTGGCCACAATGCTACAACATCTATTTAAAACCCGAAATGGAACTCCCCAGTAACAGATCCTTCTCGAACTCCATATTCTAAACCAAAGCCACAAGGACAATGGAGAATAACTTGTGTTCGTTCAGGATGCATGGCATCTCAGGTTGTACACTTGTTTTTGAGTTTCAGAAATACCAACATCCATCATAGTAAGAATTACATTCATCTCTCTAAGATCTGTTATTCTCTATTGCCCAGTGGTGTGAGGAAAATTCAAATTCCAAAAGAAGTCAAGCACATGAGGGCACTAATCCTCTTGTAGGCTACACATATCACTCAGTTCAAAAGGAAATTGAGAACTTTATCACATAATATCACAGCACACCTATCATGAATGCCGTCACAATACAAAATTATGTAAAATCTAAAAATATTCTCACAAGGTTATATTTGCCTCTCTGTGGAAAGGATACCTTATTTGATCCAGGCTGGCTGAATCTCACCAGCTACAGGTCAGATCACAGCTATTTCCCCATCACAGTAAACGCTGTTCCTAGTTCTACGTACCAGTCCCAGTACAGGCAGCAAAGGAGGGATGCCTTCCCAGTGGATGCACTTCCAAACTGTTCTAGCTGAGTAGCACAGGGAACAACATTAATTTATCAGGGAGCACACTGCCCAAACATCCATTTCATATCGTAAAGCAACAGTAAGCCAGCTGGAAGGATTGGATGGGCCCAAGACAGATCGAGGGTCATCACATAAATCACCACTGTTTCAATCAAAACACTTCCAGTGAAATGTGCAATTACTTGGAGTTTGTCAAAAGCAGCTTTCCATACTTTGTGATCAGTTACCTGGGAAAACAAATTACATCACTGGACTGTGGATACTTAAAGAAAGATTTGCTAATTAAGCACAATTAATTACACAGCAGCACTAATTTGAAAAGCAATATCCATTCATCTTTTGTCTGCTTAAGTCTCAGTCTGCTGAGAAGAATCGTTTATAGAACCTGCAACTTTGGATGATCCTTGCTCTGAGAAAGATGACAAAAAGCACTTGCTAAGAAACACATAAGGTGAACAGTAAATATACACTACTGACACACTCTCTAATATAAGTAGCAGCATAAATAGACCTATCCTTAGGCCATCAGAATTTTCTTACATACATTCAAATGCAACTATAGCTTCATCCTGAATATGAAAAAAAATCCACTAACCCTGCTCTGACCTGAAAGAGTTCTACCACATTTAGAATAGAACCCCAAGTAAAGAATATTCTTTATTATGAAAACAGCAAAGATAAGCTTGAGATAGCTCTACCTTTTGAACTTGCTTTTCAGCTGGGAAAGGATCTGTGCATTATATCAAAATGATTTTGTCAGAAATTAACAGAACACCCCATGATGCCTATCATTATAATAGATGTTCTTTTACCTGCAGTGAATCTGCAATTAATATGGAATGTAAGTATCTTTAATAAAAGGTAATAAACAAAGAGTTTAATCTTTATCATTTACATTTTCAACATGACACTCCACACACTGCTATCCACATACATAATGTGAACACAATCTTCATTCCCACCTTTATTTTTCTCCTATGAAACAATGTTCAGCTCCAGGCATTGCTTTCTCCCTTTGCAATACCTCATTTTGACAACACAGCAAAAGCATGTGATAAGCAAGATCACAAAGAGAGCACAAAACAATATCATCTCTGGCACTACCAAATATCACATTTGGACCACAAATTATAGAAAATACAATAGATGAGAGAGATTAAATAGCATAGCTATTTTCAGGAACAGCTCAACAGGTAGTCCTTATATTCTTTTTTTTTTCTTGGTTTTTTTGTTTGTTTTATTTTTAACTTTGTATTATGCCAGACTTCATCACAGAAGAGATAAGGAGCTTAAATGTGAGTAGTCTGGTATAACCACAGTGAAGTTGAGTACCACACCCCACAATGAAAGAGACAGAGGCTCTTAACTTCCCTCAATTTTCAGAGTACAACAGTAAGACATTTGCAGTGCTTTTAATACCACCTGAACACAAAAAATAAGAAACCTCATGAAAATAAGAATGCTGAAAATATTAACAATAAAGGAGAATTACCAGCCTGGAACTGAAGTTACTAAATAAGGCAGAAGACTGTATCCACAGAAAAGCAGATTAAAAAAACTCAACTGAATGATGAGGTAGTAACTGACTATTTCAATTAAAGTTAAGTGGAACATGGCAAATGACCTTAAGGCAACAGCTTAAAAACAGGAAAGATACAAAAATTACTTACAAGCCATCAAATGAGTGTGAAAAAAACATAACTAAATCACAGTATTGGGAATGCTATTCACGGTAATAATAGGAATACTTTTTTATATTGCTCCCATAGGTCTGCTTAAGATTTTATTTATCATTGACATTTGTCTGGGGTAGAAAAAATACTTTTTGTCATTTTTGAGTAGAAAGCAAGATATTAAGTACCATGGAAAAAAACAAAAGCATTTCTTTATCAGTTCTACTTTCATCAAATGTGAAAAGTAAGATGATTTTCAAACACAATCAGTGGAGAGGAATTTTTTTATTATTATTTTCTCTCAAAAACAAGGGTAGGGTTTTCTGAAGATCATTTATAAATGCCTTAATGTTTGTAGGATATGCTTTTTGACAGCATTGCTTGCTTTTTCAAACACACATGTGAGCCACAGTCATTTTAGAATGAGGTAATAAAAGAAGAGGGCTAAAGGATGAGCAAAAACCTAATCATTTTAAGTTTTGGAGTGGCTGAGAGACACTTCTGGAAGTCATGCAGTCCAATCTTCTGCTCAGAGCAGGACTCTCATCAGCACTGGAAATGATGAGGCATGGCTTGGTCTTGCTGAGTCTTCAAGACCTCCAAGGATGGAAAATTCAGCCACTTCTCCAAGCAGTCTGTTCCAGGCCTATACTGGCCTCCTGATAGCATTCTTCCTCCCATCTAATCCAAACACACCATATCAGAGTTTGTGGCTGATCTGGCGACAGTGGAAAAAATTCACCTCCATCGTTTTTTTGGAACAACCCTCAAGCACCTACGTAGCCATAGGTCACTCAGTAGCTGCTTCTTTGTCAGAGTGAGCAAGCCTAGCTCTATCAGCTTCTCCTGCCAGCTTGTTTGCTCCAAACAAGGGCTTTCTACCCTTCTTGGTGCTCCCCAGTTTCTCAACATCCCTCTTGAAATGCAGGGAACAAATCTAAGTATTTAACATAAATCAAGATCTTTAACAGTTCATCCAGCTCTCCTACTGAAATATCCAGTAATGTAAACAGACTAGTTTGCAGAATTTAGAAATTAATTCTTCATTCAATTATAGCCTCAAAGTGCTTTCCATACACACTGAATTTACGCCTTTGATTGAAAATCCTATTCAAAATTCAGTAGTCCTCTTTCAACCTTAACTCTGAAACAACACTGAAAAGATTGAAAATGCCCAGAACTGCATTTGAATGTCTCCCATCTCCCTTAGAACATCAAAGGCAAAAATAGCACAATTGGTCATCAAATTCATTCCAAGAATATGAGTCTCATAATTTACTACCATTGCTTTTTATAGTCAACAATCATTACAGGGTGTAATAGTAGAGTGAAATAGGCCAGATTAAACACACACAAGGCAAAACAAAGAGGAATGTACAAGGCAAACACACAACAGAAGAGAAAGAATTAATGGAGATCCTTACAAGCAATACCAAGACCTGAGCTAGCACCTGAGCTGGTATGTACACTATAGCATACTGTAACAAGAACATGATCCCTCGTAGGTCAAGAGGGACTAATTTGGAAGCAGCCCAAAACTTTGAGCATCCCAAATAAAATTAAACCATACCCACAGATGAACAGGATTTGGCAACAGATTTTTGGGTACATGTTTATTCTAATTTCACAGAAGTCAAAGAAAATTTGCCACAGAAAAAAACCATTTGTTTTCACCCATTAAGTGACTGGGAAAGAAGACCTTTTTTGAAGGTTGTAACACCAGGTGTTTCCGGATATGGTAGCTGCCTCATATTAAAAAATTTTGAATCCCATTTAAGTATAAATTTTATATAACAGCTTTGATTTGAATAAAAATTTTTGGGAAATTGGAATGGGACCATAGATCTTTACATGCTTTAAAAAATTACAAATTAATTCTTCTTTGATTACTTTTGACTAAGGAAACATTTTTGCTATATTTTGGATTCCCACTGCAATTAGAGACCAATATACTTACACTATAGCCTAGAGTATACTCCGTTTGACTGACCAAAAAGAGAAAAAAAAATTTGTTCACCACCCTTCCACTCATCCAAAATTCCTGACTTGTTACTAAATAAAAAGTATTTCAAATTTGGGCAATTACAATTGCCACTTCTACTGCTGTTTCCCAGACCTTTGTTCTTTACTGAATGGCAAAACTAAAGCTAACTTAAAACTAAAGCTTAGTCTCTGGTCAGGATTACCTCATTTTGATTCCTTTTCCATTTATGTTTGACAGACACTTTTTCTTTTCTATTACAAAAAAAATAAAAACCACCAGAGAATTTTGATTGTGCAAAATTTCCAGTTTAAATTCTTAAGGTCATTGTTCTTGCAGATGAAACTTCAGTGACTTACTTCAAATGTGGCACAGTTCATATGGTTCTGAACAAAAACCACAGTTTGTATTTCAGACATGCCTAAATATGCCAGCCTGCCAATCAAACTAGAAGCCTCCCAAAGGCATTATTGCATGAGAAGAGAGATGAGGAAAGGCACAGATAATAGCATGCCTCCTGTAAAACAAAATTTGCTAAGAACCAGGTTTGTTTGCTGTACCAGAAATATGTGAAAGCAGTGTTTTTCAGGGATTTTTTTTTAGATTTTACTGCCTGGGGAAAACTAAAAAATACAACACATCTAAATTATTGAATAATTAGCAGGGATAACATTTTCACTTCTCCGTGTACCACATACAGTAGTTTTTTCTGCTTCAGTAGAATAGACCCTGGGTTTGTGTATTTAAAAAAGCCATCTTCTTCTAAACTTACACAAATGCCCTTAACTGTGAAGTAGTTACAGATATTCAGTATTTGAGAAACTGGAGTCATAGCCACCTATGACATCAGTGAAAAAAAAAATAAAGTTGGCCAGGAAACAAATCCCCTCCCCATATCTCTTAACTTACAATCCACCAGTTAAGATTTAACAGATTTCAACACGATTCAGATATGACCTAATCTACTTCTAAATAAAACAACAGTAAGCAGATTTTGGACATATTTATTTAAGAAAATCAAAATAAATTAAAATATAAAACTTTTAATGTAGGCATTACAGATAATATCAATTAAGATAATACCAATACTACATGCAGATAGTATCAATATATTCCAATAAGTTTTCTGTAAAAAAGAATTAATTACCACATTTCTACAAAGAGAGCAACTCATTCTGTCAACGTGTGTTTTTTAAGCCACAAGTTTTAATTTTTTTTCCCCAAACATT
This sequence comes from Dicrurus megarhynchus, assembly GCA_013399195.1. Lineage (NCBI taxonomy): Eukaryota > Metazoa > Chordata > Aves > Passeriformes > Dicruridae > Dicrurus > Dicrurus megarhynchus. The sequence goes on from VXAD01005611.1 coordinate 859,949, forward strand.
AGTTATAGTAGCTCTCATTTGAGGTTCACAGTCCTAGTCCATGCATAGGAGAGAATGCAAATTAAAATAAGGAATACTGTGTACCTTGTCTGGGACCAAAAAAGACACAAAGTTTCTTGCTGTCTTTTATACACAAATGTACGGGTATCTTATTTGAGAAAGACAGCAAAGCTCTGCAACTCTGTACATTCTGCTACCTAGTAAAGGTCGAGCACAGCTTTGGCACCAGGCTATGCCACATCTTCTGCCTCAAAATTAAGTCTCCCTCATGCATTCTGCACCTTGGTCTGCCATGTTGTTGTGAGCACAGACCTCTGGTCTTGTTAAAAAATTCAGTAAATCAAAGGAATTTAATCTAAATTGAAACAAACTTTCAAGGCTGTTGAAGTTCCAGAAACACATCCTTTATCTCAGCCACTGAATCAAAACTAAACCAAGACAAAACCTTCTATTATAAACCTTCTCCTAGGAAGAAGCCTGGAGTAAAATACTGATTTAAAACATATTTTGAACCTGTGTTTGCCATCACGCAGTTTTATCTCAATAAAAATTATATATTTATATAACCATTTATAGCCATTTGAGGTTGTATAATTTATTTCATGCTAAAAACTGCAATAGAAGGAATGAGTAATAAAATCCTGCAGCCAAACAGTATAACATTTCTACCAGGAGTAGACATCTAGCAATCAAAACAAAAAATTTCTAAATCATCAACATCACAGACCAAGGATAAACTGTTTCCTTCTGCTGACTTATAAACCCGAGATCAACAACAAAACTTTTACCAGAGCTGTGTTTCAGACCTGAGAGCTTTGCTTCTTTTGCCCACTTGGAGCAGACAATGAAACAGTCACTCACAGTTATGTCTTATTTCTCTTTCTACATTTCAGATGTGTGCACAGGCATGCAAACATACACACTCGAGTCACACACCCCTCTCACAGGTGGCAAAGATTTCCCTGCTCCCCAGCCCAAGATCATTACTGTTGTTTTGTTTTATTTCTTTTCATGCTCAAAACAACTGTTCAATTGCAGTATACACACTTTGCCTCTATCACAGATATCCTATCACCCAGGACATCTTCCCCCTTCCCACAAAGGGGATAGTATTTCTGGTTTCTGTCATGATTATCATCTATAGGATTTTTAAGCAGCTCAGGCTTTTAAGAAAAAAACAGGTACACAACTGCTTTTTGCAGAAAACCAAAGTATTTTCAAGTTAACCTACTTTTAAGAAGTATAGACAAAAGAAACAAACAAAGAAGCAAAAGGCACATAAAACCATCTAATGTACTCTGGACTAGGAAGAGAGCAGAATATTTTTGCGTGACAATTTTTTTATCCCCTGCCACAGGAGAAAAACAGTATCTAGTGTTAATTATTGAAACAAACATACTTTAAAAACTGACCATGGACTTAGGAAACACAGAAAGGTCAGGATTCCAGACCTTGGCACTCTGATGGGACAAATGGTCAATAATCTTGCAGGCATCAGACCCTGCTTCAGACTAAGACAGTGGGAGTAAGTCCAGGCACAGGCTTTGTCTCTTTTGTACTGAAAGTGACAGCTGAAAAGAATCTATATCAGCCAAACAGACCAGTGACAGTTCGGTACAAAGAGAGACCCACTTTGCAAGTTTTTCATTTTTTCTCATATATTCCTCAATCACAAAGGACAGCATGAAGTTTCAGACACATTTTTTTGTTCTGTGAAGGCCATGAGGTTAAGGCATTCAGAGAAGTTACTCACTTGTGCACTGCTACACAAACAGGCCCTCATTTTGTTATAAACTGCTCACAACATAATAATGGAAAATTAGTCTTGGAAAAAAATATAGGGAAAAGACATACAAAGCAAGCTTGAGGTTTGCTTAATATACAGCCCAAATTCTCAAATATTCTACTCAAAATATCAATGATCACAAACTACAGAGCTGCACTCCCATCTGTAATTGTCAAAGAGCAGTCAGGAAAGATCTGAATGGGATTCTTTTGATACAAGGAAAAAAAAACCCAAACCCACCATCTAAATTCATCTAATCTAGTGCTTAAAGTATAACAATGAAGCTTGAAGTGATTTATTTTTTTTCAGATGAACAATTCTTTTAATCTAACAAAAATTGAGAGCATTTTGTAGAAATGGAGGTATTCAAAATAAATATTTTCATGTTTCCCATGTGTTTTCATTCACTTGGTCTTCTCACTCTCCCTCAAGAGCACCTTGAAAGCAAAAACATCCACCTATTCTACAGCCCATCCGTTTGTAGAGAGAAACTGTTGTTAATATATTAAGTTCCCAGAAAACATTGCCCCTTAAACATGAATGTTTTCAACTCTTCTGATAAGATAATGGCATATTCATTAGTTTCTCCATGTACTAGAAGGGTGGAAGTTCTACAAATTATTCATCTTTGATTACAAAAATAATATTAAAACATACCAGTGGCTGTGGTAGCCACACAGAAGAGAAGAAAAAAGAAAAGTGAAGCTATTTCTGCCAAAGATAGCAGCATTATCATTAAACTTATGAACAACTTCCAGAGTATACATGGTAACTGCATGTTTCAGGCAAGATATTGAAACAAGAAAAAAAACACCCTGATTCTACATGAGATAAAAAATCTTTCTGTCAAACTATTCAAAATATTGATGACATAGAAGCTCAAGAGGCTGTCATTGCCACCATGCCCAAACATCACACAGTTTGCTCAACTTAATACTTCATCCGTATGATAGAAGGTGCTAGTCCTATAGGTATTAAATGGTGGGGGGGGAAAGAAAAAGGACAAGATTTGTATGCTGGAAAGTATTTAGGCATTTGAAGTCCATTAAACAAACAACCCCTCTCCAGCCCCCTCCTCCACCACCAACTTTGTGAACCATATACAGACTTTCTGGTCTTCAGAACCTCCTGCAACGTTTTTATTTCCTGTAACTGCTGAGACAGAAAATCATTTAAAGACCAAGTTGTTTGAAAGGAAAGAACATTTTCTATGTCTAAAAACCATACTCCATCTACTCCTCTATTCCATTCTTTTAAAATGCCTAGCTGGAAAAGGAATTTCACCAGTTTGCCAGTGGTCAAGGGGCAACCTGTGGTGTTGGACTACACAGGGGTTGAGAGCACATCCTCTTGGCAGCAATAAATATGAAACCTTATGGGCAGGAAGCAAATCTGAGCACACACTTCCCAGCCAGAAGGTGCCCAGGAGCTGACAGCCAGCTGTCTTTCACCAGGAGGTGTGCTCTGCCTCCAGCCCCCAGAGAGACTAACCACACGCTGTGTCCCTTTGGGCACAGTAAACCACCCAGGGTTTCAGTGAGTTACCCAGCTGTACCACAGGCCTACGCTTTTTAAACAAAGAAAAGTCTTTTTTTGTTCCACAAGTGGGTAATGGCAAGTCAGTAGAGGGGTGTGGGAGACAGAATGGAGCACAAGTGAAGGGCATGAAAACTCTTACTGCAGAATGAAAGACTGTATGTGGGAGGAGAAAATTATTAGAGTAGAAATTATGTCATTACAGTTTAAGGAAAAAATGCATTCTAAACAGATTTCTTTTTTTAATTTATTGCCAAAAAGGTTGAAGGCCATAAACATTTTATTAGAAGCTCAGATTTTAGGTTTCATAATATCTCATAACTGCAAGGTTTTATTGTGGTCAGCTTGACTATGAGAATTTTTATATTGTTGCTATAAATCAACTGGGCTACTGGCAATTAGTTGCAATTTTGTTGAAAGCTACTTTAAATGAACAAAAAAACTCAGTAAAGAAACAGAAAAATACAAAGCAAATATAGAAAGCTGTGTTTTTATTTTGGTGCATGTAACCAAAACACTGGTATGTGATCAAACTACTACAGCAAGCAAAAGCCATAAAAGTGAAACACTGACGAAAGTCACCATTACAAGATAGTGATCTGTGATCTTTCCATTAGGAATTTATGTAACAACCATACTGCCTTCATGAGGAGAAAAGGGAGGATAGATGAGGGGACAACCCAAGGAATATGTATTTTTTTCCACCTCTAGCTGACCCTTAAAAAAACTTGTAAAAAAACTAAAGAGCACAGTAGGTGCAGCGGATATAATGCTTTTAAACCTGCAGAACAACAGTTCTCAATCACTTTCCTTAATAATGTGGGGGTTTTGGTGGGTTTTGTTTATTTTCTTTAAGTACCCTTCCCATTGAGTAACCATATCTCAATTACTCAACTCAATTTGAGTGAGCTTGACAAAATGAAGACAATATTTTTATAATTCTGTCCAAGTCATAACAAGTTAGAAAAAATATTTACTTCCTGAATACTGAAAAATAAGTGTTTACTCCATAAACTTTGTTTAATCTTGCTATTTGCTTTCTTCTCACATATTCGCCTTATATTTTTGTAAAGCACATCAACTTCAGCAGTGTTCTTTTTAGCTTCCATTTCTCAATTGATTCTGTCACACTGTATAGCATTCAGAATTAGAAACGTTTATGTTAAGGTCAACATTTTATTTGGGTTAGTTTCATTACAAAGGAATATATTTTACATTCTCTGAAACTTCTCCATCATGCAGACAAAATATTAAGTGGAAAGATCAAGAGATTAATTTCAAAAGCTTAGTTTTGTTCTGAAAATTAAAAAGTCTGTTCATTGGCATTTTAACTCACTAATGAATTATTTGGTTCTGAAGGTTTTATAAGACACATTTACTTACAAAAAGCAGGAAATCTACACTGTCTCATTTGAGAGCTGGCCAGCTGAAGAACTTGGTTTGACATTAGGTTCCATGAACTGCTTTCCCCTGTATATTCCATTAGCAACTGTGCCAACCTTGATAAAATCAAAAGATTAGTTGGACTGCATGAAAGAACACAATTTAGAGGAAGGCAGCTTGCATATCATAGCTATGAAATTTCTAGGCAGATTGTATTTTAAATTTCTGTCACTGCTTGGTATATAAGCCATATTCAACCTATTTAGGAACCCAGCAAGAGCTCCTGCTTCAGCTGCATTCCCACAGGCATCAAGGAGAAGCTGCTTCAAGAGCTGCAGCTCAACATAGTAGAAAGATTCATAGATCAGGTCATCAATGGTATTTTAAGAAATTGCTTTTGGTGCAACCTGGAATTTAGGAAGTGTCTGATACAGGACCATACTGAAAAGAGAACAAGTTGAGACTACTGTGGTTATTTTCTACAGCAACTGGATTATAAAAGAAATTAGTAGTAGAAATCAGAGTAAAGGAGGTTTCAGGCTTGGGCTGCTAATCTGTAACTATCATCAGTCATAATGCAACAATTCTGGAGATTCATCAATTTAATAGACTTAATGTTTTCTTTCATTTTGCTGAAAGTGTGGCTTAAAAGGGGCATCTAACTGAGCTTTTCCATGTTCTTCCACTTCCAGCAAAAAAGTCTTCAGAAGGCAAGTCCTAACTTTCCCTGCCAACTGACAAGCACTATCTCTCAGGGTTATTTCAACTTTAAGGAATTTTACCCTAAAGGAAATTCTTTCCATTCCCTTTCCTATTTGTTTTGATTATCTCAGCATGTATTTGCAACCTCTTTCATACTGAAGCTGAATGTTATACAAACGCCTGAAATTTTAAACACTTCATAAAATGGATTCTAAAAACCAAAACAGGGATCTGAAGGCCTGGTTCATGCTTTGGTAAACACAGAAATACTTAAAAGTATAACCACTGTGAAGCTGGATGAGCAAGAGCAGGAATCATCTCAAGCTTCTGAGGTTCTGCTGGCTCTTGTTTATAGCAAATGAAACTAAGAGGTTAAGGCTGAACATTAAAAAAGTGCAAACAGAAGATGTTTTCAGAGCTGAAGCATTTTAATTTGTATTTTTAAATACCCAGACAAATCACAGCTTTTTTTTTCCAGCCACGTGGGTACCTCTAGCGTAGGTTATCACAAGTTTCACAGTACTAAAATTAGTAGCCAAAGCAAAAGAACCAAATACAAATCAAGTTTGACTTTCTGAGAACCGATTTCAAATTCACGTCCTGCTCTTTAACACTGAAAAAATCTTTTGGAAGGGATCCAATGGAATTGCTCAATAGAAATTCACACATTCAAATTCTAGTATTGCTAATCAAGTTTTAAAATTCACTGACAAGCTGAGTAAAGTATATCTGAAGCCAAACCTGAGAGAACATGCTATTGTCTTTAAGCACTTATATTATTGTTAAGTTCTATAGTTATGAATTATTTAACTGCTAATAATTTATTTGGGAATTCTTGTCTACTGGTTTAAACAAAGAATATATAATATGAGCTGATAATGCAAGACCATAATGGCTCTTGTAAAAAGATCTTCACAATATTGTAATACAGAAATATTCTGTACAAATTCTGTACTATAATAAAGTGGTATCACAGTACACTGAAACATCAACTAAAATTCTCAATTATCAGAGCAACTGATAACTTAAAAAAGTTATCAGTTATGATATTTCATAGATTAACTCACATTGGAAACCACAACAGCACTGTATGCAGACTAACTTGCTTAGGGCTTTGTCCAGTCTAGTCTTAAAAAAAGTGAAAAGGATGTCGTTTCGACAACCTGTGCTACCTATCCCAATTCCTCAATGTTCTTAGGGTGATTTTTATTTGCAGGTGCCAAATCAGACCCTCACCTGTTTTAGACTGTGGCCACTGTCTCTGTTCCTCCTGTCATGTACCCCTGTAAAGGGCCTGGCTATGGCTTCCTGATGACCTCTTAGGTATCACCTTGTGAGGCAGCTGTTAAGCATCCCCCGAGCTTTCTGATGCCCAAGCTGTGCAAAGCCATTTCTCTCAGCCTCTCCTTATGTGCTCCAAGCCCTTTCTTTTGCTGGCTTTCCACTGAATTAGATTCAATTTAGTCAATGTTTCTCGTGTATTTGGGGAACCAAAAGTAGACAGGGTATGTCCAGTGTGGTGGTCTAAGGAATACTGAGTATTGGCAATCCACCGGCTCTGCTTCTGCTTATCCAGCCCATTTTGCTGCTGGCATTTGTCACTGTCAGAGAAGCCTGACATGCTGACTCGTGTGTCAGAATGTGCGGGTCCCTCCCAGCAGAGCTGTTTCCTGGGAAGTCACTCCCCACCCCGTCCTGTGGCAAGGGGTAAGAACATGCATTTATCCTTGTGGAATGTCACGGGGTTCGTCAGGGTCCGTTCCACCAGCCTCTCCCAGCCGCAGAGCGCTGTCCTCGAGCGTGCCAACTTCTCCCACAAGGTGATGTCACATGCAGATGTGATGGGGATAGACTTCATCTCCTCCTTCAGGACACTGAGCAAGGTACTAAACAAAACAGGCCCCAGTACAGTACTCCACTTGTTACTGGTCTCCAGGTGGAATACAAACCATTAAGTGCTATGTTTTGAGCCTGATAATCATGCTAAAAGCCTGGATAAACTCAAGATAAATGATGGTCCAACTGCCATAAGCAAGATTATATCTAATCTGATGGCATTGACAGTTTCAATAGTACACAGAAAGGTCCCACGACTATGAATAAGTATATAAAAGATGCTCAGAAACTTCACACAAGGCTATTTTAATTACTGCTCAAGGGTAAAAAAGAAAACAAAACTAAACACAAAACAAAAACAACTCCAGTAGATTCCTTCCTAATAAGGAAGAAAACATAGGACTAAAGAAAAACATGTTTATGTATGAAACAGAATGGGTTTAAGTTTCAGAAACTGTAAATATAGTCCATGAAAATAAAAACTAATTTCATTACCCAACCAAGGAAACCTAAAGTCATTATCCACCTTATACATGAATCATGAAATGGGAAAGACATCACACTGTAACAAACAAAGCAGTACAAATAATTTCTTAAAGGAAATTTAAACTTTTTTTATCAATTTATTGATCAGTGTTATACCTACAGCTGCCCCAGATACACTGACTTAGGGGATTTCTAGTCAAGAAAATGTTCACACCCACAGAAGACAGCACTTGCTGAGAATGGTTTATATCGTGGAGTTGTTTTTTCATTCTTGTAACTTGTAGTTAAGTCACAGGGAGAAATATCTAACAGATTTTAGATATTTCTTATTATTACTTTTCCCTGCAGCAATTACTCTAGCTGCCATAAAGAATACAAACAACTGTACTGAGAGATGCAACTGAGACAGCTGACATAGAAAAAAATAGAATCTCTAACTTGCAACTTTAAACACCTCTGACCTACAGGCACACTGAACACTGTAAAATGAGTGGGTAGGAATATTGATACTGCTGGGTACAGCCTACATAAGAAAGAGAAAAACATTACCATTAAGCATCTATTTTCCCCAGGAGAAAGAATTATTACTATGCATATACGTAAATATTCTATTCTAACACTCAGCCACACAAAGCAAGGGTAGATACTCAATTAGCAATTTGTGTATATAAAGACACAGTTTGCATACCCACCACCAGGCACAAAGGTGTGCTCTGTACATTGATAGTTTTAACGTAATCTTATATATGTAACAATACTTTAAGAAATACAGCAGTAAAATACAAAGTAAAAACAAAACACTTTTCAAATGTACTATCTATTTGCTGCAGATCAGTATGATGGAAAGAATGGTCACCAATTTTTATTTCCTAAGGAAACAAGGCTTACGCAGTCATACAGCACAACGCCTTCCTTCACCTCATGATTTTTTGAGCCCATTTGACTCAGCAAAATCTGATAGATAAAGTTTCAAGGGTAGTTATGCTCATAGAAACTTCATTTCAAAGGTTAAACAACCACAGAGAAAAAGCACAAAGCATCCCAAGTGTGACAGAAACAGACATTAGCAGAATTATCAAATCTGACAATCTCACAGACTAATGAAGTACTGCTTGCCCTTCACTCAGAAATCTCCACGAGAAGCAATGATTTCCAAGGGTCCAGGTTAAGCAGCCTGGCTCAGAATGTCAGTAAAACCCTCTGCTCTATCAGTAGAAACTTCATCCTATATAGAAAATATTGGAGCCCAATTTATATTTGAGGTTTTTCAGTGTGGCACTCTGACCAACCACCTGTACAGCTCTTGACCAATTTAGATAATCTCATCTATCCTGATTCCTTCTTGTAACAAACTGGTCAAATTCCACATTTAAAGAGAAGTGGAAGTGAGCAAACCTGTTCACACACTGTTACGGATTACACCAATCACTGTATTTACCTCATCTCGTTTCACCAACCTTAAAAATAATCTTTTGAAATGGTTCCTTAGGCAAACAAGATTGTGTGATTCAAAGACATGTACAAGGATACTAAGAAAATTTTGGGGGGAAGGGATGGAAACAGCAGAGGATCTGAGAGGGGGGGAAGACACCCACCTCTGAAGTACCTGCCTGTTCTCAAGAAAATGGTAGCCAGACAAGGGAGAAAACATTTTGAACACTGACAGGTTTATCCCAACAGTTTCTAATTCTTCCAGGCAGCTTCCAGGACTGAATGCAGATGCCTATGTATCTCTGCCAAATTACTCTGTGAATGGGCTGTTGTTTCAGTTGTCTGAAAAGGGAATTTGAAATAGAAGGTTACTGTTTTGATAAAAGGATTTTAAGTACCTGGACATCACTTAATTGACTACTACAGCTCAACCCAGATCAAAGAAGTTGGATCAAACTAAGGAATCTCTCTATAACAGTAATATAAAGGAGGCTATGGAAGTGCCAAAATAAGTCCCATGTGTTAGCATATTTTATGAAATAATAATAAAAAAGCCCTCTACTATTTAAAAGCTTTCTTCATGTAATCTTCCCTGCCAAAGATTACATGAAGATTCCCAACAAGTTTCCCACCCCTGAACATCCCAACAATCTAAAAGTTATTGCAGTTGAAAATATTTGCACCTCTTGCAATAATGACCACACTCAGAGAATGACTTTGTAGTCATTTAGTCTGCTGTATTTAACAACGTGCATTCTTTTTCTAATTTACCACATAACAAGAACAGAACAGTAGCTCTTCCAAATGCCAACACCTCAACAGTTACTGTGTGGCTTATCATTGAACACCAACTTCATCTGAGGTTTTTGTCAAAGGCATCACAAACTCAACCTAACAGAAATCCCCAGTTGGTTTCACTTGTTAGCTCCAGTGTCAGACTGTAGCACACTGACATAACATAGCTTTAAACCAATTCCTACCTTGTCTCAACTCTTATCACAGGTTCTATACTGTCAAACTTTCAAACATTTCTCTCCGAGCCTCATATGGAAGAGAGCAGAAGATTAATGACAATACTGCAGAGAAAACAGGCCATGGGTTTGTAAATACAATGGGTTGTTTTACATTAGTCCAATGAAGAAAAATTATTCTCACACTGAGTTTGCATTCATCATCAATTAGAATTTTTACATGACAAACCCAGAGCATCCTGCTAACCCAAATCACAGCTGGCAATCCTGCAGCCCAGTGAGGCAAGGCAGCCACTGCCTTTGAAACAGCTCCCTCCATTGCTACAGGGAAACACCACGAGGAGCAAGAATAATAAGCTGTTGTCCTGACAACCTTACAAAGTAAAACCCAGGGTTACTTTACTACAGCAGAACGCTAAGGACAACCTGATCACTGTAAACTGCTCCTAATTCTTCAAGAACAGCTGCCACTGCAATAAGCAAACCAGCACAGCAAAATACATGCACTTGCTTACACACTGTAGATGACAAGCAGATTAGGCATGAGAATGTATGCATAGACACAGCCACACTCTTCTGTTCTTTTTCCCCCTCTTCACTTTTTTTTCCACTTTGTGTCACACCAGTATTACAATGGGATTTCATGCTAAAACATATCAGGTATTAATTTTCAGTGCTGAGAAGCCAGAAAAACACTAGAAGCACAGGAGTGCTCTTTTCCTTGAATGCACTTCAGGTATCTAAAAGTAGGAAATAATTAGTTTTGAACAGAAAGCCTAATGAACAAATGAAAACATCCAGAGAAGAGTGATTAAATAACTTGCAACTCTCAGGTGGAAAAAAAAATCAAAACAAAGTTGGAAAAACCCCAACTGACTGAAATTTCCTCTTTCACAAATACCTTCTTTGCAAAATATAGGAAATAGGGCTGCTTTTTTGCAGTGACAATTTTGCTAACTCTGCATTAATTGCAGTATTTTTTTTAATTCCCCCATATGAAAAGGAAAGAACTAGCAAAAAGTATTTTAACGGTATGTGCACTTATAACACATACTGTAGAATGTTTTACTCTGCCCTTACTCTCCTTAAGTGCCATTTCATTGACAGTTTTATCAGATTTAACTTTCACAGTTTATCAGATTTGACTGAAGTGACTGTAAAAATCCAAAATTAAATAAAAGGTGGCCCAGAATCTTCTTTCCATCTCATACATATGGAACAAACAAGTGTAAAAAAAAAGGCAACTCAAATCAAAACACAAAAAAAATGCCAAACCACTAGAAAAATTTTATAAGGTATTAAACCACATTTTATTGCATTTAAATTAACCTGCCACAGAATGTCTAGTGTTCTCAGAGTACCTTTCCTTATAAAAGCATTTTAAGTATTATAATCTGTTGTTTCTGTAGTACGTAAACCAGTTCTATAATTTCATCAGTTTTTGTCAGGTTTAAAAAAAAAGTTGGTGATCCTAAAGGGAAATGGAAGGGCAAATTGATGAGTTTTATGAGAGCTTTGTATCTTTAATCTTTTAGGCAGTCTTTAAATCGTAGGTATTTCACAAGATTACTTTTCATCTGTAAGTTATATGAAAATTATTTGATGGGATTTATGTTAGAGAACACACAACACACATAAACACAGGCAGGCATTATCACAATCCACAGCCACTATGCCAGTGAGAATTCAGGCAGCAAAGGGAGAGGGGGAGGAAAGAAGAAACAGCAAATAAGACAGGAGCATCACACAAATGTCTGCAGAGCTGGGTTTGTGACTTTGCAGGAACCAGAAAAAAAAATGAAGACATTATATAAGAAAAGATTCAAAGTCAATGGCAAAACTCCAAGTCCTGTGCTCAGAATTTTATTGAAGCTGCTGAGGGGGAGGGGCAGCCAGACAACTCCAGCTACTGCCACCTTCCAGCCTCCCAGCTACTACAAGCCAATTTACTACCACTCCTCTAGCTTCCTTCTAGATTCCCTCACTTTCAAAAAATAGCTGTGGTATCTTTCTACATTACACGTCACAGCTGTAAAAAAAAAAAAAACGTAGCTACAGGTTGTTTTCCAAAGGAACACAGATTCCCCAGTTAACAGCACTAAAATAAATGCCTACTTCATTTCAAACATCTACTATTCTTAAAATGTCTTACAAGCATCACATCCAATAAAGCTGTTTGCTTGCACATCCAAAAAGACAGGACAGCAGCAGCTGCTTACATTTATTACATGTGCAGAACATTACCTCCATAAGGATTCGAGACATTTTTTAAAATAAAACCTTTAATTATGTATGCACTGCTCATTATTTAAGAAATTCCAAAAAACCAAAAGAATCCACTTATAAATCTTGAGTAGCTAACTGCTGATGTAATTACAGTTTCATGATCCAAACAAGAGCCTACATATCTTCTCATAAGAACTATGGTGCAAACTAATCACAATGACATTTCTGCCTACTGCTGTCCTGTCTAAGTAAAAACTAGAAGAGTATCACCAATTATAATAATCCTTTTCAATCTTCTGCTCATTCAATTATGCCTCAAAGTGGCTTTAAATCTGGGGTCAGTGCTTTACTACAAAGGAAGCCAGGTTCTTTCTCATTTACTTCTGTCAGGATAAATCAGATGTTTAACATGAAGTTTGCTCTTTCACAACAAACTAAAAAAAAAAAAAAAAAAAAAAAAAAAAAAAAAAAAAAAAAAAAAAAAAGACAGCTATTCATGTGAAATCCTGACAGTTCTTAAAAATCTAACCAGTCATATGGCATCATCACTGAATGTCATCAAGAATTAATGTTATTCTTAATGCAATTTATGTGAACAACTACTGTTTAACAAGCAAGCAAACAAACAACCGTGAAACATACTTTTCAATCTATTAAATACAAATTCCCTCATAAATTCTTCTTATGGGATTCCTGGATTTGGTAGACCGTCCTCACACTCTTTTCTCAAAATTCAGGTAGAAAAACCAGGGTTGAAAAAGACTGTCAGAGGCACCCCTTCCTTAAACTTAATGAACTGTCCAGATTTATAAAAGGATAAAAATTCTCTTGAAAATAAAGAGATAAACTGAAGTTGGTCTTGACTTTGCAAGCGGTAACATTTTAAAGAATCAGATATAAATTATGTTGCCTAATACAAAAAAAAATTCTATTCTCAGGACAGTATTGCAACATACATAAAATAAACAGCCATCTCCCCTTCTCTGATCCACAACCCAGCTTACCCAAACATTTTAAAATTGCAAAGCATTTTAAATTGCAAAGCAAAAATTGCATGGAAAGAGAAAAGAGCATTTGTCAAACCCTGATTTCATTTCAAGCTGTCAAAACAGCTACTGTTGGTAATCTCGGATGACTAACGTGAGAAACTAGATAACCCAGTGCCCCACCCTCTTTCCACAATCTGTAGCTTGTATTATCATAATAGCATAACATTTCTCCCTCTATATTACTAAACTAGATCTCTCAGGAGTAAAAGGCAGGAACCTACTGATAATATTTTAACATCCAACCATCTAAATGTAATCCTAACTCCAGCCAAGGCAAGGAGAAAATACTTCCTTTCTCCTGCAGTTTGAACTAGTGATCTGCAGATAAAGAGCTTAGGTGCAACGCCTGCCTATGTCCAGTATGAAGCTGGAAGTGAAAAAATGAACTGCCTTGGTTCAGTCATAAAAGTCAAAAACAGCAAAAAAGGGGATGGTTTTGCCTGTTTGACCACTGCTTTGCTTAGTTCCTCATTTGACTCCCTTCATTTGCAAGAGTATTTCACAATGCACTTGAGTAATGGCATGTCAGTAAATGCCTACAAGAAGAAGAGCATATTATCATTCTTTCAGGAAAATGAAATATAAACCTTTAAAAATACTCTGATATGCACAGTAAGCAAATACCAGCTACAAAGAATGGAGGTTTTGTTTAGTTCTAGGCTTCACATTATATCCTTGGCATATACGAATGAAAAGATCTTTAATTGATCCAACAGGATTGGTGAAACAGTCTGGCACCCTTACAAGTATTCCTTCTTGTTACATCTAAGTGCTGCACGACCTGCTAAGTTAACCCACTGGGCATGCAAAACCAAGACAATACATTCAGAGACCTCTCTAAATCTAGCTTTGTATGAATGCTACATAAATTATAAATCAGCTGTTGTAGACCCTAAGTGATGTTTAAATATCTATAATGCATTAGAGCGCTTGATGATTTAAACATGTTTGCATAAATAATAAAAGATATTTCAAAGATCAAATTTAAGATTGAAGTATTTCAGGGCTACCACCAAAGAAGTGAATGGAGGGCAAATAATGCGTTCCCACTGACAAAAACACAATAGAGCAATAAGGCATCAAGCCTAGGCATTCCTATACCCAGCAGGCTGTGAAGCACTGTACTTCTGAATCCAACTCCAAAACGTTTCAGTCCAAGGTAGCTAGGCACAGAATCCGGGGGAAAAATAGCTGAACAAACAATATTAATGCACTGTGGTCCTTGTTAAAATAAGGCCATCAAACCAAGTAAAAACTGAGACTGAATTATTGGCTTTTCCCTATTTTCAAACATCCTGCCTTATCCAGCTGCCTTCCTTTAAAGCAACGTAAATATTTTGCAGAGTTACCTTCCAACTAAACAAACTTTCTTTAGATATTAGTAACACACATGTAAAATAAAGGAGCAACATGAGCTGATCAAAACAACGAATTACGTCATCTAATAAGCAAGCTTCAAATATGCTCGTGTCTAATCGGTGCAGAACTGACCAGAAGATAGATTACTATTCACGTGAAGAAAAAAAAATAGACAAATACAGAAATAGCAGGCTGCAGAGACAGATTACATGCTTTCCTTCCCTGCAGGATAGCTGATATAAGAAAGCCATCTAGTGTTAACTTTCAGAAGTGAAAACTGCGCACAAAAGAGCTCGGGGAAATTTACATGTGCAATTCTCTTTAACTTTGCATGTCTTTTGCATCATAAAGAAATAAAACTCGTTTCCTCCAGAAAAGCCAGGCTGAAAGCAAGTATTCAAACTACCGATGTATTAAAATAATGCAGCACCAAGTACTAAGGTAGTTTACTGACCCTACTTCGTGAACCTTAACAGCCATATCTGAAATTTGTCAGCTTCGGAGTTGCCTTTGTCAAGCCTCCGTAGCGCTACTTCCCCGTTCGCAGGGGCTCTCCCAGCGCAGCCGAGCGCTGCCGCCCAGCACAGAAGGGCTGCGGAGCCACCAGCATAAAACCTAAAGCAAAGTTGAGCCCAGCTGGCTACTATTTAACGAATCGAACGCCAAGTTTGGAGAACGGACCCCTGAACAGCTATCGGAGTATTACGAGGTAACAAAGAGTGCAAAAGGATGCAGCTTGCGCCTTGTATCCAGTAACGAAAAAAAAAAAAAAAAAGGCATTTAAATCATTTAAGGAAACTGCACGGGCTGAAGACCCTTTCCCTCTGCTACCCCAAGCGCTTGGCGGTCCCCGCCGCACCGTCCCCGCTCTGAACAGCAGCTCTACCCCAGAGACGTCCGATCGGGGCAAACTTACTCGGTAATTGCCATTATTCTCGGACTGAGGTTCGGAGAGGGGAGCGGCGTGCCCGGGCTGCCGCAGCCGGCGGCAGAACCACCCCGCAGGTGACCGGCGACCCGGCAGACACCCCCGCCGCCGTTCTCTACGGGGCGGATCGCATCGCTATTTATAAAGGCGACGTGCGGGAGCGAGCCGCCCCGGCCGCAGCCACCCCGCCCCGGCTCGGCGGGCACCGTGTGGCGGCCGGGGCGAGGACGGGCTGCTGCTGGGGAAGGGGGGCCCCTGGCTCCCCGCCGCTTCCCAACCCTCCCCAGACCTCCGTCTTCCCGCGGAGCCCGGAGAAGCCGAGCCTCCCTCCCAACGGCACCTGAGGAAGGAGGAGATGGGTCTGTCCTCACGGCACCCCCTTCCCTGAAGTGCTCCCGAGTCCTTCCCGGGAGGGAAGGCACTCGCACGCCCGCGGGGCACGGACGCGGCGGCGGGNCGGCCCCGGGGGACCGCCAGCTCCGCATTGGCCACCAGCGCTGTCGCGCATCCCAAACCCCGCGCCCGCCCCGCTGCCTCACACCGCCTCCCCCACCGCCCCTCGCCCGCCGCGGCGGGGGCGCGGGAGGGGATCCCCGGGGCGCCCCAGGGACAGGCGGCCAGCTCGGGATCGGAAGAGAGCAACAGGTGGGGTGAGGGACGCAGCGAGGGACACAGCCCCCGCAAGAGCCCTCCCCGGCAGGGAGCCCGTGAGCGCCCGCTCCTTCAGCCGGCCCGGGGCCCCCCAGCTGCTGCCGTGCCCAGCCGAGCGCGGCGGAGCAGCGCCGAGGCAGAGCGGCCCGGCACCTGCCCCTGCCCCGCACGGGCGCTCGGGTGCGCTTTCAAGACCCTGGACAACGCCGCCCGGCCCGGCCGCTCAGCCCCCCGCCCTTGCCCCGCTGCCGCCCTCGGGCTCCTGAGACCCCCGGCTCCTTCCCGCGGGAGCTCGGGGAGTGGCGAGAAGCGGGGTGACCGGGACTCTGTGTCATCCTACAGGCTCTGCATTGCCTCTGCGAAAGTCCGTCTGAGACCCTCTGGGCTTGCGGCAGGGATGCTGTGTCTGCATCCCCGTAGTGCCTGCCTTTACCCACATCTTGAAACCGGGGATACCTATAGCGAAGAAACACACGGCAGTGGAGCTCTCACACACATGCCCTGTGTGCTCTGTCTCCTATGTACCACTCTTAAGTTTCACATGGTCAGGAGCATGGAGCATTCCCTCTGTCTTGTGCAGCCCTGAACAGGTTAGTTTGCCTGCCAAATAAGCCATGTCAAGGTATCCACATTTCCTCCACCTCCCCCACACGTTCTGGTAAGCAAACCAAAGGCTGTTTTCAGAATTTGAATTTCCCTATTTCTACTCTGAGGGCTAGTTCTGCAAAGAGCCATATCTGTAATCCCCACTTCTACAGAGAGGTTGCAAAATAGAAGATGTTATCAGGACTGATGTGGCTGCTCCCATCTGCTACCCCAAATGACGAGGCCTGCAATACCATTGGAATAAAGTCTACTCCTACAGAGCCCTACGGAAAAATCCAGGATTCTTTTATGTTTTTCCTGTCCTCTCTTGCTTTCTTTCCCCTCCGCCCATACCCACCTCTCATGGGTAAGTAACTTTCTGGTTGTACCAGTTCACTCAGCTCTGGCAAGCAGGCTGAATGTTGACATTTACAAGTATTCCACTGCCTAGTAAACTTCTCATTGCCTACCTTTTGCTGGAAACACAGCAGAAGACTATAGTAGAAAGGAACTGCCACGTGCATGCGAAAGATCCAAAGGCCAAATTCTGTTTTATTGTGTTTAACTGTTCCTTAATGCACATTTTACCTCAAGAAATACAGTCCACAATCATAAATCCAAGCATAGGTTCATGCAGGTTTACTAGAACAAACTTCGAGGTGTCAAGATTAAAAGCACTGGCAAACATTACAATCATTAGTTAGGGTTTGGATCTGCTTGAGTGTAAATGTTTTGGTTAAAATGTTATTTTAGAATGTTATCATTTCTTCCCAAAATCACTAGTCCAACTAGGCAGAAGACTGTACTGCCATGACCACAGAAATAATATTATTATTGTCCTAAAAAAAAGCCTCAGAAAAAAGCACCACAAGGGAAAGGATCGGTGTATTTTTCACTTTGTCCTGTTATAGGCAGTGTCCTTCCCGGAAGGTTCATTCCTTTAAAACGGAATTAAATGACAAAATGACAGAAAACATAAATGGAAACAGAGGGAATCGGGAGAGGTGTGAGTGTGCACAGAGTGTGGTAGGCAGTGCTTGCCTCTGATTTCTTTGCTGACCAAATCCTCAGGGCTAGAGGGCTCCGGCTGCTTGTTCCGATGAGTCCCTCTCACTCCGAGGGCAGACTCAGCAGCAACTGCTGGATTTTCTCTCCTTGTTTGCCATTCCTCTCGCACGCCGCATCTCTTGCGCCGGAAGAAGGGAAGCTGGACGAGCAGCGCCGCAGCTCCCCAGCCCCGGGAGGCCGGTGCGAGGCTCCGGGAGAGCCGCCCGCCGCCGCCAGGTGTCCTCTGGCAGCCGCGCGGGGGCCGCCCCGGGGCCGCGCTCCCGCTCCGCTTTGCTGAGCTCGCCCGTGTCGAGCCTGACCCACCTCTGCTGCGGCTGATTTTTCTCCTGCCTGCACCGTCAGTGCAGCTAAATAGCCCTTTTATAATCTTGGCTACATTTCATGTGCAAACTCAGGAAGGCAGTAGCGCATTGTACTAATAGCTGTAATATTTTGTACGCTAAGAACAATATTTGCATATACTTACTCTGTTTTCTTTTAAAGCCTCGTTTTATAAAGCACTTTGGATGCAAATCAGCTTCCTCCAAGAATATTTTGGTGTTTCACCTACGATCCTAAAGAACACTATGCTTAAAAATACCTGACAACTTATCTGTAAGTCATTCTATTTCCTTATCCTCTGAAAAAATGCTACTGAGTCCCTACGGACTGCAGTGGTGAGATTAACTCCTTCCTGCACATAGGGTGCATTCCCCCCTGCACGCTGTCCTGTCTCAAGGGGCTCAATCTGGATGTGAGAAATGCTTAGGCGTTCTGCTGTGTGCTGCCTCTGAGGCTGACGTCCACCATTAAAGAACAGGCAAACTGTGGTAATGCCTGTGAATTTAAAAAAGAAAGTATTTCTCAGCTGACAGAATGTACTTTGTGATGGAACTGTGATACCTTACTTACTTAACAGGTCTAAACATTTACAGCCAACACACTAACTGGTGTTTAGGTTGCATTCCCAAAAATAATCATTACCTGTATCTTGACAAGATCCAGCACACTGATACGTATTAGGGTTTTGCTGTTAGGACAGCCTGGAATCTTGCTGTGATCACTGCTTTGCTTTTTGTCTTTTTAAAATTTCTTACTTTTTTTCTCTCTCTTACTCCTTTTCCTTCTCACTCTCTCACTCCTCCAGTATCATTCCTTTTGGCTTCCAGGCTACCATCTGTGTACCCTCAGGGAGTCAACAAGAGAAGAACAAGGGCCAGAAACCAGAACACAGGTGAAAAGAGGTAAACAGAAGCTTCTTGCAATAATAAAGAAATGTTCGAGAGCACAAGAGCATATGGGGCAAGAGGAATCTCTTGCCCAAACTAAAAACTGATAAGTATGCAATCGAAAAGGATGGGGAAAAAGAGGACACTGACTTTCCATTCAGTGGAAAATTCTAATTCTTGCAGCATGCATGTATTTATTTGAATTGCCTAGTGAAGGACACTCGCCACAAATTTGGGATAAATCACAGCAGGACAGTTCAGCCTTTGACAATATGGACCCAGAAGGTATTGTAACAGCTCAGCTACACAAATAACATGCAAGCAGAAATCAGACAGAAGACATCCCACAGGCTGCAGGCTGGGCAGCTCCGATTGAGATGGGTGCCAACTTTTTCCTGCAGTACCTTTTCTTCACTTTGCCTGTTCATATTTAACTTCAAAGTACCCAGCTCAGCCACATATGAAGCCAGTCTTCAGACGCTGTTAACACGCAAGGAATTGTTCCAACATCGCCTACTAACTGTTTGTTTCCAGTGACATAAAGACAACTCTAACAACAAAAGTGGACTTTTTCATTCGTTCTTAGGGAAGTGGGTCTGCCTGGGATCCTTGGAAGTGGTGTGGGAGGTGGAAAAGACATCCGGTAGCCACATGACGAGGCTCGTTTTGCTGACACAAGGCACTCAGGAACAGGCAAGCTGAAGGAAGTTTAGGTTTGTTTCCTCAGCCTTGGGCACAACCCTAGAATCCAGATGAAGTAAGCGTGTGCTGAGCACAAGATCTCACCAATGCATAAAGATGTCATCTCGCTCACAAATCTTTTTGCTGAGGTTGCTCAGTATTTCCTGATGCAGTTAATGAGGTGAGGTGCTCTATTTGGGAATTCTGGCTAGGTCTTTGGAGCAACTTCAACTCCCTCTGGTCAACCAGAGGAAAGCTGTGAGCAGTAGCAGCAAGGCAGCTGCTGGCTTCACACACTCCCAGTGAATCACCATGCCATTTGCAGGCTGCTCCGTAGGTCAGCACTGCAGGCAAATCCCCAGACTCCATGTTTCCATAGATCCAGCAGCCCTGGAGCCACACATGCATAGCCTGGTGAACACGAGAGGTCCTATTCCAGTAACCACTATGATTTGGCAGTTTATTGCACCTCAGAGTAGGCTGAGGGTGGATTTTGTTCTTCTAACCCCAAGCTGCCCTTTCATTTGGACATTATGTGGGTGAAACCATGTACTCACACTCTGTAAAGTGCTTATTTTACATGTTGCTGTTAAAGTGCAAGCAGAGTTTACCACAATACTAATATTTCATCCCAGTGGCTTCCCTAAGATACGAGCAATTCAGTGAAACAAAACATCCTCTGTATCCTCTGAAACTGGTTTTGAAAGCCCAGATGGCAGAAAATACTATTGGTTTTAATTAGCAATATCCTTCACATGAATCCCCTATTAACCAAAGGAGCATACTATATTTCATCTCACTTCCTCTAGTTTACTCACTACTGCCTCTCTTCTCTGTGGTTTACCAGCAGGAAACCACTGGAGGGGACATATCCAGATAAGATTAAACAACATAATATTATCATCTTTACTATAACCAGGCTGACAGCTTTTCTGCTAGATGCTGAAACAAGATTCACAGCCATTTTGGCTTCCATTCACTGTGGAAAGAAACCATTCCATTGAGTCCACAATATTTCACTAATTTCCAAACTATTTCACTTGAAACAGGGCTTTTTTTTTTTTTTTTCACTGAAATGCACTTCAGACAATAATCCAGGTTCACCCTAGTTGAATGTAATAGGAAGAAAAAGCAAAGTGTCCTGTAAGTGGGTGTATCTCCAAGGGTAGGACTATTTTACAGCAAGGCAGCTGTGGGCTCTGCTCTGCTGAGGAGCTACTGGAAAGTCACCAAGTGGCTTCTTTCGAGTGGCAGTGAGAAAAGAGTGTGCCTGGTTCCATACATTTCTACCTCAGCTTTCCCCTGAGGGCCTTTGAATGGACACAAAACCTCAAGAGTATAGATGAGAAAGAAGAGAAGCAGACAGAAGCAGGAAAAAGGTGGTTTTTTCTTGCACCATGCTGATCTCACCGTACCTTGGATATTCCCAGTCTGAATTCCTTATGCCTTGTCATGCTGGGTAACTTATAAACTCCCTGCAGCAGCATGAGCAGACTTGCATAAAGCCTGTGACATTTGCAGCCATTGTATAGACCACTTTCCACTGAGACTGGAGCAATATTAACCAATAGCTAACATGGCTGGTCAGTTTCTACTTCCAAAATCTCCCTCAGTTTTTTATGGGATCAGTACTGCTCTGCAGCTCTGGCAGAACGCTGCTGTGGTCTTTATCAGAAACCTTCAGTGTCTTGAAAAGACATCTCTAATCCCTTAGCTGTTTCACAGATACTGAGACTGCATTCATTCCCAAGGAATTTCTCCTGCCAGGTAACAGAAAGCTCACCCAGTAAGGGAGTCTCCTCACTGTAAATAGGTTGCAACATCCAACTGCTGAGGAGGGAGGGGAAAGATCTGGAGTAAATAGGCATGATGAGGTGTGTGAATGAAGTCAAGCAGGGAGAAAAGACAGTCTAGGCAAAAGACAGGCTGCTTCAGCACATCTCCAGGGCAACTTCTGCTGGCAGCTCTCTTAATGTCTGCATCTTAGGTCAGGCAAACTGATAATATGCACAAAAATTCCATTATAATTATCACTGAATTCAGTTTTTAACATGACCACTCATCTTCTTTTTTTTTTTTTTTTTTCCTTGGTTGCTATTAATTTGACAAGCTTGTTTTCTGGAGCTGACATTTTCCAGACTTGGTATTAGCACATGACAAGTTTTGAAAGATGAAAGAAAATCAACAGAGCTATTAAAGCATGTAAAGATTATTTTCCACATGGCCTGACCAAAACATTTGCACTTGACTCAGGAAAATCTGAAATTAGAAACTTTAAACAAAATTATTTTTAAAAAATAGTTAACTCTTAATAGAAAAATTTTCAGAGCTAATTTTTAAGAAGTTTTAAGGTTTTGGCATTTCTTAGTTGGCGGTTTTACTATGTTTGTTAAATTTTCATTTTAAGATGCTGTAATGAGATAGAATTGGGTGGGTTGTTTCTCAAATGGAAGAAAAGATTGTTTATATTTAGACTAGATAGTTCTTTCAATAACTGAAGTAGGGTGAAGAAGAGAAGGCGCTATGAAAGCACTATTGATCTCACTACACCAAACTAATTTATTTGGGAAAGACTTAAGACAGTGCTGAGAAGTATGGAAAATCCATTTATAGACAGAGAAATTGATCTTTGTTAAGGACATTCTACTAGAAGAAAATTTGTTAATACCTTTTCAATGTTCCATAAAGTCCTAGATTTTAAAGCTCTAAAGGCCCATTTTTGATAATCTACTCTGACCTCCTGTATATGACGTGTCATTGAACTTCTGTGAATTAATTTTTGTTTCAATTAGGTGTCTAGAAAAATTTCCAGTCATTCTATACATACTCTCACTAAAGAAAAATTCACTGAAGTCCTTGGTACATTGTTTCAATTACTTTCACTGTTAAAAATGTGTGCCTTATTCCTAGTTTGAACTGTCTATCTTTCAGTTAATGTATCTTGTTATACTTTTGTCCACTATACAGAAAAGTTCATTCACGCTGTGTGCTCAGTGCTGGTACTTACTGACAGTAACTGTGTTACTCCTCAATCAGTTCTTTTATAAAGGAAATAGATACAGCGATGAGAGTTTTCTGCTATGATCTGTTTTTCATTTCCCATAATAACTTTCGTGGGTTTTCTCTGAATTGTTTTCCCTCTGAGCTCGTTCTAAATTCCTGAAATGTAGGAGAATGTAGATGCCATACTGTCAAGAACCCCAGGGAGATGCCTTCTGCAAGCAAGGATTTTTGTTGCTATTGAAACATTTTTGTTACTTTTCAGATTGTGCCAGTAGAATCTAAGCTCCCATTGCATCTCACATCTCCCAATTCTCATTTTAAAGCATTCCATTTGAAACAGCAGAATGACAGGAAACAATCACGACTTATTTTGTGGGCCTTTTATATAGCATTGTTCTGCTGACCACCATTTGGAGTGGAAATACAGAATATTTTAATTCACATGAGGAATCACAGATCTTAGAGAAGTTATTTGTTTTAGTTCACCAAACTAATTACATTCCTAGTGTAATCAAAATGCAAAGCCACTTACTTTTGATGGTTCTGACATGATCCAAAGCTGTATTTAACTCTTTATCTTTGGTGTTACGTGGTAGGTGAGGAAGCCTTTCTTGGATCACCTACACATGAAACACCTTTCAATGGTTAATCTGGCCCACATGAGAGCTGCAAAGCTGACTATTCTTGAACCTGGGCCTCCTAATAACCTCTGAACTTCTACTTTTGTTCAGTGTTTTGACATCCACTGATAGTACTGTTTTCTACAGTTTTCTAGCAGAAAACAGTCTGCCCCTAAAATTGACAAAGGATGCAAACTGAGGATCACTAGAGAATCCATGTTTGCTTTTAATTTGGTATCAGACACTGCTTGTATCTAATGCACCTACTAGTGGTCTTCGGAGAAGGCACCTGCTTCTGCTCATTGAAAGCAGCTGGAAAGAATGATAACTTGGATTTAATTGCTCAAATGCTTGAAGAACCAGGACACACCCTGTACCCACACAGTGTGTCTGCTGGTATTTTTTAATTGCTATATCTTGTCTTTCATCTACCCCACAAGCTGTGGGCATTTTTCACAAATTATCGCTTCTTTGTCATCCACAGCTCCATTTTCTCGTTTTGCAGCCTGCTAAATTGGTAACAGTATAGCAGGAAAGAAAGAGTTTCTGACTCATCTATCATGAGTCATCTAACAGTTTGGTGAGGTTTGTTTTTCTGCTATGACTCTGCACCTGGCACTTGGGGTAGTATAACATTATGTTTCTTCTGACACTGCATTAAAACTTGTGAATTCATTGAGCGCTCTGCTCAGAAATGAACAGGCCACAGAAGAAACATTGTCGATACCCTCCGGCTGCTTTGTGCCTAAGTTGTAAGTGATTCAGACCTGATTTTCTTCTGCACCAATGAATTATTTGCACTACTCTGGCAGCAAGGCTTGGCACCCCAGGAGAGCCAGGGCAACGTCAGCTTCGCTCTGGGCAGACTCTCCTTGCAGGGGCAACAACAAACTTGAGCAGTGGAAGTCTGGGGTAGTCAGCCCAAGAGGGAGCATTACAGCAGAAGCTTTATTGCTCAGCCTGCTCGTGTCAGTTCAAGCAGCTCTGCCACCCACAGCTACTCAGGCGGCCACAGTGTGCAAAATCCAGTCACTAGGAGACACACACACTCTGCCACACCTGGAAAAGAGGTTCTCTGGGCTGGTTGATTCCACCAGTGGGGCACCAGAGGGGAATTATGACAGACACACAATGCCTTAGCTGAGCCTTGATATTTTCAGTTGTAGCTACTTGGTCTTTAACTACTTGTGTAATTGAGAAACTTAAGAACAAATAAACTGGTTTGGATTTTTTTTCTTTTTCCCCTCGGTTTTATCATTTGTTAGTGTTGCTTTTTCCATTTTTTGCTAGAAGCTTATTTAATGTGGATTAGTGGATTTGACAGCCTGCCACGGTGGACACTGGAGAACTGGAACAGACAGACAACCACATAACCTTGCTCTTTTGGACTGATTGAAAGCTCATTGGTGTTGTAGAAATCTTCTCACTTTCCTTAGTGTGTTTTCTACTGGAGTCTTACAGCGAGAGTCTGGAAGATAGAAAAGGAAAGAGAGGTAGGGTACACAGCTTTCAAATATCAGACATAATAGCTCGTTTTCCTCTCTCTTCTCTTTACATAAAAAATGTCATGCTGGTTCAGAGCTTGGGTACACTTACAAATCACCATGGAGCTGGTGTAAACCTGGGGAGGCTGCCCGAGTGCCAGCGCAGGAGCTGTGCCAGCCACGCGGTTCAGGGAGTACCCAAAATAAGCCCTGCTGAGGGGTAGGTCTGTGCAGTGTGGTAGAGTAACAATCACAGGGCTGTGGTGCTTTCAGTGCACAGAGATCCATGCAGGGCTATATTCAGTCACATGCATTTCTCAGTGTAAACTTGATCATGGCGCCTCAGAACAAAGCAAACATCTCCATCCCCTTTTTTCATGATTTTTCTGCTTTTACTTCATTCTACAAGTCAGATGCAGATGCAATGGAAAGGTCATTCATCCGTTAAATAGATCCTTGAAATGGTAGCATTCACCATGGGTTTTTGCCTGTTTGACTGTTTGGTTGATAATGTAATTACTTGCAGCATAATAGCCAAAAATGAGCAGGCATGTGGATTGAGTTTCCAGTTTTTCACAGATTTGGTAAATGAAGTAGTGATACTCAGGTAATTTCCTAATTAGCATTGCTTTGGAAGGTTGGTATTTTGGTAGATACTATCTTCTAATTCTGTTGAGCAAGAATGACTGTATTAGACTTCCTCTGGCCTATTTTCCTTTTCACACTCACATTACAAAGGGATACGCTGGCTACTCAGAATATCTCCCTCAGCACAGTGAGCTGTGCTGCCTCTCACCTGTCAAAACAATGTCCCTCCATGGTGAGTTACAGAAAAGCTGTAAATTGGCTTTTGTTTTGGCACCGTGCTTTTCACTTTTTCCCAAACAGGAACTCCCACCTCATTTTGCATCTGGATGGAACCAAGCCCAGATACTGCAGGTGATCATCCACCCTCTGCTTCAGATTACTCTAACTTGAGAAGGGTTGGGAAAACGGTTCTGAAGGACCACTGTACCACTCAGTAAAGGAACAAAGACAACTCAAAAAAAAAAAAAAAGAAAGGAAAATGCATTTAGTCTGGCTGTTTGCTTTGGCAGTCAAAAGCTAATTTTAATTATGCCTAATGCCTCATGAAGTGCTGTCTTACAGCCAGTTGAAACAGGCCACTGTTGAAATGATGAAGACATAGTAACATGAGATAATGCTTCTGTGCATACTCCTAAATCTGTCCTGAGCAGATCCCATATTTCCTCAGGCAAACTGAGGCTCACTCTGGTTAAGTGCTAAATATAGCAAACCAGGTTTAGCTCTGCCATCTCTGGCTACCTCCATGAGCACAGTTCCTTTCACTGGATGCAATGTGGCAGCCCAGGTGCCAACCTGCTTTGCACTGGTGAAGAAGAAAGGAGTGTAGAGGAAGATAAAAAGTTCATTCTTAGGGGAATGAACCCTTCTTGCAGAATGGCTTAGCAAACCCCAGCATGGGAGACATTAATTCTGCAATCTGCCCTTGGCTGCATGACTAGTCAGAGTCTTGTGTTTTCAGACAGAAACATACAAAACATGTTGCCTGCCACGGTGCTCTGGGAGTTAGCTTTGCTTAAAGAGAAACATTGCTTAGCTGGCAATGTTTCTCTTTAAACATCACAGCTAGCCTACCCCAGACCCATTCCCTGTGAAATTAGCAGCAAAGCTCCTATCACCTCTAGTGGGAACAAGATCAAGCAGAGGACAGAGGTAGTGTTTTGAATCTTCAATGACACCAAAATGCAACTGTTTATTTACATATGATGATTTTCTTTTAAATGGTTACACACATGTTTTGCCTGAATTTGAACCACAAGAGACCCATGACCAATAGATGATACTCAGGAGCCTCACTCCTGTTGAGAGTGCTCTACTGTTGGGTTACAATGCACTAGCAAAGGAGAAGAGTTGTCTTTATGAAAATATTTAATTAGGAAACCAGAAACACTTCTAGAAAAGTAAAGAGTACTATAAAAGGAAATTGGAATAAGCTTTGTCCTCTGTAGAAATAGGAACTTCTGTTCCACCCCATTCATATATAGCATTATCAGCATTATTATTTATTATAATAGAATTTGAATGTTTTCTTGGATTTACTTTCACAATTATTCTGTGAGGAGTTGGAACACATTCTCCTTATTTTACAGATGGAAATAGTAACAGAAGGTAAGGACATATTCAAGGTGACGGTAAATCCCTGACACAGCTAAGAACTGAACACATATCTCCAGTGCCTCAGCCTGCTTCCACCCTCTCTCAGGCTGCAGTGCTGGGATTCAGCAGGGGCTGTGCAGAGGGCAGGGTTGGGCCCAGAAAGCTGCAGAGCCACGATGCTCTACCCAGTGAAGTTTCCTATGGGTCTAGGCAGCAGACCAGCTCCATGCTGCCTTTTTGGTTTTGGTTTTTTTTCAAAGTTATGTTGTTTTCGGTACCTAAAATAGTTTCTTGGGAATTTCTATTTCTATCATAGTGCATCTGTATGAGCAACCTCCCACAACTCTCTGCAAGCTTCACATCTGTAGTCTTTGGACACTGGAAGCTCAGCCAGCACTGAAGAACATCAAGGTGATGTAAAACCAACATGTGTTGCTTCTCTAATAGTATCTAAATTTTACACCTGACTGACAACAGGTTTCACTACTACAAGATCCCATATGGAACGGTTGGGAAAGGCAAGGAGCAGTGACAGAGTTGTTCTAGAGGACAGAAAGTGCTGTTGAATAAAACTGACAAGACTATCAGAAAATCAAAGGGGAATAGAGAAACGAGAATGGGGAGAGAACAGAATTAAGTGTACTGAGTGAACCTGAAACAAGTTTATGTAAGGCTTGACGGTGACACACTTATTCATCCTTAATGTTATGTTAGTATATGTAGGGTAAATTATTACTGACTTGAGGGCGTCAAAATCACATCCATCAGGCTCTGGAAGGAAGAAAGCTACTGTCTGGAAACATCACCTAAAATTATCAAGTCAGTTAAACTGCTTTAGCATAGGCAAAGAGGTCAATCTGCTTTGAATTTGTTAAGCAGCAATGCTTTCAAATGGCTGTGGTTGATGCTTTTAAGAGTGATTCACAGATATGCTTTAAAAGCTATGCTTGAATTGAGAAAGAAAGGGAACTGTATATTAAATGTATTCCAAAAGAGAGAGCACTCCCAAATTTAGCTTCAAGTTTTCTTTTTCAGTCATCTGGCAGCAATGGGAAGCCACGGTGGGTACAATCATCTCATGTAGCTTAAGCTGCCCAAAAAAGGAAAAGAAAAGTTAAGAAAAAGCTATGTACTGTATTTTGTCTCTAAAATATTCATAGGCAAAGCACTAATATCTAGCCATCTGCTATGTTGCATCTGATGGTTCCTCAAGGTAAATAAAATATTTGTTCAATGAGCTCAAAAAAAATTGTCTCAAACCCTTTAGCAACTCTGATTATGCACCTCTGATTTTCCTGAGATGAACATTGGCTCTTTTGCCAGGAGGCTGCAAGAAGTGCAGAATAATGTACATGCTACATTTTGTTAAATAAGCCTCACAACCGGCACTGTGGAAAGAGGAAAATAAAAAAAAAATTGTGGATGCAAGCTTATCAAAACTTGTCATTTCAGCAGCTCTCAGCATGAAGGAATGTACTTTACTGCAAAAGAGATTTATACTAGGAGTACTAATTTATCCTCTTTTTATGGTACCTTATGCAGGTTAATAAACGGCAGTTTACCCAGGATTTTTTCTTTTTTAAATATTAATAGCAATGAATAAACATAGATATATTTGTGTCTGTATCTGTGTGTGTGTTGTCAATTGTTTGATTTGAAAATTTCAAGAACAGAGACCTACTAGTTAATGCAGAAACCATTTCCAAACTAGTGAAATTGGAGTTCAAAAGGACAACTCAGATGAGAACATTAAAAGACTTTCATTGGAGTGCCTGTCAGAGCAGGGGAGTGAGCACCAGGATTCCTCCTCTGCATCACAGTTAAGGCATCATCTATCCATTCTCCCAGACAGCACAAGGGAGAGGATGCCAACCCATCTCGCAGCCCTGGCAGCCCTCTGCTCCTCAAACAAAGCCACAAAAGCCATGTTGAAGGCAATAGCTGGCATCAGGGGAAAATCAAGCAAGCCCAGTTTGCCAGACAAGATAACAACACAAAGGGAAGATGTGGAAAGCATTGCTAAAATGGTTGGGAATGCTCAAAGTGAAGAAACTGGATAATTATTGACATAAGGCTTAATTGTCCTGTCATGCTGGTATTATGACAGCATAACTCTGCTGACTATGGAAGAGTTGCTTCTGATTCAGACTGAGCTAAGCTGAGTGGGAATCGTGACGAGAACCATGAGAAAGTCTGAGCTTGATGCCGAGCTTGGTACATCTCTATGTATCTGAGTCATGAACTGGCACGAGGTTCTGGACTTGAGGATCCTTGACTCTTCCTCACCCACTCTTCTGTCTAGACAAACCAAGCCTGTACTCAAACTGCTCTCTGCAGCAGGACCAGCTGAACTCTTTCTGAGAATATCTGTGATAGAAGTACACTTTTTTTATTTTCTGCAGCGCAGAACCAAGGCCAAGGCCAGTCAGTTTCTTCATCTGTCTCCTTGCTCTCAGTGCCTCCCTTGTACCAACATCAGTGTTGGGCAAGCATGTGCAAGTGACCCAGCAGATCGTATTTTCAGGTGAGGCACTTTTCAGTTCCATCTGTTCTCCCATCTGACTCATCATAAATCATGTCAATGTTCATGTCACCACAAAAGAGGCAGCAGCAGGCACAGGTGGTTAGCAAGGGTTACGAGATGGAACATGACCTCATGGCAGAACAAATGGCAGCACAAATGGCAGCACAGTTTATTTTGGATTAAAGCAACCATTTAAAGCAACATGCTTAGTGAAATGCAAACTTTTTGTGGGTTTTTTTTAAATTAGCTTTCGAGAGAATGTCTGTGGCTATAGTTTTACTAATGTCCTAGAGACACCGAGAAATTCTGCTGTTTGGAACTTCCATGGCAAGAGCATTTCTTCCTCTCCCCTCTAGGACAGGTGCTTGTATTGAGCAGCAATAATATATACAAATTCGTAGAGCTAGTCAGCCAGAAAGTGCCAAATTCTATACCTACTGCAAAAATCTGAACCAATTCCTGTATTTTACAAAGGAGTTTCCTGCAGGAATTTAATATGAACTATTCTAGTCTTCTGTGTCTCTCAATCAACACCACACATTAAGTAACACCTATAAAAATTGCACTTTCAACTGAAAATTAATGTGCACTGAATGTGTCACGTATAAAGACAACTAAGATTTTAACATCGGCTTTAAAAAAGCCAGAAACCCTATGGTTTGTTTATCTTGGCATTGCAGGCACATCCTGAGGCAAATAACGCAACCGAAGGATTTCCAAGAGGCAGCTCTTATCTAGACGACATGAAATGGAAGTGTTAATAGCACCAATATACAGGTGTCAGTGTCTCTGCAATAATTACACTACAAGTCAGAGACTGACACTTTCATAAAAGATAGTGTCAAAACAGTAGAAATCGGGGCTGTGAAATTTGCTTCGCTCACGAAAAAGGTCTAAAACAGGTACTCAAATGTTCAGCTGGGATTTGCAACTACATTTAGGATGACAATTAAAACTGACCTCTTTACACTGAAAAAACAATGCATGGAATTGTCATGTCATCATCAACAGGAGAGAAATAAAGGGAGTTAGTGCAGTAGGCTTATCTGTTCCAGGTGAGAGGCTCTCATGGGCTGTGAGCCACCAGTTCCAATGGAGGTAAGGCTCTTTCTCCCAATGGGACAAAGGTATTTCCAATGTTTCGGGTGGAGTTACTTGCAGAGCAAGTTATTTTTTGAAATAAAAAGAGTAAAATAAATGCATTGGTGATTGCAAAAGAGAAGCATTCACGTATCTATGTAAAACGACATCTTATCAAAATGGGATTTGTAACTCTGAAGAGAGGCTCTTTGATTGTTTCCTTTTTTGCTTGTTTGTTTTCCTTTTTAAACCTGTGTTGCTCTTATTTCCTCTGATCAGAATTGACCAGAAGGCTTAGGACTTACATCTGCCCTCAGTAAGTCTTTCACGAAGAACTTATAGTTTATTTTGTGTGACAGCAAAGAAATTAATTACTCTCTACCTAGAAAAAGTAGGTAGAAATTAGGATCTTAGCTCAATTTGAAGTCAAAAGTAAGTATATGTGATTATATGATCTTCTCAAGGCAAAATGGACATGATGGACTGAGACAGATTATTTGTCTGCTCATTTCCCTTGACCTTTGATGCAAACGTTGATTTCTTTATGAATGTCCTTTGGATTCAGCTCTTTGGTCTCTGCAAATTGGAATTCATAAACAATGAATTTTCTTGAATATAGAGAAATAAATCATGGGGCAGATGGGATTATCATACATGAGCAAGAGATAAAAAAGTGGACATGTTCTAACTCTCTGCAAACACAGCTGCTGAGAATAGAGGGATTATCTTTACATTCCCTGCTTAATTCTGCTCTCTGGGGTGGCAAGCTGCAATGGCATTACAAAAGTTCATGGGCATGGAGTACAAGCCCAGGGAGCACTTTGGAAGGCCAAATTTTCTGTCTGTGCTCTGGTAACTGTGCTGTTCACACGGAGTTGCCAAGAGATGTCATGATGAGACAAAGTGGCTTTTTAGCAGATGAGGAAGCAACTTGTGAGAATAAGGAAAAAGAGGGTAGGAAAAAGAGGGAAATAAAGGGGGAAGGTGGGAGAGAAAAGTTGAACAGGGGGCCCGTTTGCTTCTCAGCACAGTAGAGCATAATGAAATCAGGGAGTCCTTGATATTACTTCAACATCCACATGGTCATGGCCCACGCCTGCCTTTGCTTCACCCTGCAGGCTGCCAGGTGACTAAGGGCCTCTTTCTTCATGGCCTTTTATTCCACCCTTGGTTACTTGAGTTACGAAGGCTGAAGACATACAACGGTTACAGACCCAAGTCCTTACTTAGTGTAAAAGCACTGACTTGTGGTATGCCAGCATGAAGAAATTCTCACCTTCAGAGCACTTTTGAAAAGTTCTTTACATGCAGGGATCCACCTACAAAGTCTGTTTACACTACAAAAACTTCAGCACATTTGCAAAGCCCCTAAGTCACTGATGCAATTCATTAGTGTGCCACTCTATGTACATCGACTCCCAGAAACACTATCAAAAGTATAAAGAGTGTGAGGGGGGTTGCTTTTCTCATTAGTCAGGCAGATGACTTTTTTTCATGCATGTCTCTGGCTGGATGTTCAGAAAAATGCAGACAACCCTCACCCCATCACTGTTCTTTCTAATTGAAGTGTGCCTGTGGAAAAATGGCTCTCTCATTTAAGAGTCTAAAAGACTTTGAGCACTTTCAAAAATCAAGGGAATCCTGTTGTAGGCTAATTCAGTCAGATTGGAAATAATGAGACATCCATTTTAATTCAAATTTCACCTGTGCAATTAAAGAAATCAGTGCACAGAACTTTGATTAGTGCAGAAATGGGGGATCAGCAGCAGTGTGGTGTGTTTTGCAGGTAGCAAAGGCCATTCTGTTCTTTTCAGTGGGGAAGAGATTGATGTTTTGTGTGAAGGTGACACCTTCAAAAGCAGCAAATGGAGAACTGCAAGTGTAACTCCTCACTCCCCTGACCTGGCTCTGTTACTGCAATGGTGAAATACAATTTATTTCTGGATGTATTTCTAAAATAAGAAGTTGCTCTTACATTTGAATGTATATTAGAAAAGAAAGCTGTGAATGGAAAAAACTCCCTAATGTGCCCCGCCACTGCAAATGGCCACTGGATTAACTTCCAAGGATTCAATTAAGTTTCAGCTCAGTCTGTCTTATAACCAAAAATTCAATCCTGATGTTTATTTGAATTTAACATTTTTTCCCAGCTCTGAATATTGCACTATGTAATTCCGCAGATTAAAAAAAACTGCTGCAAACACTAGGTTCAGTTTCAAAAAAAAAAAGAAAAAAACTCCACAACTGGCAGGGATTTTCATAGGAGTGCAAGCAGATATTCTGTTATTCAGTGTATTTATATTTGGGATTTTCTATGGATTTTACATATCTCAGCAAATCATAAGGATTAATCAATTTTTCTTTACAAAACCAAGTGATGTAGCCTGGTTGCCTTGGGCCCATGTGTTCAGCTTATCCCTTACAGCAGTTTCTGCCTTCCTCCTCATTTGTTGTTTTCTGCACCTCAGCCAATGCACAGTTTCAGCAGGTTCTAATTGCTACAAACAAGTTAACCCTTTGTCAACACTCCTGTGAGACAGGGCAGAGTTCTTATAGCAGTCACAGAGACACTGACAACTTCTCCAAGACCAGAGGGACCATCTGTGGCCGAGGCAAGAGCTACCTTGTCTCTCTTGGATCTTGGTCCAGAGTTCTATCCACAGAACTTTGCTACCACAGTAAATAATCAGTGCTGCAGCAAAGTGTGGAGAGAGAATAGCATAAGTCAGCCTCCCTGGTGTGACTGTACCGGCACCTCTCAGTCAAAGAAGAATAGTATGGATGGCCATACGGGCTTACAGGTTCTTTTATCCAGTGTCACAGCCCCAAAACAATAAAACTTAATGTATTTTTACTGCATGCCTACATGAAGCTCTACCCAAAATAAACTGGGAGTGTCAATCCAATACAAAGTAGATAAGTGGTCAAGATGCTGTCACAACTGGTGCTCCCTGTTACTGTCAAATGATCACTTAAGAGGACGGGGGTGTGTAGATAACTGGAAAGTGGTGACCAAAACCAAAGTGCCAGGATGGAGCATAGAAGCCTGCACCTATGTGGCCAGTGTCACAGCTTTCTGTGCATAAATAAAAGATCACTGTTGTGGACTAAGAAGCACAAGCATGAAGTTCACCCCAGCAGAAGGAAAATTGAAGAATTAAAATAAACAAACCAAAGAAAACAAGTCAAAGCCAGTGAGTGAGCTTCCCAAGAGAACTGCATGCAACAATAGTTAGGCACTAGCAATGCAAAAAAAGCACTAACTTCTTAAAAATCATTAGAAAACAAACATTCTTTGACTTATAGGGTGCTGCTGTCAAGATCTCTGTATATAAAATACCCCATAGATTCGCACACAGCTAAACAGCTGCCATTTTGTCTTCCTCTAAGGAGACTATCCCAAACCTGAGTACAAATCTTGAGCCCTCCAGCTTCAACCTCTTTTCCCTCTGTGACGCATGCTTTTGTTTCTCAAGTCCATGCTATTTTATGGTCTCTGCCTTTCCTTCCTTCTAAGCTCTGGCTTTTTTCAGATCTGTAGAAGAGGCATCATCCATAGCAGAAAAATCTTCAGCTGTCTTATTCATTCCAAGCTATTCCAAATGGTCAGTAATAGTTAAATCAGGATGAGACTCATTGACCTCAAAAAAGTTATGACTTATACTAGTTAAAACACAGTGCTGTTTCTAGACTATCAGATAGCTTCCAAATCAATGTGTCATTTAACATTTCTTACCTCAGTTCAAATATTTGACCTACTCTGTGGTGGCCTGAAGCACTGCAGCAGTTGAATATTTACTGTTCATGTAGCAATGTAAAAGGGCCTCTACCAGAATCAGGATCCTGCTCTTTTTAGGGCTTTTAAATGTACAAGAAAATGAAATGGATCAGGAAAATCTTACAATCAAATGAGTAGGCAACACCATTGGGCTTGTTCAAACGAGGGAACTGGGAAGCTTACCAACAGTTCATGCTAAGTTTGAAACACCATTCCAGTTGGTAAAATGGAGTGGAGTAGGAAAACCTGCCAGTTCTTTTAAGGAATCATATGCACTTACCCAAAAAGCAGAACTTTACATTCCAACCCAACTTACTGAGTGGAAAACTTGTGTGTAAAAAAAATATAAATTAAGGTCTTCATTCTCCCTAGAACTATCGATTAAGTTTCTTATGAAAAATGCTATAGCAAAATAGTTGTAGGTCCAAATAGGAAGTCTTATTGGTGTGAAACATGAGAACCTTTTAAAAGGCAAGTATTTGGATGAGAAAGAGACACAGAGGTTAAGGAACTTCGCCTATTATCTGTCAGCTTCCCCTGGCATGGTCAAAGTACTCACTCATATACCAATACACACTGATCCTCTTTTTAAAGATGTAAGTTAGAAGGTGCAGACAGTATCAAGAAAATTTTGCACAAAATGGCAATCCTTTTTCAGGTACTTTTCCCTGGATTCTAGGAGCATCAGATACCTCTGTAGCATATCCTTATGAGGCAATAAAGCAAGCAGCTGATTTTACTATACTTAATTTTGCATGTGTACATAGCTTGATTTATATGTAGTAATGCCATGATGACTTTTTGCCTTTTATTTTATACCCCTTTTATACCTTTTTATAACTTCTGTAATTTTAGTGGGTTTTTTGCCTACATTCTTGGACTTGTTTGTTAAGCTGGGAGACTCAACATTTTAGAAGTTTCGTAGTTAGAGATCAGAATGCACCCAGACCCCAAGGTCCTCTCCAGAACACATTTTGTAAACTAAGATAGAACCATCCAGGGGAAGGTTCCTTGGGGAGGTGGGGCTCATTCGAGCCTCTCATTAGGGAGTCTTTGATAGATATGCTAATTAGTAAGACCTATAATGTTAGACCAGTTCTTTTGTGGGTGGGCATTGCGGCGTGCATGGAGGTGAATTTGACCTGGACGTGGTGCACCTAAGGATCCTTAAAATAAATACAAAGGTAAAATCCCTTTTTTCCTTCGAACCGTGTTTGATTCTTGATTGTAAGACCAGGAAAAGGCATCAATAGGGAAAACAATACCATTAGGATGAAAATAATTGAACACAAGGGCAATAAGGAGGAAGGATGTAAACTCACCTGATAGAATGATTTTCCTCTCCTTACAATCCTTACTGCTTGCATGAGATTTGTGAACTTGAGGATATAATAAAACTAAGGGTGCAAAGAGACAGGCTACTGAAAAGAAGAGGAAGAAGAGTTAGATCTTTATTTTAGCTTTTGCAGCCAAAGGGCACAGAAGCAATGATCATAAGTGTTATAATTAATTTTCAAAGGGATTTGCATTTTTGCATCCTCATTATCACCTCCAGGGAAAATAATAGTGCAGTGTGCTTACAACAAAGGCTTTGAACAATTGGTTTAACCAGTTTCTCCATAACAGTAGATAAAACTACCTTCTACTCACTGCTTGCAACAATCTGAAATGACTCTACCTATGATGCAGTATTTTATATATATGAGTGTTTGATAGGTTTGGGTCTGGGTGCTTTATTCCACGGTCTGCTTATAGGTGAATAAGTCATGTCTAAATCAATGAGACATAAGTTCATCAGGTAATTTCAATATATGCCTAGCTTCAAGTTACATACCTGATTCAAAGTGGGGCCTCTTGAAAGCAGTTTTCCTGTCATCTGCTGAAAATTCAGCAGAGGGACCAAGAAAATTTTAGGGAAGTACTTCATAGCAGATGAATATCACTACCTTGTTCAGTTGCAGGGATAGAGAAGGGTCTTGGACAAGAGGTGAAGGGGTAACAATCACCTCCTTTAACTGTATGGGATTGCAGTGTAGACATGTACACCTCAACTATCCTCCACGGTCTCTCTGCAGTTAATGGTCAAACAGGCTTTTGTAAGTGCAGCTGTGGTCAATCTGATTCTAAGACAGATGGTAGGACACAGAAAATCGATTACAATCCTTAGGCCCCTCTTTCACTCCACTTATGAAGGTTATCCCAAAGGCAGCCACCTACACTGCACCTGTCTAGTATTAGGTGAGATTAGATCCTCTTTTTCTCCCAGGAGAAAACTCTTACACAAAGGCCTGGAATACATGTGTATTTTCCTTGAAATAGTTTCAGATCCTACTTATGCCTCTAGTCATCCATCCTACTTAGGATCCTCCTTCCTGATCCTATGTCATTAAAGATCCCAAAACGTGAGCATGACACTGGCAGTGGGTACTTGCCCACGCTTTCTTTTATGACAGTGACACTACAAACTGCAGCAGCTGAGACCAGATGTGTCCTCAGGGTTCAGTCAGAAATTCTGCAGCTGCAAGAAAACTTGGTAAAACATTTAGAAATAAAAAGTCTGCCAAATCCAATGAAGTGCAGCATCACTTGTCTGGATCTATACTCTTCAGTGCCAAAAATACAACCCTGTCAATAAGTAAATAAACAAATAAATGGCCAATTGATTCCTATGTGTTACTTATTCCTACTTAAATTTAAAGCCTTTATAGAAGTGTCTATTGTATTTTGAGTACATTGTATCCTGGGCATTCAATTTGCTCAATTTGGTCAAACAGCACACTTTCCTTCTGAGACATGAGTCACGTCCCAGGTGAAGTAACACTTAATCTAGAGCTGAAAGAAAACCAAAACCCAGCCTTTGTGGGGTTCGTGCTGCTTTTAAAATACACATTTATCAACCTGGAAGCTAAAACTCTGGCTGGCCAAAGACTTCTTAACTGTATGCTGGGCATCTGTGTCCAGAGATGCCAACTGGATTGTGCACAGTGCCTGATGCTAATTAGGGGTATGAATCTTTTCAGATTGGTTCTTAGATACTCAGTCCCACAAGATTCTGGACATTCTGGCCCTAGGCAAAAATCAGGAGATATTCAAGGTATAGTATGATATACTGTGTAGTCAAACAGTAGCTTAGGGCCCATCCTTTATATGGTAAATTTTCCTCCTGCAGAATTAAAACCGAACTGTATGAAACTCAGGTTTATAAATGAGATGAGCTGTTAGCAAAATGAACCATGTACAACAATGTTTATTTCCCAGAAGAAAGTATTAAGCAAGGGAATTGCACCAAGAGTGTGTATTTCAAAAAACACACTCTGGTACTCTTTCCGTATTGACTGAAATTACCATTTTATTCAGTACTCTGATGAGTTTTACACCATAGCTGAACCAAGTTTGTTAAAGTGAAGGCTTTTTTACAGACAACTTATTTTTCTCCTGCCTTGGTGGGAATATTAACTTGCATCCTGCCAATTTTAACATAACTCAGCAGCTTCATCATGTGCAAAATACATGATAATACACAGGTGCACAACTTTATGGATGGTGACTGTGTTTTAAAAAAAAGGAGGTCAAATGCGGTCATGGGAATTTCCTTTAAAACTATATAAGGCATCAGCCATATGCAGTCTTCTGTGACAATTTTATGCCATATCAGAATTTTTCCCATGTCTAAAAAAGCCTACAGAGAGCAGGAAACATAATGTTCTTTTAGTGCTGAGTGTGATGTTACTAGCAATTTGATGAATTAAGGCTGATTTGTCAGTTGTATCTAATTTCAACAGCTATTCCCTCGTTCCAAATCTGGAGCTGGCACTTCCTACAAACTGCAAGTATCCTCAGCTCCCCTTTGCATTCTTAGAGCTATCAAGAGTGGGATTCACCAGACCTTAAGGCATCTGTCAACATACATTTACAACTGAGCTAAGCTAAGCTGGGATCTCTTCATAAGCTTTGGAGAGAAATCGATAGTTTTAGGGAATGAGTCATCTAAGCAGTTTTGGATACATCAAAGGAAAACACTTCTCTGACTTTAAAAGAAGTTAAGGTTACTAACTCAGAGGTACCTATTCAGAGTAGCTCTTTCCTAGCATAATTTATGAACTACATCTATTGATTTCTCACAGCCCAGCACAAGCTGAGATTGATTCCCTAGAAGCTGGAATTTACTTTCCTACAGACGCATGTAAAGTGACGTAGATTTAAAGATGACGAGCATCCAGTCTATATGACCAATGGCAAACAAGACTATATCCACTGAAAGTAACTTAAAACAAACTAAAAAAGAAGGTCAGAAAAGACTTTCATTTTATTGTCTACTATTTCTCCCTCTCCTACTTTCAAGATTCCCCAACACGACTTTCAGGCCCTGCTTCTTTACGTTCTGAAAAAGCTGAAATTTCCATAAGGTTCAAATGTGCTTTTGCCAAATAACCTTCAGCCTCAGCAAGAAATGGCAGTCAGAAAACGGCAGCACTTGCAGAAATTAGAAATGTTCAGGTGACACCAGAAATCAAAAGGAGCACAGGAAAGGGTTTCTGCCTCCACTGCTAAAGAGCAAGGCAGAACTATCTCCCTGTGTGCATAGCTAACCTTCACTGCACAACTGTGCTCCTAAAGAAAAGTGAGATTTCAAACTGAATGTTCTTCTGGGCTTTTGTCAGTAGCTATTTCACTTTTCCATTTCTTCTTTTTTACAAGGAGAATGTCAGAAATTGTATGCATAAAAACATTCTGGAAGAAACACCCAAAGGCAACAGTAGGTTTACTGCAGGATCCCAGCGTCGGTTGTGGAACTAATGAAACAAAAATCCATTCTTTATATAAATGTCCAGTGATGCAACCACCCTGCTGGGTCACGTACCATTCAGAATCCATGCCAAAGGCAATCAGGCCAAATACACTGTAAATGTATTTCACAGAAAGAAAAAGAAGACTTAAATCTTGAAAATAGTTAATAAAACAAACAACCCAAGTGCTGTGTGACAGAGACTGACCTCAGGAGACACTTGCTTCTGAAGCCAAGGGGAGATCTGACAGATAGTAAGAAATACAAGTACTACTAGGCAAAAAAAGAGTTTCTGCACATTTGATATTTAAAATATCTTCCAGAAATTACCTCTTTCCCCTTTCAATGGAGGAACCCATGGATACATCCAGAAGACTGGCCCCAAAAGACCGGTTGCTGTGCAAAAAATACTCAATTCTTCTACCCAAAGGTATGGATGTGTTTCCCATTTGCATTTCAATTAATTTCCCTGGGTATTCACAGATAAAGTGAAACACGAGGCACAGCAACTACTTTTGCAGATTTTGTTTCCTAAGGTCATTCTCTAAAAGCCATCTTTCTTTTCCTCCACATTTATCATCATTTGCCTGCAGCGAATCTGAGACCAAGGCATGCACATCTCTTATATACTCTAAGTGTGGCTAGGCCTTTTGCTCTAGTGAGTGAGCAATAAGAAAAAGAAAAGAAAGAAATAAAAATAACCTGAAAAACATCCAACTTATCAAACCAGCAAGGACTTTCAGACTGGGACAAACATACTTCTTGTTTGCACAAATCCTTACATGAAGGAGTGCTGTCAGCACTTTGTGGCTTTTTTCCAAACTTACATCACCGTAAAATGAGAGCGAATTCTGGTGCCCAAAAAAAGTTGAATAAAAGCGAAGCAAGCCTGAGGCTCATGCAATGTGCTGAATTGATAAAGTACTGCACTTCAGAGGCAATGCACCGAAGTGTACCAATAATAATCAGCCATCAGCAGGGAATATCCATCAACTTAAAGCTTTTTAAGGCCTTGAACTGTATGACTCAGTGATGCACATTGCACCACAGCTCCATTTAGTTCAGTGAAATTGCACTGACTTGTGCCATCTTGCAGGTCTGGCCTTTTCTCTTTTATTGCTGATTCTTAAATCAAGGTAGTGAAATCAGCCAAATTCCTAAGGGCAAGCAGGTTTCATATTTTTCACTGGTTTCTGAATATGGTTTTAACTGTTTTTTCAACTTTCTTGCAGTTTGGTTGGCAAGAATCAGTGTGCCATACTCCTCAGAACAGGCTTGTTCTGTACATTGTCGTAATTTTCATTACACACTTGTACAAGGCTCTGGATATAGAAATGCAGTCTTTTATCACACCTCAGAGGAGACAAACATGCAGGGACCAGCACCCAGTCTTCAAACCACTGTCTACCAGTGCCTTTGGGCACAGATCAATGACTGCCACCCACAGCTCAGACACCACAGCTCATTGAACTGCACTGAATCCTGCCCCTACAGGAAAAAGTGCACTCTCCCATACACCACAGTGACTAAAGACAATACAATGGAAAAGGTGGGCATCCTTTGCTCTCCCAGTTTAGTTCAAGCCACAGTCTTCCCAAGTATAAAAAGTACCTGAAAATTAACAACAGCCAAAGCCCTGGTCATTGAAAGTCAGGAGGAAGTAAAGATCAAAAGATATCCCTCACTATACATTAAAGCAGACATTACTGCTACAGGATTGCTTAAGGAAGAAACCCCCAAACCCACCTGAATTCTTCTTCAGTGAAGCTTCTGACTGAGGCCCAGAAATAGCTTTGAGTCGTGCCTATCCTTGAGAGAATGGGACAACTGGTGATGAGTCTGCAAGTAACTCCTTAAGGGCATATCTGGGGGTGAGAACACAGAGCTGCTGCCAGGGCATCCCATCACTGGGACTGGCAGCTTCAGGACAAACACTTGTTTATATAACCAGATGGAAAAGTATGACTTTCAAGACTAATTTTTTTAGCCTGACTCTCAGGTTGCCATTTCACCCATGGGGTGGCTCTGTATGAACACAGCTTTGGAAGTGCCTACCCTGGAATTATTTTCACTAGGATAATGGGTTAGAGTAGTCATCCGGAGTCCACTGGAGACACACAGGTCCCGCTTTGACATCATGATAAGTGAAAATCTCAGGCAAGCTAAGGCAGGGTAGTGACAATCATACCAATGTGGATTCAAAAGCAGCCTTGGGATTCCAGTTTCTGAGTCAGGTGTGACTGGAAGCATTGCACTGGCAATGTGTTTCTTATCTGAGGATGAGCTGCCTTTCTATTGCAGCAGTCCAGTGACTCATACTGAGAGTATCTGCACTACTATTTGTCTAGCAGGGAATGCTGATAGTTTGTGGGGGAAAAATGGCCTTATTCCAAAGGAGTGAAGTAATGGTACAGTAGTAATAATAATTTACTTTTGCAAAGTGCCTCTTATTGCGAAGAATCCCTCAACAGATTATACACATGTATATGTGGGGATCAATCAGTCCCCTCTGCAGGGGACATGACAACCATTCTGCATCAGCAATGCTGCACAGAAGCATTTTAGAGAAGTGAAGAACAGCTTCTCCAAATACGCACATAGAAAGAGGATGTTGTGCAGAAACAACCACCAAGACACATTTATCAATATCTGTATCTTTGAACAGGAAGCTCTCTTATCTTCTTTCCTAATTCCAGGGCAATGCCAGAGCATGGCTTTGTGTGAGCTTTAAAAAACACACAGGACATGAGAGAAACCTGAGGCATAAA
Organism: Dicrurus megarhynchus; assembly: GCA_013399195.1. Taxonomy (NCBI): domain Eukaryota; kingdom Metazoa; phylum Chordata; class Aves; order Passeriformes; family Dicruridae; genus Dicrurus; species Dicrurus megarhynchus. The sequence goes on from VXAD01005611.1 coordinate 902,059, forward strand.
GGAAAACAATAAATACATGCCCATTAGAGAGAGATGAGAACCCAGCAGCCTACCCACACTTACATTCAGTCTCATCCCCATGGAACTGCACCCACAGAGCCAAGCAAAAAGCCTTCCCTTGGCAAAACATGAAGGCATTGCAGTCTACCCCCTGCTCAGAGGACCCCGTAGACCAGACCAGTAAACAAAAGCAGAACCCCATGTGTGAAAATGTGCCTTCCACCCACACGAGAATGGACACCACCCCTCCTTCTCACACTTACCCCTGCTGCTCAGCAGTGCTGGGTTTCACACAGCCATAAAGGGGCGTATCTTCAGCTCACTGAGATGGGGCAATTCCTCTGGACTTAGTGATTTTGTCCCAAGTTAGGCCAGCTGAGGATATCATGTCTCAGCTCTCACCCACCACCAGGGCAGGAGCCCAAGCAGGCAAGAGTCTCCTCACCCCAAGCATCCACCTTGCAGCCTCTGTCCCACCCAGCAGTGCTCTCTCTTCAGCTGGAGCCACCCCACTGGTGACCAGGGCCTTCCTGCACCCTCCCATGAGGTTCCCAGGTTCCTACATACCTGAAAAAACTTATTATAGCTTTACAACTGCTGTGAAAGGGGGTGAGCCCACCTTCCTTCCCACCTCGACAAACACCCCGCTCCCTCCTCCTCTCTGCCATTAGTGATCATCTGGCTGCAGGGCAACCAAGGGAACAGACAGATAAATAAAATAAAAAATAAAATAAAATAAAATAAAATATATAGTTGTCAACTCTTTCGGTTCCCCAACCCAACTCACAGTGCAGGGGTACTTATGCTGACACAGCACAGCCTTGGTCACCACACCCTCTGCTTTGCAGCAGATGAGAAAATCCACCAACCCTTGGTTCAATTCTTAGTCACACCTGAGGAACCTTCCAGGATACCATAAGTGGGTACAAATCACTACCAGATAGTGGTAAGAGTGCCTCAAGGGAGGGTCATATTTTCATGGCAAACTGCTATTATCTTTCTTCTTTTCCCAATAATCATACAGGAATACACAGTAAGATTCAAGATTATTAACTCTGTGTAGAGGTGTTACATGAACACTTTGCTCTACTAGCAGCCTTTCAGACCACAAAAGGGCCAGGAAACAAGTCCCATATAATTTAAAAGTTGATCTATTCCTGACCATTACAAGTAGGCTTCTAATGCCTTCTTGTTGCAGTTAATGTATATAAGCAACCCAAAACAAAGGAAAAAAAGCCAGTTGGTCTGTCAAGACAATGCCAGCCAAGCAAGCAATAGACATCCAGTGTGGGAATTCAAAGACAACCAGCAGTGACCTAATTGTTCTCCGATCAAAGTCCATGGGGGTTTTGCTATTGATTTCCAATGTAGCTACTGTTTGCATAGGCTGGAATTTAACAGTGATGAAAAGACCTTTCCTTCACCTTCAGTTTGTAAAACTGCCTCTTCCTGTTCATAACTGTGGAGTGCTTTTTTCATGTCAGCTTCAGAACTTTTTTATATAGAGAAGTCATAAATATTCAACCATATCAAATTTTCTCTTGGTTCCGTTTGGAAGCTGGAAGCAAGGCAGGAAAACCAGTATTATAGACTCAGAAAAAAATCAGCAAACATTGCAGCATTCCTCTGCAGAAAACCACATGTACTGTCGGATACGCATTCCTTTCAAACTGCTGCAAGAAATTTTAGTCTGGGAAGATATGAGATGGATTCATGAAATGTCTGACTTAGTGGGCAGAAAGAATAGGTAGGAGCCCAGACTGTGATGTTATTGCAGTCCAGGAACTACTGAGACCAAAATCTCATCAGATTACCTGCATAGTTTTATGTCCAACACACTCACACATGTATATGGGGCATCACACCCCCAAAGCACATCAGATATCTGTGTAGTAGTAATGGCTAAAAACTGTCAGCTGTGGTGGGATTTTTAATTTTTTCCCTGCTGATAAGAATGCCATGCTAGATGGTACATTAAAGAATTCCCCCACGACAAGTAAGGGCAAAGCCAAGACACCTCAGAAGGACAAGGTGAACAAATGAATGATATGTGTGTATCACATCTTGCCACCCCTCTGTTTGCACAGTACAGCTACCCACCCACCCAGCAGATATTTTTCAGATACTGTTTAGAATATGTCAACAAATGCATATTTATGTAAAAATGTTAATCATGCCCATGTAAAGGAAACCAAGATGATATTAATGATCCTCTCTGCACTTGCTTTGATTTTGTTTCCATTTGTTTCATTGAGTTGCCTCACTGTGAGTTGCAAGGTGGCTGAGGTTTAAAAGCACACATGATGGATCTCTCAGACTGAACTGCCCAGCAGCCTTTGTAGCGAAGGTCACGTCTTAAACTATTCCCATGCTTGTAATCGTGTCAGAGTCAATAAACATTCATATCTGAATACCAAATGTAGCAGTGCTGGTGGTTTAGATTAAGGAGGAAGGAACACAGGTCAGGCAAAGACACCATTCTCTTGGTTTCCTCTGTCACAGTATCTTTACAACTAGCATCTCTCATCACCTGTCCCACCACGTGAGCATATCCCACCTATCTCTGCAGAATAGCCTGCCTAAAGTCTCTTATTAAAAAAAAAAAAAATTATTACTCTCTTGGTATTTTTACAGAACCTTGAAATGGGATATGTTCAGGTCTTTCTTCAAGATGAGACCTGATCTTTTCAGCCATGAATTTGCAAAGCTAACAAAACAACTCAGACATGTTCATGAGGTGGTTTCCAAAGTCACCAGGGCAGATCATAAATTTTGTTGCTTCTGCCAAAACCAGGAGATAAGCTCTAGGCTAAATTGCAAAGTCAGCGCAGTCAGCTCAAGGCTGAGCCCGAATGCTTCCGACACTCCCGCACATATGTTGAAGTACACACAGTTAGCCTCTGGCTTCCAAAATTGGCATTTAAGCAGCTAAAGTCTGTGCTCCTCTGGGTCTCAAATAAATTTTACTGAGTGGAAAATAGAGTATGTAAATTATTAGTCCCAAGATTTGGGTAATTAGAGGTTTAGCCAATTTATATGAGCAATTGCAACAGCAAACAGAATGCTTCAGCATGCCTTCTGCATCTTTCTGGACCAACTGGTACTTAACAACAGTAAAATTCAAGGTTCACTGCTGACAAGCCAGTCCTCCCGACTGACAGCCAGAGCTTGTGAACTGCCTTCTGTGATTTTTCTGCCAATGTTGTGCGCAGGTTGCTTGAAATCTCACATTTGTGGGAAATTGGGGAAAATGAGGGACTCACAACTTACTGAGTATTCTCAGACTAAATTTTGTCTGAAGCAACATCTGCTTTTAAGTGGTTCCAATCACCCACTTGGAGCAGCCACTGGAGGGATGGATTCACTGCGGCAAAACAATAACAATTTTGGAAACATTTTCAGTACGTTTCAGCAAATTTGGAGTACCCTTCTGAGTGCCTTTCCTCTGCTCAGTTTGTTAAAGCTTGGTTCTAATAACACAAAGGTTGTGAATTCAATCCCTGTATAGGCCATTCACTTAAGTGTTGGACTCAATGATCCTCGTGGGTCCCTTGCAACTCAGAATATTCTGTGATTCTGATTCTCAGAGAAAAAGAGCAAGCTGAGTCTAAAACCCCAACATAGTGCATTGTCTGTGTGCAAGCTGGGTACACCAGACCTAAAGCAAAGGTTGTTGTGGCACAGCCGAACCCTTCACTGTCATGGACCTTACAGAGATATGCATGTCAAGGAAGACTTGTAAAAATTACTCTTCTACTTTGTAACATCATACAGGATCCCTTCTGTGCTGGTAGAAATACCAACATAAAATACAGAACAGCCGCCGTGATGGCCATTCACCTGAACTCCAAACATAGCTCACCTTGACCACACGCATATCTGCTGTTAATTGCTATTTACTCACAGGAGAGTCCATTCACCACAAAGTTTGGGAAGCCCTGGGAACATGGACCAGTGCTCACTCTTCCATGCGGGCAAAGACACCAATGACATCTGAAGTTGTGTCTTCAGCTACTTTCAAAAATCACACCTCATGAGCATTTGCATCCTTCCCCTCCCACTACTGGTGTTTTTTGATTTGTTATGCTCTTCAGAAAGTTTTACCCACCAGCACCATGAAGTTTGCCTAAGCAATTCTACTCCATGAAATAGATAATTGGAACACTATGGAAATTTGATGTTTTCTGCCATGTTAGTAAGAGCTGCATTTAGGGGGGAAAAAAAGGGAAAGAGAGGAAAAGAGAGAAATTAGAACTCCCTAACTGATTCACAAACCAAAAGGATCAAGAATTCTTTGGATTATTTATTCACAGTTAACAATTTATCCAGCCCTAATTACAGCCGCAAGAACATTTTCCTTGCTGCAATATTAATTATATTTCTTTCATGGCTGCTATTTATATAAGCAGAAGATGAAATATGCAATTAGGTGATCAGATGCTGCAGCAGTGTCACTGATAATTTTTTTCACAATAGTAATTATCCTCTCAAAATAATGGGAAAGGTTGGGTGTAATTGCTGCCTGTCATTTACCACAGAGTTCAGAGAGTTCCAGGACAGCCCTAATGGAGCTGGCCAGCGGGTCCAAGGCCTCCCCAGTCCCATGAGCAAGCAGAGGTCTCCCAAAACAAAGACACATGTGCAGAACACTTTCTTTATTTGCAAAGGCTTGAGTATCAATTAGACACGAAAAGAAACAGAGAAGCTGAGGGACAAGGCTGCCAAGAAACACCAGATCAGAGTCAGGACAACACAAGGCACACAGTCCAAAAGAAAACTAAAACAAAGAAACTTCTGCACCTACGTGCTGAGCGGAAAGGGGCTCAACACCACAGGCAAGGGCACCAACCAGCTAGAATCCGTCTGCCATCAGAAAACCAAGACTCTGGCTTGACAGAGAAGAAGAAATTAAAAGAAACCCTTGATTCCATCACCATTTTCTCTGGCTATGGAAACAATCTATCATGACACTTTATATTTAGCTGAACACTTGCGTCAGAAAGGATAAAAACAGGAAGAGCACTAGTATCTTGATCTTTTATACTGCTCCATGTATACTGCCTTTCATAGGAGGTAACATGCTATTTTAATTTTGGAGGCAGTAAAGTTGAAGTGCAAAAGAAAATAAAAATATGCTAGAGCAACAGAAGAAATAATATTTCTATTATAGAAGATACTATAAAATCTATTAAAGCAATAAGTTCTTAAAATTACTTTTTATGGCATGCTAAAAAAAGAGAAAAAAAAAGAGGATAACGACGGATACAGCACATTCCATAAAATCTTGGAGTAAATTATCCACGTGAAAAGATACATATTAATAGTCAACAGAACACATAGTGGCATTATATCTGCTTATTGTACATCTCATATGATTTGTTCCCATAAAGAAAACAACAGAGGAGATGTATCCCAGGGCTTCAGTTTTCTTACTTGCAAGTGTGAGAAGGTGGGGGTTGCAAACTGGTTTTTACCCCATTCTTTCATCAAAAGTCTATTTTGGTCATTTCTGTGAACCTGGCTTCTAACGTTAGTTGACTGTTTGCACTTTCTGTGTGGAAAATGAGAACAGTACCACAAGTTCAAGGATTTCCTTTTAGAAAGAGAAGTATAAATATAAGAGGATTATCACATTTACTATTTAAAGTTCCAGTGACCTGCAGGATTTCTTTCTATGAGTGCTGCTAATTGTCACACTTCTAGGAAACAGTAAAATTTAACTAACAGAAAGGAAGCTGGTTTGCTTGTGTTTTGCTCTAACACAGAGGATCAAGCCAAGCCAGACATCCAGTTATTGCGAGCATGCAAAATTTTGCAGGCCTGAAATGACTGTTTGCAGAAAGTAGAGCGATTTTGGTCAGAGATTTATTGCTCTGGAGAGGCAGCTGTGAGGCTGAATCTCAAACTGGTGAGAGGGTGCCTTAACACTTGCCTGTTTGTAAGAAACACCATTTCATGGAGTAATTTTGAGCAGCCAGATTGCTGGTAAGAACACCCCACTGGTGGGACACACTTATTACCCTAGTGTTGGTCAAAAAATATTTGGTGGCCAAATGTTTCTATAAAGCTTCTTCAGAAGTGGAACTCTGAAAGGGAATCCAGTGATTTTGGACAAGTTTCATATAAGTGAAAGCTTAAATAAATTTCCACAGCATTTACATCAGCTATTCCATCCAGTTAATGTGAAACTGTTCTTGTGATGCTAAAGTGTTTTACATTTAACCTGATTATTTTGGCTTTCTATTTGAAATACTAAAGCATTACATTTAATAATTGATATTAAACTATTGCACTATAACCAGAATGAGATGATTAAATATTTTCAAATTATTTTTAAAGCAGGGATTTCCATTTAAATACTTTTAAAACTTTGATTCCTTTTTAGAGTGCAAGTTTTCAAATACTTGAATTTCTACTTTCTAACCAATTTTTGCCAGTCAAAGTGCCTTATGGCACTATCTAGTTTTCACTGTTTCTTTGTCCATTTAATAAATAATTCCTACAGCTCACTGAGAGTTTATTGCTGGAAGTATATTTCTGTAGGGAGTTCTTTTTTTATGGCCATGACACTCTTCCTTCCAAAATTTCACTTATCGAATTCCTTGGGTTCTCTTAGATGACTTGGGCTAGCCAGGGAGAAATATGTAGCTTAATATATTTGAGGCAATAAGAGCCCTCACACAGCTGATGAAGCAGCAGCAGTGGCTAAGGTTGATGGAGAGAAACAATCCCCTTAGAACATGCTCCATGTGGTACCATGGAAATCAGAATGATTTCACTGAGCAAAGAAGACATTTTTCTTTGAACATTGCCTCCTTCAAAGCAAACTAAACTCCAGTCCCTCTCCTCAGAACCATGCACTACTTTCTAAGGCTGAAACACATGATGGATGGCCCACATTGTTTGAAGACAAAGCTGTTTATAATCTCAGCTTCTGACAAAGGGCTTGATCTCACTTTTAACTATTTTAGCCCAGTTTTACATTAACTTATGTGAAAGAAGATCTGTAACATATAAACTCTGGAGAGTAAAGCTTCTTCCAGCAACGTGATCTGCTTCCTGTATTTAAAAGATATTTATGCTCCCTCTGTAGCAGGCTGGAGTCTGCAGGGATTTTTTTTCCTCACGAAAGATTGATTTATGAAGCTCTGTTCATGTTGCTATGCAGTCAGTCCCCTCTGCATTTCGGTCTTTACATTTTTACCTTCACCAGCAGGACTTATCAGCAAACGCATACAGAAAAAGGGGATCGCCAGGATGTGGCTGTCACCTGATGACCTCGGGGCAGACATTTGTCATGCAAATTTCTGTATCTCATAACACAGACTGCGAACAATACCGCATGTGTTGCTACAGTACACCCTGCCCTCATTTTAATCAACATAAGTAATTAATATGCCTTTCCAATTCCTCCTTCTATACCCTTGCAGCTCATTGCCTCCTTGCCCTCTTTTCCAGGCTTGATGAGAAATATCCACAGTTTCTCAAACATGCACCAGTCAAACTGGGCTCATATGTCTGAAAACTAGTGATGAAGGCAAGCTGGAAGATTAGAGAAATGCTGCAGTAGGTCATCCAGAAGAATCGGCTCTGGAGGGGAAAGCAGAGTCCATTAATAACAGACTCACTTCTTTCTGCTTCAGAGCTCTCAAGGTGCAAAGCTTCAGATGTGACAGGCCTGTGGCACTTACAATTAGGATGTGCAGACAGGGGGATCTGGCACCAATGAGATGGTTTGTGGGAAAAAGGTACCATTTCAGTCATCTGAAAAAGGGAGCATTAGACAGTTGTCACAGGCAGAAACCGGAGGAAGATGGCAGCTGAACAAGGGCCAGGACACTTGTAGCCAGGTCACTGAGAAGGCTAGGGTTTAGTCAGTGGGAGAGGAGTGTCTTGGTGATCAGATACCCAGAGAAGCAATGCATCTCTAAGGAAAGTCCCACTAAACAGAAATGAGACCACTCATTCAAAACAAACAAACTTTTCAAAACTGAAATTGCTTTTTTATTGCAAATTATTTTCCCTTTCAGCCCATGGAGGGTTTTTTATTCCTTATTTCAGTGTGTGAGAACTTGAATTTTGGTTGTGTTATTTTGTTTGGTTTTTTTGGGTTGTTTTATCTTTATAATCTCTTCAGGGCCAGATTATTATGTCACCATCCACACTAAGGTTCCGTTGGCTTTGTTGGTCTACAAGTAGTGAACTTTACTAGGAAAATCTAGCTTGATCATGTTGTTTCAGAAATATTAACAAAAGATGGCTTTATCTAAGTTAGCTGTCTAAAACTAGTGAAACAAAGCAAAGGAAAATAAAATATCTGTCCTTCTACCATTGTTTGTTTTACAAACCCTGGAAAGACTGAATAGGTATTTTCTCCATTATTTCTTACTTTAACAAAAGCTATCCTCGTAAAACCCACCACTATGTCTGCTTTTAAATAAAGTACACCATATCAAGGATTAAAAACCCATCTCTTGAATTAGTTTGGAGCACAGACTTGACTTATATCTACTCAGCAATGCTTACTTTAACATGTCTTGAACGTACTGGTAAAAAATATATCCTGTCTCAGGGAAAACAAACTGCAAAAGACTAGCCATTTATTTTATCCATGCAATGATTTAACATAATATGCATGGTAACTGTATATACAAAAGGATTTCCTACAGAAATGCGGATTTATTTTACTACAGGAGGAAAATAAGTGAGCATTATTAGAGCAGTCAATGTGAGAAACATAGACTAACAATGTGTTTGGCACTGACATCACACTGGTGTAAAGCTGATTCGCTTCTGATTTACATTAGTGGAAATTCAAACTGGTTGTGACTTTCTGGTTAATGTGATGGTAAAACTCCCTCTCTAGTCACTGATTCGAAATGTTTCCCTCAAGGCAACTGTGACAGAGTGATGATTTCAAGAAGGCTGTTATTATGGCTCTGTCACTGTCCATAGAACAAAATGAGCATCAGAAACCTGAACTATTCATTAAACTAGTGCTACTTAGAACTGGAGAAAAACATTGCATGAAGAAAATAAAACAGAATAGAAGGTCTTGCAACTTAACACAACTGTTTTCTGAAAAAAATAGAGAATGAAAATAAAACAGTATACAATTGGACCTCTCCATTGGTCTGTGTAATTCAGACAGTTTTCTTAACTGTCTTTCTATCTGTCGTATTGCACACTGGTGAATCACTTCCTGCACTCTTGCTACACACTCCTTAGTAATGATGACGTAAACTACTGCTGCAAATGACAGAAAAAACATCTTTCCTTTCTTTTGACAAAGAAGTTGAAGTCTACATGGAAAACGAAAAACTCTGATTATTTGGCACCTGCAGCTATGGCAACCTGCCAGAATGATTATCTAAGAAAGTACAGAACAGTGGTAAACCTCTATTGCAACCTGCCCAAATCAAATAGATTTTCAGCATAGAACAACACGTACCTAAAACTCTGCAAAGCGATGTGAGACTGCAGCAGTGAGCAAAATCAGAGCAACGCCTCACCAGCTATCACACGTTCTGGCCAGTCTGCCAGAAGACAAACAGACATTTTACCTCTCAAGAGGGAAAAAATAATGAAAGGGCTTAATCCATTAACTCTGTTCTCAAAAGCAGGGCCCAATTCTAGCCTAATATCATGAGTAGCATCTGTTTCATGTTGGCAGTCAGTCATTCATCAGCATTTAAGCCACCATAAATTCATCAACCTGCAGCACACCTGAGGGAAAACCCAAGACTGGAAAAGCAGGAATGTTGGTGATCTAGATGAAGATGCAATGACAGATCAAGTTAGGAAAAGTCCTGGGCCCCAGAATCAGGACCCCTCCTTTTAAACATGAGCTTCCAGAACTCATCCAAATCACACAGGCACACGTATGTAAACCATGTAAAAATCTTAGACCCTTTCCAAGACCCCTTTCCAAAACTAAGACCTCTATATCCAAGGAAAATATGACCTCCTCAGGCCTTGTCCAGCCTTAGTGACTCTGTGACTGCATGGTGTCAGTTTTTGCCGCTTCCTTTGCTCTCTATTGCACTGGCATAAGCAAACCTGGGAACAAGCTATAGTCCACTGCCTGTAGGCAGCACACGGCACCTCTGGAAGGGCGAGCATCCACTGCTGCCTGCCAGATTCCTGCACTGCTCTTGGTGCCAGGGTGCCACAGGCTGGTGTAACTTTAGCCTTTACTTCTGCTGATATAGGAAGATGTCCAAATGCTGGAGATGAAAGGCAACAAACACACTGGCACTGCAGCACCTTCTGTCCTTAATAAGCACTTATGAAGGCAGGGTGGCTGCACCGTGGCTGCCTCTGGAGACAACTAGGTTTAGTGTCAGATATATAAAGCAACATAAATATTACTTTACTGGGGCTAATATCAGGCACTTCCATATGAGACTTATGTTGGTCTTAACTCACAGCAATCAGACTGATCACTTACATTCCAGGAATGTACCACAACCCCTGCTCCAATATATACCTACAATTCCTCCTTTTACAGTGACTGTTCACAGGAATGCTTTGCTAAAATTAAACTCTATGTTCTCAAGGAACCAATGGTTTAAATTCATTAAAAACATTTCAATAACCCAAATTTCTGATTTCTTTCAAATGTTTCCTATGTAGCTGACATTAAGTGCATCCTGGCTGACTCCAATCACAAACCTAGCTGTGAGACAATTAGGACAGATCTCCACCTTCCTCTGCTTCACCCTCCCCATCCAGCAAGCAGCAGGCAGCCTGGCCTGCTAACACCACCCAAGTGCGCTGCAGGGTGCAGCACAGTGCTGAATTGCAACTCTATCCCAAAAAATTAGGCCTCAACACATCACCAAATGCTTTTAGAAACATCCTACTTATCATCTGCACTCCTCAGAGTTAATTTTTATAGGAAGCAAAACATGGTGCTACTGAATAAAAGTCTTTAAATGTTTGTTTTACATCAGAGGTTTGTCTGCCCTCTTCCTCTGCAAGAGAAAATCTAACACTTCCCCATATATTTGTCATTATCAAGCAAAAATGCACATTTGGTGCACTTAGAATATTTGATTTAGAATTCATATGTATAAAAATTAACTGAAATGCCATTTGTTTTTATTGCTTTTTTTAGTACAAGAAAAAATTGCTGGTATCAGGCAGGATGGCAAATGGTTAAAAGAGCATTCCACTGGTGCTACAATGCCCTTTCTTTGGCTCAAGCAGTGAGCTTTGGATTTTTTCTGTTGGGGTGAGATATAAAGTATTTTGGACATATCTAGCACCATTTCAGACCTAGGACATCCAAGCCACATCTGATGCAGGGCTTCTAGGAGACCATTGCTCAGTGGAGAGAGAGGAAAGAGTTTAAGTAGGATGCAGTTAGAGCATCTCAAATGATGCTAGATGATTGCAAATTGCTGAATTGTTTCACAAATCTTGTTGCTTCCAGTGAAGAAAAGTAGGCAGTTTCCTAGCTGAAAAAATCCCTCCTAACTATCCCAGGAGACTCAATATCCAACCCGTCTCTCCCTCTGCTTCATTTTAAAGCAAATTTTATACTAGGGACAAAAGAACATTTCCTTAGCTGCTAAGTTCATTTGTCTATTCAAAAACCTGGAAACTCCTCCGTTCATATGATTTAGTTCTGAGATGCCACTGAGGTCTTAACCTTCTGAAGAAAATTAAAAATCTTAACAACCTCAAATAGATAATTGATTGTAAATGTACCTTCTCAGATTTATGGATGCATATGAAAGAGCTCTGATGGGTCTTGGATGCCTCAATGTAAAACAGACCAGGGCATTTAGAAATTAGACATTTGCCAAAACTACTTAAGTGTTCCAGTATATTGAGCAGTAGCCTCATATATCCAGCTATTTTCACTATTAAAAAAGCTCTGTTGAAGCTGAGGGCGAATGTTTAACTTTCATAAGCTAATGGTTCCTGGATCTGAAACTCACTTATTCACAGTAATTAACATTTCTCAGGCTAAGAGTATATTACTAAGGGTACAACAATGTCAATGTAACAACATGTAACAGCTAACAAACCAATTTCAATGAAGCATTTATAATGATGGATTGTTACCAGTTTTAAAATACTTGCCATACTTCCTTATGTCTGGAGTTAGGAGGTATCTTCTCAGGCTCCTTGACTAATTTAACAAAACACAGACCTTATTAGAGCTGCCCTGAGTCTCTGAACAGACAGCAGAGCAAAGGAACACTTGCAGGGCACGATGTTCCTGTCCTGATATGGGTGCCAGGACAGGGCAAGGAACCTGGCAAAGAGCCATAAAAGAGACTATTTCTTCCCTCAGCAATAACGGGTGTGCAGGGCAATCGGCCTAGCTCACAGAGAGCAGAAACTTTCCCATGCAGCAAGAAGACTCCCACTGGGAGTGCCTGCTACCTTCATTTTGGTAATGGCCCCAGGCAACACGACACATTGAAGGGGAAGATACGCAAGCAGAAGGCCAAGGGCTTGGCCTAGATTATCTGAGACATGTTAAAGAAGCACCACTCTCCACACACAGTTTCTTCTTTCTGAAAAGGAGAAAGTGTGTATCGTTACTTTTTTAATGCGGGTCCTTTCCCATTACACTCAACCAAGCTGAGAAGGACAGCTGAGGGTGAGCAGTTACACTGAAATACAGGTGAACATCCCGTAGGCAAGGCTGGGATGTTTGCAAACAGGAAAACAGCTTTGATTTATGCTGTTCAGGAGAAATGCCTTTGTCTTTATAAGTGAAAATACAGCTCTTTGTAAAGCCAAAATTTCTGTGGGTACAAGTAATTTTTCACTTTTTCATTAGACACAGAAATGAAATGCCTTTGAATCATGTCAGCCTTGACAGAAATGTCTCAGATGAATTTGTGGAGTGTCAGTTCAACACTAAGCTGTGTCCACTTGAATTGCTGCAGGGCTACACACAAGACTGTAGCACAACATAAGCATTCTCTGGGGGAAAGTTTCTCGTGCTGCCCCTTCGGCCAAAACATTACACACAGATGGGCAGTGCATGGCTGTGGTGTGGTCAAGCAGGTTCAATCCAATCAAGACACTCAGACCGGAGAGAAAAGCTGAAAGCAGAGGAGCTGGAAGGAAAAGTCCCACAAGACTCATATTCTCAGCCTTCTGGACACATTGAAGGCAAAAAAACCAACCAAACAAAAGACTAAAAGAAGCATTTTATTTCAGTTAAACAAGTGCTATGAAAAACGTGAGACTGGAAAGTTTGGGACTTCCTTAAACTGTCTCAACTTTTCATTCCAAGTCATGAATAAGAAAAATTAGAAGTATCAGAGTTTTTCACAGGATGAGAACCCTGGTCTTATGGCCACCCACAAGAATGACCTCAGGTTTTCTGCATTTAAGATGGATGTGGATAGGAAGTGAAAAAATGAGATTTTTCTTTCTCAATATTAGTATTTCAATTTGTCAATGCTTCAGGAAAAACAGAGCCAACTGATAGACATTCAGAGGCAGCTTTTTCAAAATCAAAACAGCTTTTTTTTTTAAACTTCTTTTTTTAGATTAAAAATTATATTTAGCAGAAAATAAAAGAGAGATATCCTGCAATATGTATTTCTAGGAGCTATAATTACAGGTCATCTCTTTTCAAAATAAATTAAATCCATGATTAACAACGCTTTTGCTAAGAACCAAAATGGTATTTAGACCACTCTATGCTACAAACATCTTTCTTATCTTGTGTACATTTCTAAAGATGAGACTCTTTCACACGTGAAAGATTCCTTGGAGGACACGTGTTTATAATTGAAGTGACAATGAGAAGTTGATGATATTCATGTTAATTTAACAAATACTGTAAAATCCTTTAACAGAAATTCTCTTTAATCATAAAATAAGAACATATTTTTCCTTTGATTTTGAAGCAGCACAAATAGAGCTGTTGCTTATTCCCTGATCACCTTAATCTTTTATATACGGGTGCTATGCACATTTGCTTGCACTACATGCCCAAGGGTGAAAGTATGGTGCAGGCTGCCCAATTAGAGTTATCAAATATTTATGCAGATTTATAACTCTGCTGGATATGCTTTAAGTGCTCTGGTGCAAGAAACAAAACGTGTGTGGAGGAAAACAACCTGCGCAGTATGAAGACTATCCATATGCAACAGTTGCTGGGAACTTTGTTCAAATAATGCTACCCACCTTCTGCTTTTTTTATCCCAGGCTATCAAAGAAATGGTGTTACTGAAAAAAAATGAAAGTAGCAGACCCTAGATTTCTGCCTCAATTCACTCCTTTTTAAGCATCTATATTCTTAAGTTGCATTCCGACTGTTGCAACTTTGATAAAGTGATTGCACATACAAAGACAAGGTATTTAAAATGTACTGCCTTGATCATAGGTAACTTCATATGTCTTGCCAAAGGGCAATAGGTTTCCCCCTCTGGGATCCAAAGTCAGACATAGCTATTTCCAGATAATTTACGAAATGATTTCATAGTCTCAGGTTTCCAAATTAAGGTGTAATGAGGTGGAGGAGATCTATGTGCTATCACAGCTTTTTGTGATAACTAACCTTTTGAGGACTGTTAGATAAAATGGTCAGATGTGTATTTTACCTGCATCGTCTCTGGGATCTATCCCCAACTCCCCATGTCTGGAAGAAAGCAATGGGCAAATTACTTGTAAAACTTTCTCAATGGCAGAAATTACTGACTGGCTAAGGGGCTTTCAAAGGGCACCCCATCATGTAGTGGCTTGCAGCCTGGGATCTGCAGACATGGGGCATGCAAAGTATCTTCCTAAGGTGACCACAAGAAAAGGTTAAGGAAAACAAGACTATCAATGGAAGAGGCTTACGTACCTCAATACATCTACTGGAGGATGTGTCTGGGCCATGAGATCAGAGTTAAAAGCCCTCAACCTACTCTAAGTCAGCGTGTAGAACAGTTCCATTTTATACAGTAAAGCAGAAGGATTGCCTCCAAAAGATTTAGAAAAAAATGACATTTAATTATAGTTGTTTCTAACATATTCTCTGGAATAACATCGATCTCATCTTTCAGACTACATACCATTCATTGTACTGTCATCTTGCTGCTGTTTTCACTTCAGAATTAACTGTGCAAATTTACTCTTTGTCACGAGAAGCGATGGATGTTTAATTTTGGTGTATAGCTGTGAAGGTCAACATTTTCTCATAAGTGAGAGCCACAGATCCCTTTGACCTTGCACAGCTTGGTTTGTAATCAGTAGCTAGACTTCTTTGTAACTACTGTGTCTGCCGTAATCTTCAATATTATGACACTCACTTTATTTTGTAAAAGGCACAGTGACTGATCACTGGCTATATATTAAAACCTCCCAGACCGTCATCAACTGAATACATTTTCTGGGCTCTCTGCATACATGATTGAGTTCTGCATCCCACCCATCCCATGTTCCCTGAATTTTTGCTTACTTGTTTTCAAGGTCATTGCCCACCTGGCTATCTGCAAGCAAACACAAAAGCCTAAGGCCACAGGGATTCTGTGATACCACTCCTGAGGAGCTGTGCTTGAGTGGGTCTTTGTACCCCTTAGAGCAGGGTGGTTGGTGTGATCAGGTCAGAGGGGAAAAGCTCTGCTTGGGACTACTCACAGCCACAGCTGCATGGAGCAGAGGACTGGTAAGGGATAGAAACCTTCCACATCACCTCTATTTCCCTTCTCTCTCATGGGCAGCAGAATGGGAATTATTATCTCTATTGATAACTAACGAGCCCAAGGGATCACTGAACAAGCATCACACCCAGCTCTGGTGTAACCTGTTTGTAATTGCTTCAGCTTGGGTGTGCACCAAAACTGGCTCTCATGTATCTCCATGGGACTTGTGCCTGAGAATCGGAACTGAAGTGCTGCACATATCCTTTGGAAGAATCAAAGCTTGCCAGAGCATCCAGAAATGTGTTTCTGTGCCAGAAGTTATACAGCACCAGGTTGAACCAAAAATTCCTTGTTGCTATGGTTGCCACTTGCTCTAAATCTTTTTACTGCTCCTTGTTGAAAAGCAGCAAAGGAGAATAAAAACATATACAACAATTGTAATTGCCTGGTGCATGTTTTAACATTTCTCTTTGGTGGCTGCTTTAAATTATGCAGTAATATTGCTGGCATGTTTCTCTACTCCCTCTTCCCTAAGAGGATACATTTTACAGTGGTGAAATTGGACACTTGGTGTAAGAATCACATATTTGAATATTTTTTTCAGGAGTAGATGTGTCACACACAACGTATTACAACTCAGGCTGTAAAAATTAAGTGGCATTTGCATTCATTAAGCATACATGAAATTTAATTCCATTAGGTCCGGCAGCATTAAGGTCTGTCTGTTGCTGCTGATGTTACAGCTTAAGGACGTTATTTCTTCTGGCTAGATTCTATTGCATAACCTAATAAAGCCAGGAATTACATCCTGGCTTGATGCCTTTGTAAATCTCAGTGAACATACAACATGAAAGCTGTAGATGTAAATTATTTATATTCATCATTGTCCAAAATACTAATTTATAAAAAAGGTTTAACAGATTAAGAAAACTACAGGCACCATGCCCACAGCAGAACTAATTTAAAAGACAACAATATGATTTTCTCAAGCCAAACCTCGCATCTAATCTTCTCACTTTTTTACAGATACAATACAGAAGAACTGTGAACATCTCATTGAGGCCATTGAAAGAATCAAAATCTTACATTACATTTCAGTCAACTTCCCAGAAATTTTGACCTGCACAATCTCCTAGGAAAATCAGGGATACTTTACCTTTTAGATTTTGACATTCTTAGTTGACATAAAAATTAGGTAAAGAAAAGGAAGGCAAAATATGAAACTATTTGAATTGCAGCTCTTATAATTTGTTCTGCTGAAAGAATAGTTTGGATTCAGTACAAGCCTAAATATAGCAAATAAACTTACGTGGACAAATCATTCTGGCCTGCATCAAGTTTCACAGAAGACATCATGACTGGGAGCACAAGACTGCCCTCCCAACTACTCCCACATAAAATCTATCATTAAAAAGCACAAACAGAATTTTTATTGGCAATTTATGTGAGATGAATACAGGTGCCAGTGTAAGTTTTCATCAACAGTCCTTAACTTCCAACTATCAAACTAACAAGGGTTCATGAAACAAAAGTTCTTACCTTCCAAAGTTTTTGATTTCTTCTCTGATTCTTACTAGTACCGTCAGGCTAGTCCTCCTTGTCGAAGTACCAGCAAAATGTTTATCTCTAATGATCTGAACAACAAGCCTATTTCCATGGAGATGTGGGAAACAGGACCTGTTTACTTAATTATGCACAAATGATGCCTTATTTTCCTGTAAGCAACTTTCCAGTGGTCTGAGATGTTAATTTTTTCAGAAATCAAAAGTGTTTGGCTGTCACTACAGCCTCATTTCAATGGCATAAATGTTTACCACAGGCAAGAGATTATAATTTTTGCCTTTTGAAGGGCTTTTTGGGGGGAAAAAACTTGAAGGCATGCTAAGTGTATCAATTTTATTTGTATATAGTTTATTTACACATATATAAATTAAAATATAAAATTAAACTAGACTCATGGCAGCTATACTTTCATTTCAAAACTATTCTGTCATCTCTTAAAAAAACATACCTCAAGCCACCAGAAAAGTCTTTGAAATTCTTCAGATCTAAGTCACTAAGCTTTCTCCATAGTCAATAAAGAGAGATAAGAACCCGCAGAAAACAAATTTTATCTTAAAATAGGTGTCTTAGATAAAGGACCTAAGCCATTTTGGATTTTGCCCTCTAGGAAAGTATGCACTGGACAGCTTAGATGAGTAACTCTTAGAAAGCTCAACTTAAATGAGATCTCACTTGTTATCTGCTTTAACTGGAATCTACTTCAAGAGCACAGTTTTCTATTTATTTACTGCAATTTTAGGGGAAGAAGCTAAGAAGCTGTATATCTCTTTTTATGAATCAACATTAAATATTTCATCCACAAGAAAAAAACACAGGGGATGACTTAGCAACAACTGGTACAGACTTTATTGTATCCAACTTTGAGAAAAAGCCATAATGTAAAGTCTCAGGCCTACTAAGGGAGAAATTAAATAAATAAATTTTTATGAAGTTCAAAAAAACAGCAGTATTTCATTTTCTGTTTTCTATTTTTCATGTTTTCACATTGGTGTCTGTCTGGAACCTGACAGACCCCAAAATATGAATCTATTTCTCTGACACTTAAATCTGGAGAAATGGAAAAGGCCGTGATCAGAGGCTTTGCACTGAAGTGATACAAAATGTGCAGAAAAGGCCCTTCAGGGAAAGCTGATTTTGCTCCTGTCTACAGCTCCTCTGCACGGTTAGTCTGCATCAGCTCATCCTGACCTTTTCTCCACAGTACTGTGTGTCACACCTGCGTAGAAATATTCACCTCAGTGCGGTGACTCAGCTCAGAGACATTTCGGGCCACGGCGGTAGTGGAGGGTGATTTTTCACGGCTGCTCATGACTCGACTTACTTACGAAACTGCCCCTCATTTACAGAGTGCACTTACGTTTCTTTTCCTTCCCTCTCCAGCCCAGCACAGAGCTCCTGTCTGCAACAAGAGGAGCATGTTTTATGTAAATCACTTCCCAGTGGAGTCACTCATTATTATTGTAGACAGCTCTAAAGAGAGAAACCCATGGCATTTAGCAGCAAAAACTGTTAATGAAAATGTCATTAAATAAGTCAATCTGCAAGCCACAAAATGGCCTATTTACCTTTTTCTTCTCCTGTCTTCCATACCTCTGCATCTCTGGGTACATTTCACTCAAGTCAATCTTTTTTAGCACCAAGTCACAGCTTTCCCTGAAGACAGGCATCACTTTCTGACAAACTAGTCATATTTGAGAGGAGGTGTTATTTAAACTTTGTGGAAATGTGTCAGAAACACACCAGGTAGGTATGGGACTAAACAGCAAGGCCAAGGAAGAGGAGACTACAAAGACTGGCTGGCTGTAGGTGAGGCAATTTCCAGCAGCACCAATCTGGAAAGTACAGTGTAGACCCTGCTTTGCTATGCATTTTGTAAAGTTCATGACTGAGCCTCTCACTTAGAACTTGCAAGTTCCTCATGTTTGTAGTTTATATTGTTCACTGGAGCATCTTTCTGGTCACATGTATGTCCTAAGGATCTACTTTGCTGATTCAAAAAGCCTAAGCCAACAATTCTGCCAAAAATTTCCCTACTCCTTTAGACTATTTATATCTCATCATAATGGACTGTATTAACCCAAAGCAACTGTCTGATAAACTGACTCAGATTGGCAATAGTGCCCCTTTTTAACTTATTTCCTGAGGGCTTTCCACTTCCACATCTGAACGCTGAGGGCTTTTCTTTGGAAAAAGGAGCTATTGGGATCAGGGAGAGGTAACTCTGGTCTGGGTGCACATGGATCACATTCCTAAGTTATAAAGGAATTCACCTTTCTCCATAATTCTGAGGGCTATCAGGATCTGCATCGTATATATGTGTTTATACTAAGCCCAAAAAATTGTGTGGATAAAGTCGGTATCTTTTATTAAAACATCTACCATATTTATAAAAAACCCTAAGATTTTAGGTGCACAGAATGTGATGAAAGCATCTATTTAAAGCTCTGGCCATTTTTTTTGTAAAGACATTATTGGTCTAATAAAAAATAAAACTCCTCTACTCACAAACCTTTTCTCCCTTCTGACCTGAAAGAATTATGGCTATAACAACGTGATGTCCATAAACACAGGATCATAGAAGGGTTGAGGTTGGAAGCAACCCCTGGATGTCACCTAGTCCAAACCACCTGCTCAGGCAGGGCCACCTAGAGTTGGTTGCCCAGGACCATGTCCAGATGGCTTTTGAATATCTTCAAGGACAGAGACTCCACTACTGCCCTGGGCAACCTGTGCCAGTGCTCAGTCATTCTCACATTAAAAAGTGCTTCCTGATATTCAGACAGAACCTCATGTTTAAATATACTGTTTAAAGTGTACATCAAGCCTTATTTGTGCTCAGTACACACCATCCTGGTTGGACAGTACATTCCTTTTCACATCAACTTGGAAACAGATTCAGACTTTTACACTGTAGTATTATAGCCCAGCAGTAGCCAAAGGGAAAATTATCAATCTGTTTTTTCTCAGCATGGAGTGGCAATTCAACATCATGTGGCAAAAAATGGCAAAAGAAAGAAGTATAATTTCCCCATTCTGCAAAGAAGTGGAGGCACAGAGAGGCTGCTACCAGCCTAAGCCTGGTCCTCCTCCCCTGTTACTGTATTTGGCAAAAAGAAGGAAAGAGTATTGAAAATATTCACACCAGGCAACAATAGACAGCGATAGGCAGCGAGGAGCAAAGCAAAGCTGTTTCTTGCTGAAGTGTTAAGAAATAAATTAAAGTCCAGCAGACAGACAAAATGTAACAAGCATTTCAGGACACTGCTCTTTTTGCCTTTGAAACTTGCACCCAGTTTGGCAACTGGCGCTGGGGAAGGCCACTAGCACATCCTGACTGCTGTGGAATGCCCGTGGGACAGAGCACAGCGCTGTGTGATAGCCACAGTGATTTGCCATGGATTGTCCCTGTACCCAGCTGCTATTTATTGTGCAGGACACATATAACATTTTGCCTCAGTGGATGTACTTCACTGTCATGCCTGATCAAAACTGCTGCCTTGGAGCAATCTTAGCTTGAGAGAACCCCAACCAGTTTTATAAGCAAGAAGGCACCCCAGGGTGACACTTGAGAGGAACAACATTAAAGTGTACTCATCTCTCTTGTGTCCCTGGCTACTTCAGAAGCTCACAAACAAAGCCTAGATCTGCTAGCTAGTGCTCAGAAGGGGAAAGGACCCTTCTGCCCTTGACCATGTTTTATCAGCACTTCCTAAGTAGAAAACTAGATAAAAATGCTGACTCTAGTCATTACCACTGGAGTTTTGAGCAAAGATAGTTAAGTAAAAGATTTATCTTAAGGATATTTAAGTACAGACAAAAATACGTAAGCTACTGAGCTCACTCTTTCTCAAATCCAAGGAGAAACCAACAGCATAGAAATGACACTTCAGGTGTGATCTCAAGGCACAAAATAGTTTAGTTACTTACAGAACAGTCATATACCCATGCACACATGCAGGCAATTCCCCCAAGCAATGCAAGCTGCAGTCCCCCAAGGATTTTCCTTCAACCCCAAGGAAATGCCAAGGCATGGAGCAGAGATGCCTGAGCTAGCTCCAGAGCCAGCAAAAGCACAGGGAGCAAAGCATCTGTGCTAAAACACCTGGCTGACAGAAGCCCAGTGCACATCTCCCAGATGCAGGATTGAGGCACCATGCCACCTCTGCACCACCTTGCTGCTGTTCAGCCCAGAGACAGCCTTAGTGTGGGGAGAAGGAAATGCTCTCGCCTTGAATCCACTGCATGAAGGCAGTCCTTCTAAAATATTCTTCTGATCAGCACTGCTGAGACCACACTTTCTTGCTCCTTGGTTCAGCCTGCCTACATCCTCACCGTTCCACTTAAACTTATTTTCTCCCCATTGGTAGAGTATCCACAAGCAGACAGGCAGATTAAATTCTCTTCTGCTTTCTCTTGCTAGGCTTATTCATAGAAGTAAGGCTCAAGCACCATTTTACAGCCCTCAGTCAGCTCTGTGTCGAAATCAGGAACACAAATCCCAATAATGGGCTGCAGCCAGCAGACAAGAATGGGTTAAGTGAGTCTCTTGGGCAAAATGAAAAATGCCACTTCTCAGTAACTGAGATAGAATTTGTCTTGGGTAAAAACACTTGGGATGGGGCTGCCAGTGTTATTTATGTCTGCAGCCTGGCAAAGAGTTGAAGGGAAGGATTTGTTAAAGAATCATCAACCTTTCTCATTTGTTTAAGAGCTGGGAAATCCCAGAAAGGAGCCCTCTGAGCAGACCTCTGCTGAAGGCAGAGGAGAGCTCTTGGGGGAGGAAACAAGTCGGGCAGTTTTCTTAGGAGCAAAAAGAGCTACACTTTTTCAGATGGCATCCATTTTCTCCTTTCCCAGCCAGGTCTGTGCTATGCCAGAGGTCACCACAGACACTAGAACAGCCTCTCTGCTTTTACAGTTGATGCAATTTTTAATCCGTCCCCATGAATCCCAGTAAGACACCAAAATCACCGTTTGTAATCAGCCAGCCCAAATGCTTATGTGGCATCAAATAAAAAGAGGAGAAAATTCGCTCTACTAAAAAGAGGAGAAAATAGCTATTCCTTCTCATTTTTCATCCACAAGGAAGTGTACATTTCCTCGTGCTTTAGAAATTCTATTTCTTTTTACTACACAGTGCACCAGGGTCTTGTGTTCCAAAGTCCTCTGAAAAACTAAGATATCAAAAATGCATATCAAATACTAGCAAGCCGTGTAAAATGGACCACCCTGGAAAAAAAAGGGTATTTGGAAATCTACCAAAAGACTTTGCAGTCCAAAATACAGTAAAACTAATTTAATTTTTCTGAAAACTTTGAAAGACCTGATGTTGTCAAACACTTAGAGATAGTTCATAAAGTCTTTCAATGAAATGTTTTTTCACCAGAAAGTGGCAAGTGACTGAAACAAGTGTGCATTCTGCAGGCAAACATAGCAGCATTGCCAAAACTTTTGTCAGAAAAGATTTTTCATCTCTAGGGTGTGATTTATGATCAAAACCCGAGAGAGGCTTAGAATTAACAACAGCCTAAGGTCCTGGGCTCTCACAGACCTGAACTTAGGACCCCTGTGTACTAGGCAGGTACTATAAATCACCAAGCTATCAACTACCTACCAAAGCCAGTCTCTTACTTTCATGGGTTGGCACAATTCCATTTAGCATAAAAAGAAAAAAAAAAAAGATTGTGAAGGATATCCTTAATATTTCTGTGGTCGGAAAATGTTTCTGGAATGTGGGAGGCTGGCAATGTTGAATCTTTTTCACCTGATGTGAGCTGATTAATGAACTGTTGGCTAAGTGAGGATCTTTCTTTCTTTCTCCATTTTTCTTCCATAAAAATAGAAGGAATTTGGTTTCAGCCCCATGAAGAACAAAAAAGGGCTTGAGGTTTTTTTAAACCTCAAAGTTGTGTACAACCAGAAAATCAACTCTCACCCAGCTGTCAGAGATGACTCATCCCTGTGAGATGGCCATAATTTCTTTCTGGAACACTCAATAGCTTCCAAGTGAGCAGCAGTGCAGAACATAATGGACACGTCCGGAACTGGAGGGGCTTCTAAAGCAAGCCCACATTAAATGGAGCTCCTTGGAGTCTGGGAACAGACATGGACATAGAGGAAGAGAGCTGCAGGAGCTGAGAAGTTGCAGGGTTTGTACTTAGTCTTTTTACTAGGGCTCTTCTGCTTCATGTTCATCCAGGATATGGATTCAGGAACAAGGCAGGTTTTTAAGGCAGCCTGCTTTGGATATGGGCAATGCAACGAAACATTTGTTGTAGAGCGAGCACACAGTTTTGCAGTTTGGGTGAATCTAGGTCCCATTTTAGCCTTAAATCAACCTTGGGACATAACAGTTCATTCTAGTCCCGTGCCCCTGCTTTCACCTTAGCACAGGTTAGCCAGGGGCCATCATACAACCAGTTATTGTTTCATGTAACCCGCAGTAAAACTACCTGTCTGGATCACTGCACACAAACATCAATAACAGGACATGATTTAGGAGTCCGTGGTCCTGCTTTTTCAGATATGAAACCACAATGAAGCATGGCTACCATGTTGAAAGCTGCTCTTAGGGCCAGGATTTGGGCAAAGTGGCGTTTACCCAGAAGATTCGAGTTTCACGTATCCAAACCAGTTGTTTTTGAGTTGTGCCATTGCAAATATAGTCTGCATACATACCAGCTAAGTGATGTGGGAACAACTGCCTGCAGCCTGGAATTTTTAGCTGTGAGCATCCCAGGGTGGCTCAAGAGATGGGCAAAAGAAGCAGGCTACCTTCCACAGCTCATGGGCAACAAAGTATATGTGCAGTCCAATTTGCTGTGGTTTCCCTCTAGAGCAGAGCTGGAGGACTATGTAGCATTAAACTTCTCATAACTCTTCTCAGAGTATCTGAAATCTCCTCCTTCTCCTCAAGCCCAGGCAAACCTCTCTCCCCAGGCCCTGAACAAAGTCAGGTCTCAGGTCCCATCATCTCCATGAGAGAAATGTCATTTGCAACCACTCAGCAGGCATAAGTGCATTTCATGCTGGGATGTATATTGTCACTCCTCTCCCTTCACTCTTTTACACCCATTTCCTCAAGCAGTCCAAGAAAGAAAAAAAAAAAGAAACCAGTAACTTTATTAAAACTACCTGCTTCACCTGTAGCAGAAGTATATCCTACTGAGGATGTATTCCCTTTGCAGACTAAAAATCAGCTGCACAATTCTGTAGGGTAGAATAAAACCAAGTCCCCTTCAAGCAAAAATGTACCTGGGTGTCTAGGGACCTCCTGAAAATCTTCAGCTTATCACAGCACTGAAATAAGTAGAGAGATGAGAGAAAACACAATGAAAGTAGATGCTAATCTACCTTTCCCAGCCAGTGCCCACCTATATCAGCCCCACAGAAGAGCATGCAGCTGCCCTAGCATTCCTCCAGAAATTACTCATCCTTTTCTTGAAGACTTCAAATGGCTGAATGCACACACCATCCCTTTGAAAAGATACGGACAGTTGTCCTTCCCCTTTCATTCCTCCAAAATTACAGTTTTAGACGGGCTCCCAAAAACACGAAATACCATTTTTCTTCTGAAAACTTCCTGTGAACACTAAATAACTCTTAAGACCTGGGAGTTGGGCAGAAATCCTCTGGGATGTAAATGATGTTGCCTTTATTTCTGGTGTGCTGGCTGATGGCTGACACAACCATGAAATAATACAACTATGATTATCTGCACATACTGTTTAGCTTGTGACCATCGTCACAGTAGATAAAGCTCTCATGTCCCATTTGGAGAGACAGGTAAATAGATTTAGCTTAAAATATGAATATCAAGCACCTATAAGATTTCCTGTGTGACAGATTATATGTGGTTGTGCATATGTGTATGACAGACAGGGCTGGAATATTTTAAACACTAAATTGTTGCATCCAGTGATTGGTAAATTAAATAATCATTCATTAGTTACCATAGTGATGCAGTCACAGTGAACAAAGAAGGAATGGGGTGGGATGGACACACAGACACACACAGAACAAATGCTGACAGAAGCACAGCCTTGCACTGATTTTTGTTAATATACTTTTATTTATTAAATTCCCCTAGCTGCAAGATCTTTTTCTATATTCATTGCTGTTTCACCTGCCTGCAAAGGGAAGTGACACATACTCTGATACAGCCTGATAGAGTCAAATCCTGAGCTGGAGCAAATTGGTATAGCTCTATTGACTTTGGCAGAGAGCAGCCAGTTTACAACAGCTGGGGGATCTGGCAAAAAAAAGAGCACCTAATTCTCTTTAGCTTCTGCAGCAACTAAATACTAAGGCATCCTCTGTTACTTTATAGCTTCTTACAGCAGGGCTCTCCAGTAAACAGACAGAGGGAAGCTGGCGTTCCCAAAGCCAGCTGGCAAGTTTAAGCGTGCAACTGTCACTGATTTCAATGGCAGCTCTACAGCTCAGCCTTGAGAATCTCATCAATAATCCCTTTGCTGCTGCTAAGAGACACAGCATGAGGTTAAGACTATCATGGAATCACAGAATCATAGAATGGTTTGGCTTGGATGTGACCTTAAAGATCATCTACTTCCAACACTCCTGCCATGGGCAGGGACACCTTCCACTAGACCAGGTTGGTCAGAGCTCCATCCATCCTGTCCTTAAACACTTCCCAGGAGGGGGTATCCACAACTTCTCTGTTCCAGTGCCTGCTCACCACATAGGCTTTAAGCAGATGTGCCACCTTGCCCAGGCCCTGAGTCCTCCTGCTCACAGGTAGCACTGGACTCAGGTGCGTGACCAGACTCCTGCAACAGCCATGCAGGAAGGCTGGAGCATCTGTATCTGTAGGAGGCTAGATGACAGAGAGAGAAAAATGACTCTGCCCTCCTTTGGGTCACTGGCAAACATGTCCATGGTCAACTGCCTGACAACACTGCTAAGTGACCGGCCTTCTGAAAGGCCAATTAAAACTTCTCAATTTATTTTTGTAAATGTATTTGGGTAGAAGAGAGTGAACTTATAGAATAGACTGAAACTGTGCTGAGACTAATGTCAACATCAGGGTTAGAGGACAGGGTCTTCCCCAAACCAGGGCAAACTGCTCCAGCCCTGCCCTTTGCCATACACCCCCTCGTCCCAGCCAGTGGCAGTAGGCAAATGAGCACCTGGCCTGCTATCCTGCACAGGAAACCAGCAGTGAATGGCACTTCACAGGAAAATCATTAACATCTTGAGGCAGAGGCGAAAGCAGGAAACTGGGCAGCATTGTGCCCAGAAGTCTGCCTGCAGTCCCTCCTCACAATACCTCAATACTTCTACCCCAAATAACCATCAGCTGACATCAGCTATCACTAACCATTAGGGCCAAATAAGCACATTGTGAGAATGAAGCTGGCCATCTTCCTCTGATTTGCTTTGTCCAGATCCCCACAGTGAGATCAGGCATTCTCCAAAACGTAAGAAGGAAGGAAGACAGTTTGAGATGCATTCTCCCTGCTCTAATTCAGTGCTGTAAGAAAGGAAAGCCACAGAGGCATAT
This sequence comes from Dicrurus megarhynchus, assembly GCA_013399195.1. Lineage (NCBI taxonomy): Eukaryota > Metazoa > Chordata > Aves > Passeriformes > Dicruridae > Dicrurus > Dicrurus megarhynchus. The sequence continues at coordinate 928,753 of VXAD01005611.1, forward strand.
CCCCAAAATCCCCAAAATATCCAGTGGCTATCCTTACTACCAATGGTTTAAGAAGCAGCTGCAAGTATCCTCATCAGCCCCCGGCAGACAAGCCCCAAGCCAGAGCTGCGAGATTCTGCGCAGTTCAATGATGGCTGTCAGAGTACACCTCAGGAAAGGACACTATTTTCTAGCAGCATGAGCTAGACACTGAGAGCAAAGCAGTCTTCCTGCACTTTGCACATCAATTCAATCCCTATTCTTACTCTATTAGCCTAGACATTTGCTCAGTAATGTCTTAAATCCCTCAGCATCACATAGATTTCATTTAAAGACCCAGCATTCTCTAGCCCTTTAGGTAAGATATTAAATCTGCTTAGACATCTTGAATACAGTAAATAGTCACCATCTTTACACAGAAACCATTTTTATGGGGTTTTATCTGGAGGTAAGAGAATAAATATTAAGATTTTTCCTACTTCAGTGAAAAAAATAACCATTGCAAGATTGTGAGCTCTGAGAAAAGATTATGTTTGCAAATCATATTTTTTGTTACATTTTAAATGATTGTATACAGTCAGAGTCCTGTATACAGTCAGAGTCCTGAAGGCAGACCTTTTGCAGAACAGTCTAAAGCCTGCATGCTTTAATTTCTGCCATATGTGTAAGAGGCTAACAGCCTCAAAACAACCTCTTTGCATTCACAGCACTGAAAAGCACAAAACCTTGACAACATGGTTTGTCTCCTCTCTCACTTCCACAGGTACTAACTGGCAGTAGCACTGCCGAATACAAGAGGAAAGAAGTATCTCCCACATACAGCTGCAGCTGCTCTGCCCACACTACCATGTGGACACCATCGCTCCCTGGGGATATGGCCTTTTCCTAGGACTCACACCTCTGGCAGAAAATCCTCCTTCCCCCACAGCAATTGCGCAGCAGCAGATCAAGTGGCTCCCCATTTCCCTTTGCAGCAAAGCAAGTGCCTCTCCACAGCCAGGCTCCATCCATAGGTCTCACTGTTCTCCTTGGGCACCAGCAAAGCTGGTGCTGTGAACACTCCTCCCCCTTTGCAGTGTGTCCTGTGCCCGAACCCTGCCAAACTGGATAATGGAAGCGCATATGGGGAACACGCTGAGCTTGTTACAGTTAATGACACAACCACAGAAAGCACGTTTTACACACACATGGATTATAATAATTGTTCGAGAGAACAACATGAGCAACATATTACAAATTGGCCTTCTGTGTGCTTCAGCAGGGTTGTTGTCACCATCCTGTCCAGGTAGCACACTGTCTCTGATCCTGAGGGATGCAATGCTTTCCACAGAGACTCTCTGTACATAACTGTTGAGCACACGTAAGAACAACACAAGCTGTACAGCTGACTGCAAACCCGAAGGCACTGCTGGGCACCCCTCCTGCAGCTTTGCGGGATTCAGAGAAGGGAGTGATGTGGTTTCAGCATCACATGTGTCTTGCCTTTGACTTCCCAGCCAAATGGTGAGCTACCGATTGCAGGTGCTGGGCAGCAAGAGGCCTTCATGTGAACCAAGTGAGGCATTAGCTGCTGTAGCACCGTGCGCTGAGGGAGCACGGAACATAAAAAGTGGCTAAAAAAAGAGATTTCTCTTCCCATTCAAAACCCAGTGAAGGAGGGGGTAGGGTGTTGGGCTCAATGAAATAAGAAAACCATATAATTATGAGTACCTAGCAAAAGATGCTGAGAGTATGGAAACGCTAGGCAAGACTGAGATGAAAACAAGCTTTGAGATACCAAACCTCAGTTACTGAATCACTGAAAAACAATGGTATAGCCGACTAAAGGTAATCCCCTTTGATGAAACAATACCCTCTGCTCACAGAAAGGTCCAGACCCTGCCAACTTGGCAGAGGGTCCAAAAAGCAGTTTTTAGAGTTTAAAATATAACGCCATATGGTAATGCAATGATTCTTATAGGCTGTATGTAAATGCTATAGGATTTGTAGCTTGTTCTAGATTGGTTAATGTAAGTTAGAATATTCAGCACAGGAGATGATTTATTGCAATGTAAACAGGAAAAAGGTATTCCGGATTCTGCATTCTGTATTCTGTTCTATTCTGTACTCTGTATCCTTCTTCTCTGCTCTCCGACCTGCTCCGAGCTGCGTCTGGCAGCTCCTAGCAGGTCCCCTGCATCCCCGCTCTTTCAGAATAAACTTCATGCTCTAAGACCTGACTTCAGAGATCTCTCGTCTCCATCCCAGCCATCCTGGACAGACAAACAGAGAAAGAAAAATCTTTCAGGAGGGTACTTCTTGACTTCTTTACTTGTTAGTCCTGTTTCTGGATCTTTTCAGTAGCGGCCACGACTTTTTAATGGGTTTTTTTGTGATGAAAGCCTTTGACAAGAGCATGTGTCACAGAAAGTGCAGTGGTGAGCCATGGCTTTCATATATATGTTAACCAGCCTTTACAGCATTACAGAGCCTGGGTGACAGAGGAGTAATTCAGTTAAGCTGCAGCAAAGTACACAAATTCTGTACTGTACATCAGAAGGCGGAGGAGCATGGAACTGAAAGGTGAACAGCCATGGAACAGCCAGCTCCATGGTGTCCCATGGCACCAGTTAATATGGAAATGCCTCTGTGTGAAACACGTGGGGCACATGCTTCTGGGGACGGTGCTGCTGGGACTTCTGTGTTGGGAAGGCATGCTGTGAAGAAAAGCCTTTCCAGCCAGACAAGTGTTTATGCACAACTTAGTGCTGAAGTGAGAATTCGGGACCGCTTGGGGCACTGAAGAATATCACGTTTCTGCTGCAGATAGCCAGATTTGCCCACAAGCAAATTCACTCAGAGACACATACAAAGTGAATTTGCCTATCCTTCTGATAACGTCCTTCCCCCTGCCCCCTCCTCCTCCATGTAAGAGGAATCTCTGACTGGTGTAAATCTGCCTCTGAATGAAACTCATGCCTCTAAACTCCTAAAGAGATGTTTTGAAAATCTTTCTTTAGAAGTCCTGGTTTTCACCAAGATAACAGTTGTCTTTTTTGAAAATGACAATAGACTCAGTATCTGTCCACATTTGCAGTCTCTAAGAAGAGCTACTGAATAAATCCAAGTATTCTGCCTTGTTGGCTTTTTTAATTTAGTACTTTCTACAGCGGCTTAAAAAAAATCATCTACTCTAACACAGAATTTTGAGATCAACAGAATAGAATAATATAAAATCAAACATTTCTGAATAGAGTCATTTATTGGACTTCTATTTCTAGGCCTCAATTAGAGTAACATAATTTGTAAAACGGTGAACAGGTAATCAAATTGCAATCAGCAAATCTTTAAAAAAAAGCAGACTGAGAGAAAAGATTTAAACAATAAGCATTACAGATAGGAGAAGAAAAGCAAATTCACATCTACAGCCCCATGGGAAAATGTAGATGTAATCAATTCAGGGTAAAATTTAATTAAAACACTGAGCAATGGGATGGGGGACAAATACAGGTATATAGGAAATCTTTGAGAAATACTTCTGTGAGAACACAGTGAGGTCATTATTATTCTGCTTGTACAGCTGTAAGTAATCTGTATACAAGCATCATCCCACTAATGGGGAGAAAAATAATTTTGTCCCCCTACCCAAGCAACTCCCAGCTTAGGGGATTAAAAGACCATAACAACTGCTTGATAACATTCCAAATATTTCTGTAACTATTCCCAAAATAGTTGCTGGTTTATTAATTCTGCTTTGTCTAAATCTTAACTCCTCACTGTCCTACAACATAATTTTGGCTGAAAAAAACATAGAAATTATAATAATAATTACAAAAGAGAGGGAGAAAGACAATGGACACTCAAGGTTTTCTTCAACTAAAACCTGGCATTGAGCTCCATGGAAAGAAAACCAATTCAGTAAGGCACGTAATTCATTATTAAAGACCATCCTATAATTCATAAGGAACATTAAGTTAATGTACAATACAAATAGCAAGCCATGTAAAACTGCATCAACTACTATATACCTATTATAATCCTAAAATTTTACAGCTGTCTTAGAAAGCACTTGGGAAATGCCAGTCATTGAAAGATAGTGTGAGGGAAAGACATGAAACATAACAGAAATGGAAAAGAGTCTGATGCAGTCCAAAAACTGTTATATTTTATTTGAAAAGCATGCGAAAACCAAGCATAAAATGCCAAGAAATAAATGACTTAAACCCTTCATTGCAAAGCACAGATTATGTACTGCAATTCATTTATTGGACTTTTTCTGCCGGGACACCACAGCACATGATGGTCCAAATCCTCAGCCAGTGAGAGTTGTTACAAACCTGTGACTCAGCTCAAGTACTGGCACTGCACATGGGAATGCTGAGAGTGGACCAAACAACACATAAACAGCCCTACACCAAGAGCATGTGGAGCAGGTACAAAAGGAACCTGGCAGGTGGGTCAGATACCCCCAGCCATCTAAAAAGGGCACACGGCACCTTTGAGGCCATGTTACAAATCCAGATGATGGCCAAGAAAAAAATTTAGTGTTTCAAATTTTCACCCGAGCAGAGAACATTTTGTCAGGAGAGTAAATATACATTTTGTCACTTGTAGTAGGGAGAGTGAGAATATGAAGGAAGATTTTCACAAGGCTGGTTGGTTCTGCCAACGGTGTGAGGTCACTCACAGCATGCTACTCCCTGGGGACTCTTCCAGTGCAGAAACAAGTACGGCCAGTGATCTCAGGCCTCTACACAGTCGACTTCTGTGGTCACTTCCCAAAATATAAATAGCTCCTATCCATCACTACCACTCCTGCAGATTACTAACCCCTTAGTGTATGACTTCCCCAGCCTTCCCTGGAATGTGCCTTTACAGAAGCCTCCAAGTCATGTTGTAGCGTGCAGTTGCAGGAGGAGGGAATTTGTGGATGAAAACTATCCCTGACCACAACAAATCCATTTTCCAGATAAATAAAGAGCTGTCTAAAGAGTAATCACCAAGATTTTCAGATAAACTAGAAACAAAATAAACCCCAACCCTAATTTCAAAACAGCTTTGGTGCTGTACACCTGTAATTTCTGCACATACACCAGAATTCTGCACCTCTTATGATTAAAACTGGCCTGTGCCCTTGATGTATAAGGACAGGGAGCTTGGTGATGGGCTGGGGGCAAACCTTGAGGCTAGGTAGTGAGAAAACTGTCAGAAGGAGGAAGTAAGAGTGGAAAACAAGGAGAAAGCTATCTCCCTAACCTGTCAATGAGTTTCATGCTGTCCTTGTAACACTAGGAGGTAAAACATTTCATGCAGAAATGCAGATTTTTAAGTTGAGAGAGTTCCTCCAAAATTCTGTGTCACAATGATAATGAAGTGTCTCCTGTTTGTGTTTTCTTGGAAGAGGCTTCCAACATTCAGAAGGGAAATGAGAGAATTTCAGGAAGACAGATGAAAAAGTCTCTCACTGATAGATGCAAGGAAGGCATTGTTCTGTTTTGTTAAAATGGCCTCTATAAAAATTCATTGCCCATCAACTGACGTATTAATTATTGATAGGGGAAAACCAGCAGGCAGCACTGCACTCGGTTTGACTGAGGGAGGGCAAACAGCCTGGCTTGTAACACCAAATGCAGAAAGTGCCTGATTCACAGGAAGCTGTCCCAAACACAAAATCATTTTAAAGGGAAAATTTCTACATGAAAGGATGACATGTGTAAGAATAATTCCTGCTGCTCTCTCATTCCCACTTGCTCTGAGTCAAGGTTCATGCTAAAGGGCTTTTACTTCAGCTGAAATGGTGTATCACATTAGCATGCTTTTTAAACTTGTATTCTAACTGCTAGGAAAACACAAGTAAAAAGTTAAAAACCAAAAAGGACAGCAAAAACTTTAACAGTCAACAAGAGTTCTATTATAAAGCAGAAGAAATACATATATAATATAGATATACACAGTATTTTCTGGAAGCTAGCTGGAATTATGGATGTGGTGGAAAACCCACAGTCAGATGTTGCTTAAAATCAGATTACAGTTCAGTGTATTATGTGTTGTGTGTTACAGAAACCTCCTAAGAATTTAGGCCTAAATATAAAAAACTCATGATAGCAGCTACATATTAGAAATTTCACCAGTGTGGCAAGAAGTTCAGCTGAATAAAAAGTTGAGGTGTATGCTGTGTGTGTGCTGGATAACCAGTGCACATTGCCTAAACCGAGATGGGTTTTGAAGTTCACTCCCAAAGACAACACTGGGGATGGTGGTTTTTTCCAACCTAGAAACTCCTTCTACTGATTTTTTTTCTTCCATTTAAAGAAACCACTTACCTACCACATTTCAAAGGAAAATGTCCATCCTGCAAAAACTCTTGTTTTTCTGCTGTTGCTTTTCCCTGGGTCTCAGTAGGGGTGCAGCTACACACTTGAATGTGTATACAGCAGGCCAGCACATTGCTCACCCACTGTAGAGACAAAATCCCGGCAGGCAGGCTGGCCCTACTGCTAACAGCAATTGCAGAATAAAAGATTCTGAAGTGCTAATGAAAGCCCTGCTGAAGAAACCAAAGAACTTTTCAGACCCTATTAGAAAGTAATCTGTAATCAGACATATAATTACACATCAGGGCTCACTTAAGAAGTCCTACCAACCTCTGGCCTTCCTGTCCTTCTCTTCACCCCAAAATCTTTTTTTTCCCTTTCTCTTTTCTTCTTTTCCTACACAAACTGTGCTCTTGGCCCTTTGAGTAGATTTACAAGATCTACTCCTGACCTACTTTTCCATTGTTAGTCCTGCAGCTCTTGTCAAGAAATTTGGCAGAACCAAAAGGCTTCGTAGCAAAGCAACGAAGTCCTCTAATGAGCTACAGCAGTGAGCAAACCTTCCCTAGCCTCACCCTGCCCTTGTTTCAGTTCCTTTGTTATTCAGGGCAGGAGCAAATTCTCAAAGAAGAAGCCTGATCTCCCTCATCGAGTAAAGACTCCGGAACTAACCTCTTGAATTCAACCAGAATAGCGGTCCAAAGAGGACCCTAGGAACAAGCAAGGACATTTTTTACTTTTAGGGAAGAAACCAAACTCATTTGTCTCATTTGGAGACTTACTGCTTTGAGCAGAAATGTCTGATTTGGGGTACCACTCCTAGAAGCTGATAACATGACAAAACCTAACAGTAAATGCAAAGATAAAAACACAGTCAAGGACAAGTTAAAAAAAGACAATGTAGCTATTTTCGATATCACACTTGTCCAAAGAGGTAACAAAGAAAGTGACAAAGAAAATGAGTAGTTCTGGATTTTCTTCTGCTCTACTTTTTGCATCTGGCAGAACATTGTTGCTTTGCACTCTTTCAACTCTCAGCTGCTCTCCATCCCTGCAAGATAACCCATACATCAGGTGCATATATGTGCATACAGCTCTCCTGGGGCTATAACGGGACTGTACACCAGCACAAAGAAGCACCCCATCAGCCAGCAGGCAGGATTTGCAGCATGATTAATATGTTTCGCCCTTGATGAAAAGGTCCTTTACAAAGCTCCACTGACCTCTACCATTCCTTACTAATAAAGGGAGGAAAAAGAACTAAGAAACTGAAAGGAATTTTAACAAGAGAAGTCAGCGCATGCTCTTGTTTTACAGGCTGTTATACTAGACATGGAAATCTTTTGCAACTTAAAAAGCAGCTAGACAGGAAGCATAACCAACACTTCTCACACTGGGGAAGCTTCAGCTCCAGATCTGGAGCTTTACTCTATCTCTAGCCTTCACACATCCCATTACAGCATCAAGGTTCCAGGTGGTGCAACCACTGGCACGATATAAAGAAAAGTTTTGGTCGTCTGGGCAAAGTTGATGTTTCCAGCCTCCCTAGTATTCTTGCTAGGTTACAATTTTAAGTATTGTTCAGGAAAGAGAAGCCCTTTATTATGAACTACACAGCACAACTTATTTTCTTCAAGCAAACACAGAGTATGTGCAAATGGCTGAAATTACTGCAGTAAAAGCTAAAGTATATTTTCATCCATAGTATGAGTAGAGTCACTGACACCATGACCAGCACTTGGTACCTAAATTATACTGTTAGGTATCTTGACCCTTGACACAAAAGGAGCACCTGTCAGTGACACACAGAATTTTTGGCCAGAAGGGTCCATTATGATAATTTAGCTTGGTCTCCTGAACAGTGCTGGCAAGGTCCATTCATCCTTTCAAGAATACCAGCAGAGGAACCAATTAATTTTTTTTGTGGCAGAAGTGACTGTTTGCAGAATGCCACCTCTCAACTACTAACGACTTCAGCAGCCCCCCTTCTCTGGGGCCAGGCCCTTCAAACGCTTCCTTCTCTGGTGCCAAAACCAGCCTTTGGATACAAGTGATGGAACTACAGAGCCACACACAAACCTGTGAACAACAGCTGAAAATCTCTGTTTCCCTGTGTGATCCAATATTTTAGTGACAGAAAATCATAGTCGACAGTGTTTTCTCTTAGCTGGCTCTAAGTATCTGCAAACTGTGATTTCCTATTCTAGTAAGAACACATATTCATGGAGCTGCTAAGCTGATAGCATCTTTTATTTAAGCTAATACTGTCTCCTTTTTGCCTGTGTGATTTCAGAGGAGTTTCCAACACACCTCACCACATCTAAACAAATATCCTGCCACAAATTATATTGATGATATATTATCCAGCTTGCAGATCAGATAAGATCACAGCACATTGTCTAAAGATCTGCCTTTGTCTGTTATACAGCAACTGTGCCAATCTGCAGTACATTACAAAGCAAAGCCTTTGTTTATTAAAGAAAAAATAACCTCCTACCGAAAAACTTGTGTACATGGGAAACTATAGGACTAAAATCAGAGCAGTATAGTTCAATAATTAAGGCTGGCATTTTTCTTGAACAATATACTTTTTCCTGATCTCATTTATCTTTTTTGCACAGGAATTTAAGACAGAGCATTTTACTTCATGTTCGGTCAGTTAAGGGCATAAACATGGTCACCGAGAGATGCAAGGTTTAACAGAGTTCCTTGTGGTATCAGCAACCATCAGCTGTCTGTGCTTGTTTGCATGCTCAGGGTTGAGCTAATCACCAGATTTGGAACTGGGAAGCAGCCCCCTTTCAGATTAGCTCCACAGACACTGCTGGGTTTTGTTTATCTTTCTCTGCAGCATAATGCGGGGTCCAGAAGCATCTGCAAATGTCACCCAGCAAATCTCCTGCTAGTCAGGAGGACTTAGAAGTGCCCTTGATCTCCCCTGTTATCCTCCTGTGACACAATTATTGTGGCATTTTGTCTTCTAGCTCAGACTTGGAGTCTGTAGTGAGAAGCCTGGAAATGTACAGCATCCCGGGGTGATATGAGCTACAGAGCACAAGACTGCACATCTGCAGCGTGCCTTTCTGCATTTGGAGAGGCACTGGCTGGACAACTTGGGTGGTGCCATTCAGTCCTATGTCTTCAGTTTATCTGTGTGGCTGATCCGTTGCTCTGGAAAGACTGCCATGGAGGGAGCTCTATAGGGAATTGTGGATGCAATCCTAGATGCACATAACTACCCCTGAGCTATTTGCTATGGGTTCATTTAGAGCGTAACAAGTGAAGGAGAATCTTTCGGGATTCATCTCTATTCATCTCTATGTTCAGCCTGCATTTGGTCAGACGAGCTCCACCTGCAGTAATGGTACCATTTCAGGCTCCATCGCTAACTCTCAGCATCAATGTGCTGGGCTTCACTTTACATTCTGGTTGTGAAAAAAACTCTTAAAATTTAGTGCAAGAAAAATAAAGCAACTTACTGCTCTGTTTGTCTGCCAACCTCACCAAAGACCCAAGTGTAGAGTTCAAGATCACCCCACTCAATTGCAGATATTTAACCAAGGCAGCTAACCATGTCTTTGTTCCTGTACAACCAACACACAACAGGCAGTCTGCTAATCTGAAGACCTGACACTTCTGGAAGAGCCTCTCTTCCCCTTCAGCAGAGGGCTAATGTGGCCAGGTTCCTTCCTCTAAGCAGGCCTTAGAATGGAGATGAACAAACAGGGCAGACATACAAATGAGAGGAGAAGAGAGTGAAATGAAAGCTACTGCAAAGTTGACATCTGTTCTGTGCAGTGTTTTCCACACACAGATTAGAGGTGCAGGGGTTTCAGTCTGCTCACCTCTTGCTAAAAATTGCACACAGCCATCCCCCCTCTCTTGTGGGTTGTCCCACCACAGCCAGGCACTCCCATGCCATTACAGGTCAGTGCACTTAGCCGAATGAGCCTTTTTCCTGTCTAAGATCAGCCTACAGAAGCATTGCTGAGTTTTCAGAAAGTGTTTTACCCACTTCCCGCTTGCAATGACACAGACAGCTTTCAACAGAAGTGAGAAGTTATTGGGGGGAAGGGGTCTTCCTCTGAGAATTTCCAGTGTTAAGGCCTTCATGAAAGATGTCATTATAAAGAAATGAATGAATGCATTTGTCAACCTCTGGAAGGTCTTGGACTGGCTTCTATTTTTATCACCTCTTACCCCTTGAAAGAATTGAGAACTAGTATTTGTGATGCCTGACTGAGGATATTAATGTTTTAAAAAGCTGCTATTCCTTCCAGGGTGGGAGAGTAACCACTTTGGGGTTTTTCACTGGTTTGCCTCTTGAAATGAAATTTTGGTGACTGTATTTCCAATAAGATGTGTCTGCACAACCATCCAGACCTATTCCCATCCATTTATCTGGTATTGAATCTTAACAAATCTGAATGATGTGTGATCAGCTAGTACATGTGCAAAATACACTTATTTTTCTTTTCTTGAAGTATTTTTGCTAGGCTATGCACTACTGTTTAGTCTGAACTTACAGACAGCCCAGAGAACACAGGTTCATGTAAAATCATGATATGTGTTTACTGAAGCTAAAAGGCTGAATGGGGAAAAAAAAAAGGAATTAAAAGGATGCTTTCAGAACAGAAAAATCTCACGGGTAACTGTTATATTGGTACCAAACCCTCTGAGTGTAATGATCTGCCTGCCTGGAGCACAAACATTTTTATTTATAGTCAGCACAGTGAGAAATCATTAGTCCAGTTACCAGTACATTCATGCCTTGAACAAGTGTCTGCAAATATAAGAAGGCTTTTTGAAAAACCTTCACCCACTACTGCAAGACTGGATGAGACTTATCTAAAAGACTGTTGATGTTGCATTTGATGAAGCAGATGGGTCACTGCTGAGCACACACTATATATTACCTTGCCAGAGGCTGGGTCTATTGTCAGAGCAACATTTTTGGCCTCCATTGGCCCAACAGCAAACGAGCAGCGCAGAAATCGAGACTGGAGATCCCATCAAAAGGAGATGGCAAAGAGCTCGCTTCATAAGGTTATAGTCTATGGAGCAAAGATTTCATAGATATTCTCATTCACTGCATTTCAAATTTCACTCTCCATGAAACCATAACCAGCCAAGTCACATGTCACATGGAGAAGAGGACAAGTCACTGCACCTCTCAGCTACCTAGCACAGAAACAGAACAGGCCTGCATTTTTCAGAACTTTTTCTTCTTGATTATTTCCCCTGCAAAATGAAAATAAGCAATTTAAAGGCAAACTTAAATTACCATATTGAGGACAGTTTATTATTTATGAGATGGATATCAGGATCTTGGATGACTGAACTCATTAAAGACTCCTTGGAACAGTTCCCATGTATTTCTACCATGGTACCCACACAACAAATAATTCACACATTAATTAATGCCACGTCTTCCCAAACAATACATGCTTCCGACAGGAACTGTTCAAATAGGAAATGCAAGAAACTGCACCAAAATAGCAATAAGCTTAAAATACACACCAGCAAACCCAGGAAGTTTTGTGTTACGGCAATAGAGATGCTTTAGCTGAACTTACTGGGCCAAAGACATCCCTGAATTAGCTCACAAAAGGTCAGTGGAGCTAGCAAGGAATGGAATTTGGCCAGCCAGGCCTCTGCACTGGCACAGCTTTTGTCTGACCTTGCATCAGGGGCTTACAACAGACAGCACTCTGTCGTCCTGCCACACGGACTACACAGTGTAGCACAAGAGAAACAAGTCTGTTTTCCTCCCTGGCTGTAGCCCACAGGGCTATTTGCATTGCAGTGAATTAAATACTTTTGTGACTACAGGCATAGCTACACTCTGCAACGGAGCGCAGCACCGGGATCCCCGTCCAGGGCCAGCTGGGGAACCGGCAGCAGTGCAGCTGTGTCAGCACAGCGCCGTGCCCGGACCAGCCCTCTCAGGAGCTCGGAAGATAATGAGCTCAGGCAGGCTGCCACATTTTCAGCGCCTAAGAGCCCTGCATGGCAACACAGGGAACCTCGCCGATGCACCGGCCTCCCAGTGGCTCCCCTTGTGCTGCAGTGCCACTTCTGAAACGTGGGAAAGAGCTGGGCAGGTCTTGCAATAAGGAATGGCTTGCTTCCAGCTGCTCTTTGCTGCTGGTGAAGGGCTGGTGGCCTCACCACCGCGTTGTGGTGCTGCTTTTCAGGGACAAGCGAAACAAACCAGATGATAGCCACTTGCCATCACTCCCCAGGCAAAGGGGCCAGTGGGGTGGGCAGGAATGCTGTGCTCTCAGCAAATCAGGTATTTGTTCCCTTCCAGGGGGTACTTATTCACTCAGCACCTCTGTGAAACACTGGTCATGTTTTCTAAGAGGAATTCAAGCACAGAGAAACTAAATCTTCCCAAGGAAATCTATGTCAAAAGAGAAAATTGAAGCTAGATCTACAAATTCCCACATTTATCATCCTGAAATACAATTTATTCTTTCTTTCTAACCAATAAAGCCATGTAATGGGCCATGATTTTTCCCTGTCCATACATTTAAGTTTCACATCACAGCCACTATCACGGTGAGAAAGAGTCAGCAAGTTACAGACATTAGCAGGACACCAGTGGGAAGTACTCCACGCTTTCTGCCTGACAAAGCAAGAGTAAGGGCAGAAGCTAGAAGGGATGAAGCATGAGGGAGGGACATCACTGTTGAGATCCCTGGAACATGTTTGCCAAGAAAAGGACCTCACCTTTTGACTGGAAATCCAACTGTCAGGCAAGCCAGGGACAAACATTCATGAGAGAGCCATCTCTCTCACAATCCACCTTACTGAACCATGGGATTTCCATCATGTCTCCTCGGAAAACAAGAAGGGACATGAAAAATACAGGACTAATTGGTTCCTCTTTCTGCAACCTCAACAAGCAGCTTAATAAATCAAATTCACTAAGTAGGATTGAATTTTTCTGCCCTCCTTCCTACCAGGCACAGGCACCTGGACGTAACTCATGCACATCCAGTGAGGAGGATCTGGTCCAGCTCTGCACAGCAACATCCCTGTCTCTTTTAATTTTGCTCTCTCTAAAGGAGAGCTCTCAAAACAGTCAAACTGGTTTTAAGTTGTTTTTAAAGGGAAAATGGGAAACAGCAGAGGTTCAAACCTCTGTTCAAACAGCAAACAAAACAGCTGTACTATGACAAAAAGCTCTGAAAGAACATACTTTACAATGGTAATTATGACAGATTAAACAATGAGTGTCATCAGTGTGATGGTACAAAGCACACAATACTGTTTCCTACTCAAATATTTGCAGACGTCTCTGATTTTTTATTTTAATGAAATCTCATCAAACTATTAAATTGACTTTAAGAACCATCCTGAGGCTCACAAGAGCTTTTGCTCTCAGAAGCTCTGTCAGATATTTTAACTGCAATTTTCCCCCAATGGTTCCCAGCTTGAGCCAGAGAAATGCTGTAAACATATCCTTTTAGGAGGTGATGAGTCTGAAAAATCACTGCCTACAAAGACAATGTCTCTGAGAGAAGTTGAGGACCTCTCTGGCCATACATGACACAGGAATTGTAAGGATCCCCACACCTTGACAAAAACTTTTGCTGCAGGTTTTCTGTGCTTCTCAAACATACACAGGCAACTGCTCTGTTGTGTGATTAAGCTGTTGTCTTTGGCTGGCTAAGCACCTGGAATCCTCTCCTCATTCATTACATATGTGCATGACAAGTACGGGCTGCAACTATGAAGCCAAAGTAAATAAATCAAATCCTTCTGAGGAGTTTTGAGAGCTTCACTGCTATTGGATGGGAAGTGACACAGTTTAAACAATGATACATTAATGAATTATAAATGACAGCATGTGAACCCATGGAATTTCTGTTAATACCAAATGACTTTATGATGGTTTATATAAAATGAGAAACTGATAGAAAAGCCTCCATGTGCTAATAACACCAACATATTTAAGGAAATTGGCTTTGAATGTTGCTGGGCATTATACAAAGGATATTCAATGAGCTGAATCGTGAGGTTGACCCTTCACTATTGTTTTGTTTTAAGCAAAAATGTGTATTTGCTTTAATAAGAACCCTTTCCAAATAAAGGAAATCACCTCAGATGCGACCCTTATGGATATGTGTCACTCTCATGTTCAATATAGTTGTCTGAGCTCCTGTATTTGTGACATCCTGCTTCCTGTTGGCTCTCACAGTATTTGCCAGATTTTTCCATGTTTCCTTTAGGTGTCTACTTGGACTGAGTTTCGCTGCATCTAAGAAAGATGATGATGACTGCTCAGTACAGAAGGAGAAGCTGTGTTTTGCCGCAGTCCCATTAATCCCTGAAGAAATTTGGAATCAGAAGACAACCTGGCACGGGTTGTATTTCTAAGCTAGCTGTGAAAGCCACATGCATCTCAGAGGCAACCATTTTCCCCACCAATCCTGTGTGCCACCCCTGCTGACTTGGCAAAAGTACTCTGCAATAAACCCCAACTCTCACCACTCTGAAAAAGTAAAATACTAAGGACAGAAATGAAATCATTAAAATCACAGAAGACAGACGGGTGTTTGCCAAATGGAGAAGGGCCACATGACTAGGCAAAGAATGTTTATTTTAGCACTCCCAAAGTCTGCTAAAGATAGTAGAGAGTGAAAATAAACGTGAGAGCTATCACACTGAAGTAAGAGGAGTTCACAAGCATCTTTAGGGTAGCAACAAGGGAGGAATTTTGGAGCTGTATGTCTGAGTAGGTTCTGTACCAGCTGCTCTGACCACCCAAACAATGGGGCACTTTGTGAACAGGAGGGTACACACTGAGAAGTGGGGCGAAACCACAGTATCCTTCATTTTGATGGATAACAAAATGCCTATGTCAATAATACTATTGCAACTGTTCCTAGACTGCTTGATACATCACTAGATACAGGTCAGCATGAAATTAAGGATCCTGAAGTAGAATCTGAACACAAGAAACAGCAAAGTTCCCTGTAAGACTGCAAAATATACTGAAACATATGCAAACAGCAATTTCTGAACAGATTTAGCTTTATTTGACCTTGTTCCTTTTCAGAACTGTTTCTAGATTCTTCAAGAGAGAAACCTAAATATGTTGCAAAAACTTCAAATGCTTTGCTCATGTATTTTATAAATTTTCATTTTTTTCTGAACTGAAGAAGAGAGTTATCGAAGACTGCCAAGCTAATTCCTGAATTTGTTCATGTTTATTGCCCTTTCACAAGTGGCTGACTCAACAGACAACTGAGAAAAGACTAAATAAGTTTTCTCTGGGTGGCATTTTAAGCTGGAGTATTTTAAGAACTGCTATTATGTTGCAGCTGAATATTCCAGCAGACTGTCTGACTCCTTTCTGAATCAGAGTGCCACTACGCTAAATATTTGCACAAATTCCAAGCATCGCCCTGTACATTCTGCACAGAGAAGAGCAATTTTATATCCCGGTAGGCAGTGGCTCTTTACACCAGCACTTGATCTCTAAAAAATGCAATCTTTAGAACAACACCAGAATAGACAGATTTAATTGTGAATCTAGCAAAATCCATGCTTTCTCAAGATTTTATTTTTAAGTATCATATGTCTCAATCCATAAACAGACATGCAACTCTATAGACAGATCTCTTTGTGTAGAGAGATCGATAAATCTGAAATTGTACAGGAATTAAGGGCAAAAAAAAAAGGCATTTCAAAGCCTTCAAAAGACAGATTTGAACCAAAGTTGCTGAGTTGCTGCTAATGATACCAATTGTCTGGGTTGGAATTTTTTGAGACAGAAATTTGGTACTTCAAACATACAAACAAGGTCAGTGAAAGACTTCACTGAATCAGCAAAATTCCTCAGTTTTCCAGTCTTTCAGAAAAAAAGCCAGAAGATTTAAAGTCTATTTGTAAGAAAGAAGGACTGAGAAGAAGCAGAGCTATTTTAAAAAGATTACTAAATGTAACTAATGTAGATCCGAATATGTACCTGTGGTATTTGGGGTGGTAGCAGGTCATGAAACTTGGCTCCATAACCCTACTTCCACAGCATGACTGTTTTCTAAATCACTCTTCGGTGATACGCAGTCTAAAGAAGTCTTATCACAAGTCTTATCTTTTAAATGGTGGTTAGTAGAAACTAAGACTGTTGGGAAGAAAAACACCTTTATTTCTCCTAATTTGCAACTCCAAACCAAAATGTTGTTTGCTGTTTATTTTGAAGAAAAATATACTCTCATGACCAGAGGACTGACTTAATAAAACACACCAACTGGAACAAACTTAAAATTCCTTACTCCTTTCTATTTAAATAATTGTTTTGTTGCTAGCTTGCTGACTCATCTTACACAGCTTATTAACACCTATAGTTTTCACAAGTATTCAGTACTTTTTATTTATATTGTCTGTGCAGACAGAATACAGGAATCATCTGACTTTCGGAGCCATGAAACTGAAAACTTCAGAGTGCAGAGGCTCAGAATCTTGAAACAAGAATATGGTTCCTCCGTAATTCACCCTCTAACTCCAGTTGCACCTGCCAAACAGAAAGGTGCATCTTCCTTTACAAAGACTGTAAGTTTCAAATATAAGAGAACAGAAATCATGGAGTAAACCTCATAGTCACAGTAATGCCCATCTATAAAATAGGCAAGATGCCGATCCATTGTCTTTCTGGGCAACCTTTGACAACTGTGAAGTCTCTGTCAATTTCAGTGTAACAGAAGTCTTTCTTCTGCCATTTCTCCTTTATGGAGAATGTCTACTAAACTGTCAGGCCCTCCTGATGTGGGAACTGGTTGGAGGAAAAGGAAACACAAAGGCAGGACATGAATGCAGCAGCGAAACGGACTGGCCTTTGGTCCTGTCTGCCGCAATGCCAGTACAATGCCACATGTGAACACTGGCAGCCTTGATGGCAGAGGACTTGCAGCTCTCAGACTCATGTGCTTAAGCACTATTAAGAATAGTGGCAGTGAACTCAATTATGTTATTCTTAAGTCCTGATCACAACGCAGAAATCAAACTCCTTAACTCTCTTCTCAGACATAACAGCTAATGAAAGGTGTCCTTTAAATAATAATCAAGGGACCTGACCAACAGTGAAGAGTTGGATTCTTTGACCACGTCCTGTTGGTTTCTACTTTTCTAAAAAATTGTGAATTGATAGCTGAAGGAAAGTGGAAAAAAGGAGGAAATAACCAGAAAGAGAGAGGGGACTGGTCTTTCTTTTAGTTACTTTCCTATTCGTAAATTGTGAGGGTGTACTGTAATTTTAACTCAACATCCTCAGTTTAGGACACATTGTTTTAGAGTCAGCTTACTAATTGAAGAAAACAACACAATTTTCTTTCCATCTCAGCAAGTATTTGTTGTGCCTGTGGCAAGCAGACTGTGATGTAAGGGAAGGACAGCCAGAGAGGGAAGGGCACTCTCTTTGCCAAGCAGGAGGCTGAGGAGTGAAATTCTTCGCAGGTGTGTTCACTTCGACTTCCGCTTTACAGGCAGACAGGAGAGAAAATATGAGTTTATCAATGCCTATCCAAGATAGTGTGGAGAGACTCTTCAGCATACAGCCCTTGACACAGACTCCCATATTTCTCTTGGAGTGGGAACAGGCTGTAACTATCAACAGGACAAGAGGACATAGTCTTAAGCTGCACCAAGGGAGGTTTAGACAGACATTATGAAGAATTCCTTCACAGTGATTAGATATTGCAATGGGATGCCCAGGGAGGTGATGGAGTCACCATCCCTGGAGGTGTTTAAGGCAAGACTGGACATGGCACTGAGTGCCACGGTCTGGTTGACACAGTGGTGTTCGGTCAAAGATTGGACTTAACGATCTCAGAGGTCTTTTCCAACCCAATTGATTCGGTGATTCTGTGAAGGTGAAAAGAGTTTAAGGTCTTGTCTTGGGGTGACTTTATGATGTGTATCCCCTATCGCTGCTCTATGCCCAGAAATTAATTTTGTTCCTGAGTCAGTTAGTGGCTTTGAGGCTCCTTCCCTGCATGTTGTGATGCCTCCATAAACACCACTCCTGCTGCCTGACAAGAGCACAGGGCCCATCTCACTCCCACTCCTGTCTCTTGGGAACTACAGTGTGGAACACACGACCAGGGGGTTCAGAGCCGAGGGCAGGGACGCGACGGCTGTTGCCACGACACACCGGGCACTTGTGAGCAGACACCAGGGAGCACCCGGTTTCCACGGGCCGCGACCACTGCCCCCCACCCAGCCACCGGAGCAGGCGGCAACGTGGTTGCTGGAGACACACCGGAGCTGCTAGANCCTCCCCGCCTCCTCGGCAGCTGCGCCGTGTCCCTGGCCCCCGCCGCCGCCGAGCTGCTGCAGCGGCCCGGGGCGCCCTCCTCCTGCGGCCGCCGCGGCCGCTTCGTGCTGCGGGACGCCGCGGGCCGCCCCGTCGGAGAGCTGGTCCTGGGCTACCGCCTCACCCGCCTGGAGGCCGGTGAGGCGAGTCCCGCCAGCCCCCGCGCTGCCACACCGCCTGCCACCACCCCTGAACCGCGAGACGAGGAGGAGGAGAAGGAGCAGGAGGAGGAGGAGGGTGAGGAGCTGGAAGGCAACGTCATTTGCCCTCCGCTGCTCTATTACAGCCGTGAGCCGGCTGAGCCGCAGCGGTCGCCAGCAACAGTGGGGCAGTGGGAGTATGTNCTTCAGCATACAGCCCTTGACACAGACTCCCATATTTCTCTTGGAGTGGGAACAGGCTGTAACTATCAACAGGACAAGAGGACATAGTCTTAAGCTGCACCAAGGGAGGTTTAGACAGACATTATGAAGAATTCCTTCACAGTGATTAGATATTGCAATGGGATGCCCAGGGAGGTGATGGAGTCACCATCCCTGGAGGTGTTTAAGGCAAGACTGGACATGGCACTGAGTGCCACGGTCTGGTTGACACAGTGGTGTTCGGTCAAAGATTGGACTTAACGATCTCAGAGGTCTTTTCCAACCCAATTGATTCGGTGATTCTGTGAAGGTGAAAAGAGTTTAAGGTCTTGTCTTGGGGTGACTTTATGATGTGTATCCCCTATCGCTGCTCTATGCCCAGAAATTAATTTTGTTCCTGAGTCAGTTAGTGGCTTTGAGGCTCCTTCCCTGCATGTTGTGATGCCTCCATAAACACCACTCCTGCTGCCTGACAAGAGCACAGGGCCCATCTCACTCCCACTCCTGTCTCTTGGGAACTACAGTGTGGAACACACGACCAGGGGGTTCAGAGCCGAGGGCAGGGACGCGACGGCTGTTGCCACGACACACCGGGCACTTGTGAGCAGACACCAGGGAGCACCCGGTTTCCACGGGCCGCGACCACTGCCCCCCACCCAGCCACCGGAGCAGGCGGCAACGTGGTTGCTGGAGACACACCGGAGCTGCTAGAGGCACACCCCCTGCCCGTGGGACCCGGGGTCGAGTAGCCCTCAGGGCTCCTAGGCCGGAGCTCCCGAGCGCTCCGGGCCGGGAAGCTCCGGGGACGGGCCGCACAGGGAGCAGTGCTGCGGCGCAACTCTCGCGAGAGAGCCGCCCGCGTCGGCTACACCCCGCACACACAGGGGCCTCTCGCGAGAGCTGCGCCCGCGGGCCGGCATGGACGGGCTCTTCGCGCTGGAGCTGCTGGTGGAGGCGGTACGGGTGGCGGAGCCGGGACCCGCGGAGCTCTCGGGACCCGCGGAACACGCGGCCGTGGCGCTCCACCTCTTGGACTTCCCCACCCTCGTGCTGCGCCCCGCCGCCACCGCACCGCCCCTGCGGCCGGGGCAGCCCTTCCCCTTCGGCCGCGGCAAGCGCTGCTTGTTCCGCTGGCACCCGGACTCGCTTTTCGCCGCGCTCCAGCGCCGCCCGCTCCGCGCCCTGCTGCTGTCGCTGCCCGCCGGGCTCGCCCCGGGCCCTCCCCGCCTCCTCGGCAGCTGCGCCGTGTCCCTGGCCCCCGCCGCCGCCGAGCTGCTACAGCGGCCCGGGGCGCCCTCCTCCTGCGGCCGCCGCGGCCGCTTCGTGCTGCGGGACGCCGCGGGCCGCCCCGTCGGAGAGCTGGTCCTGGGCTACCGCCTCACCCGCCTGGAGGCCGGTGAGGCGAGTCCCGCCAGCCCCCGCGCTGCCACACCGCCTGCCACCACCCCTGAACCGCGAGACGAGGAGGAGGAGAAGGAGCAGGAGGAGGAGGAGGGTGAGGAGCTGGAAGGCAACGTCATTTGCCCTCCGCTGCTCTATTACAGCCGTGAGCCGGCTGAGCCGCAGCGGTCGCCAGCAACAGTGGGGCAGTGGGAGTATGTCGAGCCCCAGAAACTGCAGGAGAAGGACAAGGGCCACAGCCCACCACGTCCCAGTGCTGGGCCCTCGCTGCTGCACCCCGCCAGCCTTCGACAGCCCCACAACACCCTGGTGCAGCTGCCGCTACTCAGTGCCTTGCTGGCGGAGCTGTCGGTGCTCACCCGCAGCGCTGAGCCTGCTCCTGCTGTCCACCCCCATCTTGCCTGGCTCTACCAGGCCCTGGGGAGTGGGGACACAGCCTCACCGCCCCCCAGTTGCTCCGTTGCCCTCAGGCCTGCAGAGACGCCTGTGGGGCCTGGCAGGAGCAGTAAAGCCACGAGCCCTCAATTCATACAAGGCTGTCAAGAGGCCACCTCACCAGGGTCTTGCAGGGTTGGGAGAAGACCCAAGAAAGCTGTGCTCCAGGGACAGCCAGCCTCCAAAAGGAACTGCAAAGCCAAGGAGAACAGACCTCCCAGAAGGAAACTGTTGTATGGGCTGACAAATACACTGAGGCTACGGCTGCAGCAGACCAACCCTGATAAGCTGATAATTCATGAAAGGAGGGAGCAGTACAGGAAAAAGCATCTAGAGATGCTGAAGGAGAGAAGCCCCTTACCCAAGAGAAAGCCGGTCAGAAATACTGAAGAACAGCAGCATGTGTCTTGCAGGCATTGTAGCACAGGAGGCAGTTCAAAGCAGAATAATCAGTTGGATAAAATTGTTCAGACTTCATTAGAAAACAGTGCTCTCTCAGAGTCCATTTCTGTGACAGGAGATGTCTCCCCTGGCCTGCAGAAACAGGCTATTGCAAGTCTATCCAGGAACGATTCAATTGCAAGCAAGGAACGTTCATACAAAGTAACTGCAGCCCCCTTACTGGAGGAAACTGTGGTAAAATCTGCTGATGAGGAAAAGTGTGCAAAAGCTCAACTCCCAGCAGTGTTCCCATCAGATTCTAATGCAAAAGGAAGTAATGGCGATGCAATACACTTAATCCATCATAAAACCATGGAGGATGATGATGTGCCTGTTGTAAGTGGTGATAAACTAAGCCCCAGCAGGAGTGTTGAAAACCACTCTGAATTCATATACTCAGATGACTTTGTTGCTAGTCCAGAGAACACAGTTTATTCAGAAGATTTCACCAATGCCGGCTGTACAGGCAGAGACTCAAAAGTTCTTGACAGCAGTCCTGAACCTCTGTGGTTTGAAAGCCCAAAGCGAGATAGGTCAGATACAGAGCCAGAATCCAGCAGGTCCAGAATTTCAAAGACAAGTCAAAGAGCTCAAAGTACTTCAGATCTTGTGCCAGTTCCTTCAGCTTCATCTCCAGTCCAGTCTTTGAGGAGAAACTGTGACTTCAAAACCAGCAGGGGAAGTAGTGCTGAATCTGCTGATTCACTTAACCTTGCTGGGATGGAGGCATCATTACTAGATGAAGAGCAGAAAGCCCAACAGATGAGTAAGGAAGAGAACAGGCGTGATCGACATATTAAAGAAATATCTACACTGAGAAGCAAACAAGTTAAATCTGATACTGATCTGGATATAGGAAAGGGGCAGATCTCTGCAGGACAAAAGCAGTCAGTGACTCAAGTTAGCTCTTACTTGCCATCTGACATGTCTGATCTTGAACTTAGTGTCCTGGAAAACAGTATGTCAGACAAAGAAGATGATATTCTGGAAAAACTACATGGTCCTAATCAGTACAAAGACATCAGTGAACTTGTAATAAACAAGCTCCCAGGATACACAATGTAATTATAAGTTTTTACTGTCTGGATTAAGATAAAATATCTAAACTTTGTAAATCCTGTTACATTTAGCTGCACTATGTGCAAGTTAATTTAAGATTTTATCATGCACATTTATTACATCAGTGAATTTAGTTACGAGATTTTAAAAATAAACTACTATTTGAATCTCTAAGACTTGGTGTCTACAGCGTGACTTCAGTGTCAGTATCTTAACCCAAAAGTAATCCAAACAGCACATGGAACATAATTTACTGTCAAAGCAGAAATGAAGACAGAAGCAGCAAAAACAGTCAGTACCCACAAAAGTTGTTCAGGGTAGAAGTAATAACATGCTACCAAAACAGCCAAGTACAAAATTCATTCCTAACCGAACATAAGGTTTTATTCCTCCTGAAAATTTCCAAGCTTCCTTTTAATTACAAGTAGTTACTTAAAACATACAGTCACAGCTAGTAGCAACACAGAATTTTATCAGCTAGTCTGTATAATGATGTGTTTGTTTCCCTGTTCCATCACTAAATACAGGGACCAGAACTTTTAGAGTTTCTTAGGTTGAAGTTTCTCATTTAAGTCAGCTTTTCACAATTTATTATAGAATAGTGTAAGAATTACTGGTGACAGTAAATCTGTATAATCTGGGAAAGCTTTAAGAGGTGGATGGAAGTTACTTGACCTTGAAGACTAAGGGTGTGCAAGGAGTAGGAAAGAGCACAGTAAATCTTCAACGCTTCACAACTCCCTGATTGCATTCTCTCACTCTGGGGAAAGACGTGGGGTCAGCACCCACAGTCCAGAAACTTGGAACAAACGAGCGTATTAAGTCATGATGTAAAGATGCGAGGTAATGAGAAATTTGCCATGTCTCCTTTGCCATTAAAATAGTTGAACTGATGTTTGCTTTTGATTTCAGGTTTGCTTTTTATGGCTTCCAGTTTAATCATTGAACTTAATGTCCTCTGTTTAACTACGGAGGTTTTTCTAGAGTCCATATCCCTATCAGAAATTTTAGAGATGTTTTTTTGTCTTGTATTCCTGCCTTAGTTTTTAGTCTCATGCACCCCCCTTTCCCCTCTCTTTGAGTAGTTCATCTCCTATGTCAGCTTTACATTCCTAACTATCAATTAGGACAGTTATCCTCGGGGTTAAATGACAGGTCTATTGACTCCCCTTTTCTTTATAATTTACAATCTGACTTTTTTCCACAACTTTTTACTTTCTCACTGTAATTTTCCATGTACTTTACTGCAAGAGCCTGTGTTTGCACTTTAACATCTTGGAGGAATTTTTTCCTTTCCCTCCTACTATGTGTTTATTTTGTAGGAATGACAGTACCTCTCCTATTTAAAGTATGAACATCTGTGAGGATTATTGGAGTATCTAGTGTTGACTTCTGAGAACACTACTACTAATATTTTTAATCTAAAGGTAAGCAGCTGAAATTACCTATATACCAAAGGAATCTCTGGCCAGAGCAATTCCTAAATGTTATTTAGGGTGTCTTTCATCAGCTACAATTTTAGAACAAAATTTTTTTTTTCCTTTTTCTTCTAATGCCATGGACTTCTTTGACACAGATGGATTCAGACTGTCATTTATACATGGCAGTAATTCTGATTTTTTTGATGGAATAACGTCTTGCACTTCTCATGAACAAAACTATCATTAAAATACAATGCTGACCAATGAGTTGCTAATGCTACAAGTGCACAGTTTCAAGAACATTATTTAAGAAAATTTTAATTTAAAAACTCCCTTTTGTACAATTCCTGTAATAATCTACACCTACATTAGACTAGCCAGCCAATTTTTTCATTATAACTTGCATCCTGTACCCCTGTTATCAAGCAGTTAAGATCAGAGGGTTAATAAGAGATTTCTCTAATGGAGGTATTACACCATTCTTTCATAAAGACATCGTTTCTAAATTTTCAGGGCTGAATTGCATGGATGATGTTTGTGCAGGGGATATGACAATACGCTGGGAGAAGCAAATAATAGTAGCATATACACTGCAATTCTTGCACAGCTGTCCCAGCAGTAGCATAAATACTTAAGAATACATGGTCTCATTGACTCATTACATCTAAAAATTTCCTTGCTCCACACTATTAAACAGGAAACTGTAGTTACTTCAAATTCAAGTTTTATATGGTTCTAAACTTTAAACTTTACTACAGCGAAATTAAAAGATGAGAAGTAATTACTTAAACTTATAGATCCTCACTGAACAAAGCATCTAACTTCTTACTTTAGACTTGTTACTTTTGCAACATTGCTTTAAATCTGTATGATGTTTTAGAAGTAAGTTAGATGGGTGTTCAAAAACGTAGTTTTGTTGCTTAAGTTAAGGGTGGGTAAATCTGCCCAAATAAAATTGAACTTCATGTTTTACAACAAGACCCAAAACATGAAATAAACTCTTAGACATACACATTAATTCAGATTTTATGACTGTTGCTATAATGCTTTTTAAGCAGTTATTTCAGCATACTATTTATTAAAGTAAATTTAGATAGCCACTACTATGTAACTGATGATGCAATGGGAAGAGCAGGATACCAAATACTGATCGTTTCTGGCACTTTTCCCCTTCTATGGTAATATTTTCGTGCTACTAAGTACTTCTGACAAGTCTTATTACTTGGTGGCTAAGAATAGTGCTAAGAAGTTCCAGCCCGGTAGGTTTTCTCCGCTTCATTTTTTTTATTCCTCAGCTCTCAGCACTCTGATTAGATGACACAGTTTCTTCTCTGTGATTTCTCTAATGATAGTTTCTACCACCTATTTTACTACTTGTAATCCCTTCATCATTTTGGAAATCCTTTCCCTCAGTTTTCTGAAATTCTGTCCAGCCTTGGTAACTGCGATGGAACTTTTGACTCATTCTTGCTACTTTCATTTTTCTAGGTCCCAGTATTTTGTGATGCCTGGTATTATAATAATTTTGTTTCTCTTTGTGTAAGTGCTGCTCAGAGTTAAATGCTAGTCATCATTTAGAAATCTTTGGAACTTTGCTTTCCTTTTCTCAGCATTTGTCACCAGCATCTACTACTTGCTCATCTTTGATTGTCTAAAAAGAAGTCAAAAAATTGAATCCTGTATTCACAGCCTTAAAAGGTTTTGTTGACTTCTACATGCAGGACCTTCACCAGCTGCTGTGTAATACCACTCATTCAGAGCTGTAGAATAACTGTCCAGGACTGTGAACATTTGCCCATAGTTATCATTTGCCATGGCAGACATCAGGCTTCTCTACCTCTACCAAACCCTGCCTTTAATCCTTTTCTAAAGTTTTGATTTTCAAATTACCTTCTAAGATGACTGAGGCCATCTCTGTGAGAACAGATGTTGGCTTTAATTTAACATGCATTTAGAGCGAATGGCAATCACATCTGCTATAGCTAATGTTTGCTACCAGATAGCTGCTTGCATTTTCCATCCTCTCTTTCACTCAGTATACTGCTCGATTCTAATTTCAGTTTTGTTCACATTGAGGTTCTTCCCTCATGTTTAATCCCTTGTATGCAAGCAGTTCTGTTATGTTGAAGTCACCCAGACAAGCTGCAACTGCACTGTCTTTTTCTTGTTTGGCATTGACATTCACCTGCATTAAACTGTTTTTGCTTTGGTTTGGCTTTTATGATTTCACTTGTCTGAATTTTATATGGCAATTGTAATGTAAACCTCCCCTGACTTTACAGAATTGCTTGCATATTCCCAGAAGCGTCGTCAGTGTTCTCTATTGTTTTCTAGAGGATAAATTTGAGTGTCTCATGCTGGAGAAAACAGTATTAATCTTCAATTCTGCAGAGACCTCTGCAAATGATTCATTTACCATTTGTTTAAAATAACATGGCCTGGTAGAGGAAGTGATTAAATAACATCTGAGATACATATTACTCCTGACTAAATGAACATTTAAAGATTGATTCAGGTACAGATAATAAAAAACCCCAAAACCAAACAAACCCAGCTTCCCATCTCAAACAACAAAAAACCTCCATAAAATTAAAATGTTAACTAACACAATTTCAGATGTCTATTATATATTTTTATTCCAATCATAGACATTTTACAACCATTTTGGGTATTAGCCTAAAAATTTCCTTCATGCCTTCATGTTCTCTATGTATCTATTAACAGAAAGTAGCAGGTTTTTAAAAGGAAGTAAAGGTATTTAAATTGTCAAATCCCCTGAAATTCCATGAGAATTAGTCACCTCAAAAAATGGTTGTGGAATGGGAGCCCATGCAGAGGACTCTAACCATATGATCGCTTGGAATGCAAAAATGTTTTTGAAAGAAGGTAAGTCCTGCTTCAACAAATATTTTCAGAGGCAGTGGTATCGTGATTGAAAGAAACTCCCTTGGTGTCAAGGATATTCCAGCCCTTTTTCTCTTGTCTTTAACTGTTGTCAGATTCAGTATTTTTCCTGTCCCTTATGTTTATGTACTGAGTACATAACCTTTGACTCCTCCCTGAATTTCAATGCCAACAGGATATCCAGAACCTTATTTCAGAGACATCTCCCCCTGCCAGCCCCATTATGCCTTTCATCTTGATGCCTTGCCGATTCCAGTTTCTCATCACGTATTTCATGCCATCTTTAGAATTCGTCTTGCCCTACTTATCATTCAGAAAAACTCCTAACACTTCTCAGACACTTTCACTGATTTGTTTTTATCTTTGATATCAAACTAAAGTTCTAACTATTGTCTGCTGGGCTCTTCATGGTTCATCCTCTTCCTGCTTCTTTGAACCTTAGTTTCCTTCTCTGTACTCATTTCTATGTAACTCTACCTTCATCCATTAAAAAAAATATATCAAAAAATATGGAAGTTGCTGTACATCTGTGTTTCCTTCTTTCACATCACCCCTGATCTTCCTGCCTTGTAGGTACCTGTATGGCCTAGAGTTCTTGTCCACAGGAACAGGCCAGACATAAAATTTTAGATAGAAACCATCAGATCATGTCTGATCTTCTCTACACTGCAGTCCTTAACATTTCATATGCTTACTCCTGACAGCTGGTGTCAATGCTGGGATAAGACTAAGGTAATGATCAAATTTAATGGCATATGTAGTGAAGGAAACTTCAGGATGTATTGTCAAACCTTGCTAACCTCAGAGTATGAGGAAAGCTCTCATGTACCATGGGATGCAGTTTTAATTTTCTTATCCATAACTCTAATAAGATTCAGCAATAGAATTACTGTATATATGAAAATCTGTTTGTTAAGAGCCTTTTGATTGTTGCAGGTCTTTCATCTCCTGCTGCTTCTGCAGTGCTGCTCCACAGACCTCTGAACATTGTGTGTCTTTATTTGTAAAGGGGAATAGATGCTTAGGGTTTCTTCAAAACAACCTTCAACAGGGTTCAGGATCCTTCAACAAAAAGGCAAGAACTTGAATTCAAGGTACTTCAGTACCTTTCCTACATACCCATTTTTAATAACAAAATATTGGAGCACATTCACCATTATCAAAACCTTTTATTAACAGGAGATTTAGTTCATTTTCAATTAGAGCAGCAGATTTACTAACGTGATACTTCGCTAGTATTCATCACTGTTACACCACCACTTTTTAATTGCATTCTTTTTTCAAATTTTTAGCTATTGATTAAATTCTGTTAAATTACACACATCCTGTGTGAATTTAGTATGCCTTGATACAGCCAAGGGCTGCATCAAGGAAAGCACTTATTGCAACAGAATCCTAACTGAAATTTACTTTTTGTTTTTCTGAAACCTTTTAGCAGCGCAGCAGTCAGCCAAAGAAGCCTCCCTTGTCAGCTACTGGCATCACATTTATATGTCCAGAACAGTGAGTCATGGTCAAACTTAGAGAAGTGTGTCAACTTGGGGGCTAAGTTCCAGATGTTACTCTGAAACTTTATTTGCTTCTTTTGAAATCTTAAAATGGAACTGAAATTTTGTTTCCCCAGCCTCTATGAGATTTCTAACAAACAAAAGGGAAGACAAAACTAATTTTCTAGGAAGTGTCCCTATCTTTGTTCTTAAACACACCCCAAACCTAGACACAGGAAAGGTATTCAAGGAATGTTTACAGAAACCATTTGAGAAATATTTCCAAGCACTTTCCCATTCTACTTAACATCCCAAATAATTTGAGAACAGTATCCTTCACTGTACTTATTACTTCTACTTCTGATCTTAACAGGAAGAACTGTGAAGATGCACATTTTATTTTGGTTTGAGTTTAGCAATAGTGTAGATCTCAGGAGTCCTGCTTTTACTGGAGCCATTTCACACAGGTCTGCCAACAGTTCCTCAGCTGGAGTAAATACCAAAATTATGGATCAGATGTACAGCAGAAAGCAGAGCAAAGCTGTACTGATGCAATAGTAACAGGAGTTTGATCCCTGCACTCCAAGTCAAAGAAAGTATGTGTTTCTGGAACAGCTCCATAGGCCTTGCATTTTGACCCATGGGACATTAAAATGAAGACAGACAAAAGGAAGGAGGGAGTAAGTTTTAGGGATGAGTCCCTCTTGGATGGAACCTAGTTTCATTTGCTTCTCCCCTGGCTAACTTAAGCATTTCAACTGGTCTCTCAATTACCTTCCTGATTTTACAAGGAAGAATTTGTCTTTTAAGACAATCAGAATAAAAATTGCTAATATATCAGAAATGACATTTTGACTATTCCTGCACAACACACCACAACTTGCTGATCTTTTCTTTCTTTTCAGTTTGGGAATTGTTCTGGATAAAAACAAGCAGTACACACAGAAACACACATCACCACACACCCCTTGATACCCCAATTAAAGACAACAAAGTAAAGCAAAAACAACCAAAGAAGCAAAAAGGAAAGCCCTGCCACTCAAAGTTTAGAAATTGCTGGAAAGTTGCCAATGGTGACAGGGATTCCTTGTTCTTTCTTTTTTCATTATTTTCCTGACAGCATTGGGGAACATCAGCAAGAGTTTCAGGCACATCTAGAAGTTAAGTGCAAAACCGTGTCTTGAAGCAAATGCATCAGCTAGGAAACCTCCTGTCCCCACTCAAGGAAGTGGTCAGGAAATTCATCAATCACCACATCATCTATTATTACACTCTATTTTCCAAAAGCTGTCTTTGTGATTGTCCTCAGTTCCTATGTCTAAGAGGGCAGCTGATTCTGTCTTTCAGTATCATGTTTGTTACTCCTGAAGAGAGCTAAATAATTGTGTCCATTTCTGTATGACAGCTCCCTCTTGCCATTTACTCAGAGCAGCCCAGATGTCTGCTCTTAGAAGAATCTTCTGCAACCACTTTATCTTCTGCTCCTTCATTATCCCACATACAGTCACAGAATCAGCTACAAGGAAAAGGCCAAGTGACAAGAAAAAGGCACTTCTTCATGTGCACGACCAAAAGGGAAGAGAGCTCCAAGGATGCAGGCAGGCAGGGAAGCAGGGTCCAATCCATGCCTGCAACTTTACCAGGCTTTAGTGATCATCCTCCCTTTCTGCCAAGGATAGGCCTGGAGCTCATGACACACACTTCTAAGCCCAGCACAGTGAGTGCATTTCCAGGCCCAAAAGGTCCTAAGCAAGAGTTCCAGAAGTACGAAGTGTGTTGATGCACATCCTCTCAGTGTGTATCCTTTCTTGCCTTTCATAAACCTGCTATACTCAGGAGATTTCCTGCATTTGATTGTCCTGTTAACATCTACTCTAACTTCCCAGGTTGGGTATCCTATCCCATACTGTGGAAAGCATTTGCCTCAGGACAAGTGTTACTTATATTGCACATACTCATATGACAAGACAGTGTGACTTGAATTACCGCCCTGATTGGATTACAGTTTTTACAATCTCCCAAATTCTGATTTTTTAATGAGGACTCACTAGTTTATTGAAGTTAAAAAGCTGTTTGGGTTTTGTGGGAATTTATTACTTTATGTGGATTAATACTGAAGCAATTCTTTTTACATTATTTAAACATTAAGATATGCATATCGAACGTTTGCGAACTACATGTAGCAATTGTCCCAGTAACATTAGCACAAACATTGTCTGCTGCAACCCAGCACCAAATATAACATAACTATTAGGAACCATCTGGTGACCTGGCACTTGCTGGTACCGGAATGAAATTTTAATTAAGTTTTATTATCAGAAAATGTAAGTGACAGCTCCCACTTGAAACCTCAGAGCCAGTAAACTGTCCAAATAAAGAGAAGGATGTCACCCAGTTAATGGGTTGGATCACACTGCTTTGATTACATACTTTGTAAGTAATGTGCTCCTTCCCCATGTTCTTGGGCATAAATTGCTTGTGCAGTTGGAATTTTAAGAACTGACCATATGGCAGGTAAATTGGGAATCACACTGCAATTTACTGAGAACAGGGCAATACAATAGATGAGTCACTCATTCCCCAGGTTTGGCATGCCAGGATTGCATTTTGTGCAAAATAAAAGCCCAAAGGAAAGACTGTATTTGTAACAATAAGACTATTCCAGCTACCCCTGCACCTGAATTTGGGTTTACCCGGAGCTGTGAAACAAACTCAGAAGTGTAAGAAAACTCTCCTGCCCCAGCACTCACCTTACTATCAGACAATGATTCATTCAGGTGTTGGTCTTCAGGGTCCCAGAATAGCAGCCCATCAGCACCAGATGAACAAGCCCTAGATTTCCTGTCCTCTCTTAGCCATTGGTAACTATTACTGCTCTCTTTAACATTTAGTATATTACACTAAGGGTCTATCAAAAAAAAGTCACCTCATCCAAAAATGGTTCATCTTTTCTATATTACAGTTGAGTTATAATTCTAGTTCCACTAAAGGCATTGACTCTGCAGGTACTGACCCATGAAAGTTATTAAAGATCTCAATTTTGCAGTCAATAAACCAATTTGCGATTCAATCATGAGCACCTAGAGAAGGTCTGTTCTGCTTATACCTTCTCCAGTTGTCTAAACCAGAATCAGAATTTGCAAATAAGAAAATTAAATCCAGATTGTGACCCTTTGCACTTTGGGTTAATCCAAGAAAATTTCACAGATCCACACTGCTGAAGAGAGTTACAGTTTCAATCTTTGGAGAATTTCTCCAGTGCACTTTCACAAATATGCAGATACACTTGACTTTGCAACATTAACCTTGAAGTGCCCATCAGCTTAAGAAGTAGAGGATTTCTCTACATTCATTTTTAAAGCTTCAGCAATTCTCTTTTAGCAAAAGTGACTGCGCAGACAGAAATCACTGCCGTCCTCTGCACAACCAAACAATCACAGCCTTTAGATTAAGCTTCATTGCAGAAATATAATGTTGGTTATTGTTTATATTTATGCTCTTGGAGTATTTTGTGTTAAATAATGTATTTTTCACTCATAAAATTATTTCTTTTAGGCCCGATGTTTAGTAAGGCAGCAAGCTTTGTACAAACAGAAACTATTGTCAATGTTGAAAAATGCTAACAAATTGACTCTACTCCTAAATTCAAGCAAACATCAGTAGCATAATCCTTTTCTCAGAGTAAGTTCTGCTTGGAAACTAAATGGCCAAAGTGCTCCCAAGGGCAGCAATTAGTATTTTAGCCAGTGGATTCATTTGAGGAGACTCTTGTAAATTTAATGAATTCCCCAGTAGTCAATCCATCATAGTCACTAACATGCTGGCAATCTTGCTAGTGATACTGTTGCCAATACATTATAAGCTCTCATTTATTGCCTTAAATTTTAATTCAACGAATTCTGCATGTGAACTCTTCTCAGATGGTGATACTTTGTGCTAAGGCAATCATAGATGGGCCATTTGGGAGCATAACAACACTGAACTCGGTACACTTGGCAGGATGTCACTGGGAAAGCAAGACATTTCTCACCCAAGATTCTTTATCTCTTACCTCCCTAATACTTGTGCCTCTAAACTAAAACATAATTAGATCTACCCCTTCTGGACTTCATTTTATGGATTAGAGGAAACACAGGGGAGAGGTCTGAGTGAAAACTCAGGCTCCCTATATATTCAGCCAGCTTTTAGATGGGAATATGGAAGTGCTGAATTCAGCAGTGACATACAGAACTACAGGCAATAGTGCTTGAAGAAATCAAGAATTCATCTAACCCATTCCCTTGCCCTAAGGCAAAAATCAACTTGTAACTATATCAGTCCTGACAGATTTTTGTCTAGCTCGTTTTTAGGGAAAAAAAAAACAGTAAGAGAGATTATGCATCTTCCCGAGGCAGCACATTCCCATGCTTAATTATCCTGAATGTTAAAAGGTTTTCCCAGTGTCAAACCTCAGTGTCCCTGATAACAATTTAAGTCCATTATTTTCCTTCTTATATGCCACAGACAAAGAAAGCATTTTTTTCCCCTTTCTCTTTAAGAGAGCTTTCTGTATACTTAGGACTTGTCTTTCCTCTTGTTTTTTTCTCTGGACCAAGCAACCACAGCTCTTTCAGCCTTCCCTCTCAGGCCAGTGGTCATTCTTGTTGCTTTCCAATAAGAGCCATACACATCTTCCTTGGGATACAGTATCCTAAGCTATACACTGTCACTCCAGTGGAAGTTTCTCTAGGACCTCGTAGGAATCCTCACACCTTTCAGTCTCTCCCTGTTTAATATTATCTGCAAGTATAATACCCATGCTCCCTCTCCTATCAATTAGTTTCTAATGAAAAGCCTGAGTATGCCCAGAGTCATAACAGACCCTTGAAATGCCTCACTACTGCTTACCACCATTTGATCAGTGACCCATGGAGAACTATGCACTGAGAACACAAAACCAGCCACATGAGAAATTTCACATCCAGAGCATGTTTCCCCAGCTTATCTGCAGGAATGTGAGCGCATTCTAATGTTGTGACATCTATTGATTCTCCCCATCAAAACAGCCTCATATGGTCATAGAAAAAAATAGATTAGTCTGATATAATTTCTTCTTGACAAATCCATGCTGGCTATTATTCCTTTCCTTGTCAACTTTCAAGCACTAATACAATGTTTATGTGATTATTTGTTACAGCATTTTCCCTTGCGGATTTCAAAAGGAAACCAGTCAGGGAACATGCAGGTAATTGGTAGCAAGGACATTCTGTCCAGAAAAACAAATGTTGAGTAAGGGAACAAAACATACCTCAGTGGCTTTTGTCTATAAGGAACCAAAACTGTAATAGAACAAAGTGCAGTTGAATGGGAAAAAAAAAAAACCTTTAAGTGAGACTAAAGAAATCCTTTATGTCCCTTACTCATCTTTAGTCATTGTTAAGTTAGATTCACCAGAACACACAAAAACTTAATAATGATAACATGAAACCATAGCAGTATGATCAGACCCCTTCAAATCCCTGAACAATTTTGCCTTAACAGGATAACTTAACTGCTATCAAACTACACTAACAAGACATGCAGTTCAAGACGCTCTAAAGAGAAGTAAATATTTACATGAGTCAGAGTAGAAGTTGCATTTCCACTAAATAGAAAATGCATTTCTATGTAGGCTGGAAGTGACTTGTGGTACAGATTCTTACCATCAGTGTTTAGGAAGAAGTTTCCTTCCACGTGTAATCAGGAAGAGCATCAAGTACCAGCTTTTGCTGGCAACAGAAGAACTCTCATCAGAAAGGAATTCAAATACTTACGGGGACATAGTACTTGGGCTATGTCAAAAATAATAAACTAAGCAGGCCCAGAGCACAGCCCTATGCCCTGGTACATGCACAGCCATGCTGTTGAACAGCCTGCAGCTCACCAGCTGGGCTTTAGTTGCACCCAGCAGCCCTGTCCACATGTGCAGGCTTGGGCTGGGGGACAGCATGGGCTGGGGCCAGCTACCAGGAAACAGACCACATAAGACTGTTCCTGTCTAGAAGAAAAAGAATGTGAAGATGTTGAAATGATCGCAACTCTTCCACTTGACAACGGGCTGGAAGGTAGAGTAAACAGCCTGCTATATTTACTATTATACATGTAGCCTTGGAGACCAGACTGGAAACAGAATAGGTTTCCCAAAGTAGTGTAAAGCACCTTACTGAGAATTTTGGACAAGCTCAGAGCACATATCTACCCACTCCCCCAATGCCAGCTGTATTTTTGGTTTAGCCTGGAAGTAGCTTGCTCTTTGCTCACATCAAAAAGCCAGGCTAGGTATCCAATGGTTCACATAGAAAGGGCAGGGGAAAGGAGCCAAATCCCTACAGGCCTTGCCCACAGATCCTAGTGCATGCCTGTGTAGAGCAGCACACCTCCCTTTTTTTCCCCATTCAAGAACTGCATATTCCTCTTCACATTATGGCAGATTCCAGTCCACAATCTAGGAGAGAATGGTATAAACCAATGGAAGAGCATAATCTCAAAGTTATATTTTCTCCCCAAAGGACAGGGCCCCTCCACATCCCAGGTTTTGTGCTAGAGAGTCTTGAATGTATCTGGAAGGGCAGACATTGCAGCTCTTCACATGAACTTCAAAAAGAAAGCAGAAAGTGAAACTAAAATGTTCATGCTTACAGATCCCACTGTCTCCAGTCTTTAGTCTTTTTGTATCTGAGACCTCCAGAACTGCTCTTCATTCAACCAAGTACAACCAATTCACTTAATCATTGAATTGAACCTCCCTCTACTACTTATTTTCACTTGTGTATCCCTTTATTACATTTTACCTTCTTACCAACATTTAAGCATTCTCTTTTCAAAACTGACAAGCTCTTTCACAGCTGGACTCAGATTATATTTTCCCCAAATAAAAAGCTGCAACATCCTTCTTTAACTTTTAAAACTGTTCGGATTCAAGACTCCACTGTGTCACACACTTCATGCAAAAGACAGATAGCTTTGCAAAACTTTTGAGTTTTCCATTCATTCATTTTGACCATTCAGTTGGCACTTCCATGCCTAGAATATATTTCTTCAGGAGAACATTTTCGATTTATTGTTATCTGAAACACTACTGTGTATTGAGCACCAGTATGAATAAAGCTGAATGACAGCTTGATCAAAGTCAAAAGTTAGGTTTAATGTCTCAGCAAACACTGGTGGAATCTATAAACAGAGTGCAAGAAGAGAGTATTTCAAGATTTTAAAAAAAATATTATTTAAACAGTAATATTGTTAAGAAAAGCATATAGCATACAACAGATGGACTGACATTTGCATTTCAATAAAGGAAGAGAGCTTTAAAAGTTATGGACTTTAAAACCAGCAGCAGAATTTGCAAAGTTAGAACAGAGCTACAGCATGCCTTCCTTCATTGCTTATGCATGACTCCATCTTTAGTGGGCTTAATAAATCATTCTGTATTGTATTCATAGGGAATTTTAAAAAATATCTATCAAATAGATACTTAACTGCTGAATTTAGAATTAATTTTGCTTTAACCATCCAAAATGTATCCGTTAAATACACACTTAAACATGTAATGATTGGAGTAGGAACTGCAATTTTTAACTTTTAATTTACCCCACAACAATATCAGCCCATTCCTATTTCACAAGGGAAAAATCACCACCCATAAATGTATTTTGCATTTTGTGATTCAGTTTGATTTCACTGTTCATGGATAATTATTAGATGTGATACAAGAGCTTCTTATGTTTTTTCTTAGTACTTTCCCTATACAAAGCTATTCCACAGTGACTGGGTTAGCACAGAATACATTTGTGTTATACGCTCTTTTTTCTATGGCCCATCATAAGAAATTAACTTTTGAGTCTAAACTTGGTTTCTGTTCTCAAAAGAATTAATTACAATGAGCCAAATCTGAAGCACATTTGCTCAGATGGTTTGGGATTTCAGTAACTATTGCTTTAAGCATAGATATAAAGCTTATAATACAGTTCCTATTACATTATTCAGGCTTGAATCTACTATAGAAAAAGTGAAGTTTTAACTTGTAAACAAAAGATAAAAAAATTCTTTACTAAGTCAGATTTCTCAAGCGCTTGGACTGGAGGCTTCTGGGCAAAAACAAGAGCTTTGCCTTCTGTGTTACTCTCCCTTAGGCAAAAAGAGATGAGTTGCCTGTTTTTACAGCATGGAGATACATTCATTTGATGTCAACTCTTAGCTGGAACCTATCAGATTTAACAACAGAAGCAACTTTGAATTCCAGGAGCAAGTCCTGGAATTACTTAGTGCAAGCAAGGAGGTGGGGAGATGCAGATTGACAACAATATGGAGAATCTGTCATCTCACTAATGCATTTAATAAGCATATTTTTCGAGTCAGCCATTCTTAGATTAATTTCCTTTGGATGCACCATATTTAAAGGTGTTAGCCCTCAGAGCATACAAATTCAAGAGCAAGAAGCTGTAAATTATGGAGCAGATTTCCCTTCAGCAGAGGACAAACTGGAGAAGTTATCACAAAGCCAGAGCACAATAAAGCCTGTCTTTCAAAGATAAGCTGAAAAGACTTTTCCATTGGGAACTAGCCACTTAGTTAAATAATGATATGCTGAGTTTTAAAAGCTGTTTTATCTAGGACTTCACAAAGTAGGCTGTACTGGGTGTAACTAAAGGTCCAGTAAAAACTCTTAAGAAAAGGTCACATGTACCATAGCCCTTCCTCAGTGTACTTGCAGCCTTTGCTGGATGCATTGGCCCAGTAATGCAGCCTTGACAACATGCTGATGATCCCTGCAGTGCTAAAGTAATCATTTCAGCCAGCTGCACCCCAGACACCCTTGCTCCTTCCTTTTATCCTGTGGGAAAGCACACATGGGATTCTCTCAGATCCTTCTGACTTTATTATCCATGGACCTGTGGTGGAAACACAGCCCTTCTTCCAAAAGAGAGATGGCAAAAGCAAAGGATAATTCACAGCACACACTTTAGTTCCAATTTTGGAAAAGAAATCAGATCAGGCTAACTAGATTTGAAGCACTGGAGATACTTTCAGGCTGACCTGATGGTTAAGATACACCAGATCAACTAAGAAGGACTGTAAATTTAAATTAGGTTCCTTTAAATTATAGTCATTGTTCTCAGCAATCAATACAAACCATTAGTCAGTCTTTATTTCCAGCACTACTGTGGTGAACTTTGTGTCTTAGATGAATGATGGATTAACACAAAGATAGGTTGGAAGCCTGTGAGTAGCATCCTTTTCTGCTCTCAGGCCTGATCAAGAATGGCACTCTGTCCATCTCTTGGGTGCCAAAAGCATTGGGCACTCAGTTAATGTTATTTTTCTAAATGACCAATTCTTTTCCTAAGTTCCTACACTGGCATTGGCCATGAGGTACAAGTCAAAGGGAAAGTTGCTTCTCCACAAGCTCAGCCGAACATGCTCTTCTCAAAGCAAGATGAGCTCATTTATATGGATGAGCCGAGCAAATGAAGAGATGGAGTTACTGACAGCATGCTGGAAGAGCTCTGGTTTTGGAACAGCTGCTGGCAACATGAAGGCTCAGTGATCAGGCACCTCCATCCCTACCTTCACACAATGCCCCAACCTACTGTGAAGTTGTGAAAGGCTGTGAAACATTGCAAAACTAACTGAAGGGAAAAAGACATCACTAGACCTTTAAAATCTTCTATTGTTTAGCACTGGTTCTACAAATAGGCAGAGTATATAGTTTCTGCCAGTCTCTTTTAGTCCCCTGAGAGTCCCTTTCTATAAAAAGACATTTATTTTTCCCTTAGATATCTCTGAGTTCAGTAACAATACAAGTTGTTCATCATTGTCCAGTTTTGAACTTCTTCCTCTTCACAACAGATTTTTGAATAATAAATATTCATTTATTGACCTAGAAAATTGGACTTTTTGCAGGCTTTTTCACTCACACCAACACAATCAAATACTGCATTTTCTTCTGCATATTCTCCACCCTCAAATACCCATCCTCCTATAAAAATACTACAGATAACAATAGTAATAATACACAAGCAGGCTCAAAAATAATCCAAACCCATGTGTAACTGCAACAAATCAAGGCTAAAGGGTTATTGTGGGAAAGGCATTAGACCACAAGGGACCAAAACCAGGGAGATGAGTTAAACCTCTTGGGCAAATCTCTCTCATGGTTACTGAGTCACAAGGGTTTAATTCTTAATTCATAAATTATATCTCGGGAAAAAAAAGTTTAATAAATAACTTAGTCTTGAGGTGAGCAGAGCAGCAGAAACCAGACACTAAAAACTTTTTTTCAAACCCAACCCAGAAAAGTAGCTGTGAGAGATCAGCTCCAGTCTACTTCCCTTTAGTCTCCTCTAGTTCTCTCAATACACAGACATAAATAGCCTAAGACCTACAGAAACATCCACTGAATCTCCACTCCAGGCCCATCGTTCTACCTTCCCTCAAAGCAGTGACTTTTTCCCTGGACTTTGACTGTCACCACAGGGACAAGCTGGGACATGGGCCTACCTCAACAGGGTCATGGAGACCAGCACTGCTGCGACATGACTAGAGCAGGGGCTGATAACCCCAAGGATTCAAAAGGGGCTCTGGATCATGGGCAGGGTGATCCCAGGTAAGACTTACAAGGGCCATTAAGACCTGTGGGTGCCTCCAGGGCTATGACACTCCTCTTCCACATACCTTTATCCAGTACAACATAGATCTTCCCACTGAAGGAACAGCTGGTGTAAAATTCAGAGCCACACTTCGGTGTAGTCTTTCTACTGCCTTTCAAAATGAGATTGCTTAAGGGTCTCAGGTGTTCAGCCCAGTCCATACAGCTCTTCCCAGTATGAGATGCCCTCAGTCATGTGATGGGGAGCAGCTGTAGATCCTTCTTCCCCATCCAAACATACCTGTGGCTGCATTGACTCCTGGTCTTTCCTTGCCAGCACACAAATCCCCCTTAATTCCTCCCCCGTTGCCCAGGATAGAGTATGATGTGGCACACCAGCCACAGGCACTTGTAAATGTGTAACAGTGCTGACCCTTGGAATAACCTGTCTGCAGATTAACACTCTGCTTCCTCCCCATGGCATTTGGCATACTTTATCAAGCTCTTCTTTTCTCCATAGCTTCCCACAAACCCAAGGAAGGGAACAGCAGTGACAGTAGCCATTTGCCATTTCATGGCACAGGGGGGTTTCCTGCAAATACAGTACCTCAATGCCATCTGCTCTCCCACACAGTCAGGAATGTTTTTCTTTAGTAAGGAGTTATACTGGATCTAGTTTATGTAACCCTCTGAGGCATGTTAAGCCCAATGACTAATTGTTTTCAAGATGAAGATATATTGTTTAGACAATCGGGGTCTAAAATGATGTGTTCTAAAGTCTAGTTGTGGTTAATTATAAAAAGGAGTAAGAAATAAAATCTCTTGTTTTTTTCTTCGCCTCTGACTGAACTCCCCCAGTTTGTTTGTGCTAGCTCTCTTGTTTATAGCCAGCATGGATCTCACACTGGGCTGTCCCGAGATGCATTAATGATTTCAAAGCACTCTGTTCCTCTGTGCATTCCTCACCCTGCTACAAGAGTGTTATTAATCACCTAGGAGTCCCATATGTCTCCAAACTGAAGAGCCCATCACTCCCTCCAGAAGCATCTTCCTGAAGCCTCATGGGTGAGCCTGCCCATCCTCCCTGCGCCTTCCTCTGCTGACCCCAGAGCACGTACAAATTGTGCTGACTTTTCAAAAGAAATGACTGCAGGTGCCTCGTTCTTTGTTTATTCTGGCAAGGCTGAAAATAGCAACTGCTAACAAATATTTTGCCCTTCACAAGGCTTCTCACAGAGATGCAGCTGTTATCTCATCTACTAAAAGTGCCAACCCTAAGGGTAAAACAGACACTTAATTAGGTTAGGATAAGCTTCAAAAAGGTGACTGTCTAAAATTAGTACCCATAATGCTGTGTGGGCTCAGATCCTGATACCAAATTCTCACTCGTGTGGCAGGGAAAAATTATTTTAAGCTTTTTGTTTCCCATACTTGTGTCTCATGGATTGATGGCTCCGTTTAATTATCAAGAGCAGCAAGTAAGAGGAAAAAGCACAGCTTTGTTGAGGTGGACAAACACCTGGGACATAACATTAAGCTTTCAGAGAATGTATCACCAAATATTTCTGAATTTACAAACCTGCCAAGGCAAGGTGCATCCATGAGGAGTCCACTGCAGATTTTACAGTGAGACCATTGTGTAATGCAGAGTTTTGGGATTTTTTTTCTGCATCCTGTGAAAATCCACACAACAAATGGTGGAACCTGAGACATCTTTTCCCCAGTAAACTTTAGCACCCTAACACGAGGAACTTCCTGTAATTAGGGACACAGTAGTTAGTGCCAAATTTGCACGGAACAAATTTAGGTCTGACTCAATTATTAATATACATTTCAAAATATATTGGGCTTTGGACAAATAGCCCCCAAGGTGCGATAAGCAATTTTATTTTCTGAACCTCTACCATCCATACTAAAAGAAAAAGTTGATCAAGCATGTTGCCATTTTTATGAAATAACAATTAAAATAATACTAATACAGAATACAATTTGATTTGGAAATTGAGCCCCATATGAGAGCCTCACCAAGGAACTTTTGTCTCACAGTTCTCCTCCAACAGATTCTACAGGAAAAGTTCCAAGAGAGACTAAGCAAAAGGTCAAATCAGAACGTTTATAATGGCTTAGTTTGAAGTATCACAAAGCTCTGGGTACAATCCTTTAATCCATTTTTGCAACACCACATCGTCCTTTTTTATATATATTCAAGAAGAGAGTCATGGGCCTTCTGACTTCTTTTTTCCATTATGCCTGCTCTGAAGGTTTGAAAGCTTGCCTTAAAAGTTTAGGAGGACAACTAGGGCAGCATGTCAAGATTATGTTTCCCTGCTCAGGTATATTAAACTATTTTTAAAACGATGGGGTACTATAGCCTGGTTAAGAGGCAAAAGGGATTACGCCTGATTTAAAACACTTGAGGCTAAACTATGTTTAATATTTAAACAGAAATTGCCTTCCTGGAATTTCATACAGGCTATGTCAGTTATATCTGTAGTTTCACATAAGCACATCACACACACACACACAATAACTTACTGCAATTAAAAATAAATACTCTGAATCCTTGCATCAATCCTTAGAAAAACAGATGTAAAGGAGACTACAACTTGAAGTTCTGAGTTGCTGAGACAGTCTTTTTAATGGCTTTGACTATTATTGCATAGATAGAGAGGAGATTAGAAAACCAAGGACTTACATTAAATAAGAAAAGACACCGCAATGTTCATCTCTGACTTTTGACTGTCATCCTGTTTTTCTTCAAGTTTGCAGACTTCAGTGCCCCACTGTTGCTCAGGAAAATGCTTATTGTAATAAGGATGGAAATATTCCCTTGCAACTGCCCCATGCAGTGTAAGGAAATAAAAGAAATCGCTTTCTTTTCTCTGGATAGATTCCAGCCTCTGTACGTTTTTATAGTTAAAACAACAATAAACATTCAGGTTCCTCAATAAAATGAATCATTAAAATCCCACAGTTTCTTCTCTCTCACCAGGGGAACAAAATCAGTCTGAAAATAGGCATTGTTATGGAACATCCCTGGGTAAGTATAGTAGCTTCTCACCCAGATAATTTTTTGTAAATGCCCAGGGCCGTGGTTCTGCATTTTCCACAAAAATCATGCAGTAGAAAATGTGTGGACAAGCAGCCAGGATCGAGGGACATGTATCACAGAAGTATAATGTGCATCACATCTATCCCTTTTGTAACAGTCATCATCAAGGAGGGCTGGAAGAAGCTGTGGCTCAGAGCTCCCTCAGGCCAAAAGCAGCACCTGTGGACTTAGCCTACACTGGATGATAGCTCATGGATAGGAGCTGTCTAGCACAGTTTCTATTGCTGTTACAGATAGCAACCCACAAGTGTTCCAGTTGCTCCGGCTTATTCTCTTTACTTCGTTTCACAATACTGTGATTCATGACTGGATGGTATCCAGAGTTTCCACTTGTGAGGGAGCCCAAAATAATGAGCAAGAGCTGTTTCAGGGGGTCCTGACTGAACTGGTTGGGCTTACCCAAACAGTTCTGTTTCAAGGCTCCAAGCAGGTCCGTGCTGAGCACACAAGGAGAGATAACTCCATTGGTTCATGGAACTCACACAGCTGCAAAGGCTTCTGCACCCCAGGACAGACAGGCCCTGACATTATAACCCCTCAGAGAGCTAGGCAGGACACATCTGTCTCACTTCTCAAGGACATACCTTGAAGAAATCACGGTGTCATAGAATTTGAGAATTCCAATATCAAATAATAACTCAAAAGCACTTATATTTACTTCTGTCAAGGCGTGGGGGGCTGGAAAATAAGTAAAGAGAAAGCCTTTAAATGTTATTCAATAAAGTAATCACTGCTAAGTCTTACCTGTAAAATATACATTGCTGAGGTCAACCGACAGCTTTAGTCACAAACCTGACTGAAAGGTTATCTTTTCCCAAAATCATATCAAATTTCTCTGAGAACAACTGAATACCTAGCTTTTGGCACACCTATTGAACAGCTCTTTAGAAGAGCTTTTTATCTAGATGCAAATAATATTTTTTCAAGACAAAACGTAACAAGTACCATAATCATTCATGTTGCTAAAGTACAGAAGGGGCTGGAGTTACATTGGGGAGCAGTCTGACCCATCATCTTCCAGCCTTAAATTAATTACATGAGGAAATTTACCATTTTTATATTTTACTTTTACAGGTCATTAAACACCCATGTAATTGCTGCTCTGTTTCCTTTCTAGAACATGAATTCTAATTAACAGTATTGTGGTAAGTTAATGTAATATAGTAATGACTTGAGAATAGCTTAACTGTTGTCATTATACAGCACCTGCAGATGTTCAGCCAATTGGCTCATTCATTATCTGACCATTCTCATGTATCCACACACTGAGGAAACTTCGCCTGCAAGAAGGGCAATGAAGTATTATTTCCAGCATTACTACTGGAAAAAGCTTTGCTTTTTCTGAGGGTGAAATGTCTAAGGGGAAAGGAGGAGGTTGTGGCTACATAGTAGAAGTTTTTTTTTACATCACTGGCATTTTAGGAAATTGAACTGTCTCTCAATGTAACCAGAACATCCTGTCCTATGCGGCCTTCCACCTGCGGCTATTGTAATTGTTTAAATTCAGCCTCACATTGCAAATGCCCACAAGCTCTGTGTAAGTTAAGACTGGACCAATTCTACATCATTTCAAGCAAATTCGCATGTGGACATGATTGAGAATAACCAGATGGCACTATTTTGGCTCCACTTAATGGTGCTTATCTAGATGAAAAGAGAATTGTTTCTGGAGACTTAAAAGGGGGAAAATTGACAAATATACTTTAAAATTTCAATCCCTATCATCAAGAAACTTCTTTTTTTAAGGTGTTACAGCAGTGTCAGGGTATTTGAACTACTGGCCTGCCATTTTTTTCAGTATTTGCCTTCCTAAAGATTGGCATTTTCTTTATGACTCGTATACCTACAAGCATAGCCTGGAACTAAAAAAAATCAACAAAAATGAAGGACATAAGCTTCATGGAAGTAAAATACTATTTCCAATATGGAGGTAAGGAAGCAGAGGGAAACAGAGTGAGGTGACTTTCCACAGTCACTTTAGTTAAAAATAACATAAGTAGCAACCTGGAATCAAAGAAAAATTGGGGTATGGAGCTTGTCTCATGCAGCATTCCACTCCCTGCAGGGACACCTTCAAAGGGATA
Source organism: Dicrurus megarhynchus (assembly GCA_013399195.1). NCBI lineage: Eukaryota > Metazoa > Chordata > Aves > Passeriformes > Dicruridae > Dicrurus > Dicrurus megarhynchus. The sequence goes on from VXAD01005611.1 coordinate 972,659, forward strand.
GCATGTTGCTCAGACCCTTGTCCAGTCAAGCAAGGTCTCCAAGGATGGAGACCCTTCACCCTCCCTGGACAGTGTGTCCCCATGCTGCATCCCCCTGGCTGTGATATTTTTGTCCCTGTATCAAGCTGGTGTTTCTCACTGCAGTGTGTGACTGATGCCACTGCATGCCTGTCACTGTGCAACTCTGGGAAGAGCTTGGCTCCATCTCCTCACCCCTTCTAGCTGCAAGCAGCAAGCAGATCTCCCTGAGTTTCCTCCAGGCTTAACGAAGTCCCTTCATCTCACCATGTGCTGAAATTGTTTCCATTCAGAAGCAAGGGTGCTTTTATTCTTGGCTAGAGATTTACAGATTTGCCTGTCCTTGTTTCCACATCAGGGTTGGTAGCTTTTCAGGACTGGCATGCAAGACTGTACTCTGCTTTCCTAAATTAGAGACTCTGCATGCTGGTAGGAAGCCAGCAGGAGATGCTTCTTTTTCAGCGGGTAACAGTGCCAATCAACCTACAAGGAGTACTGGGCATCTGTGTGAACGTGTGGCTCCTGGCAACTGTATGTCCTGGGGCTCCTTCGTTCCCAAATGCTGTCTTTCCCAAAATGCTGCAGGCCCCAACTCTTTTCTCTGCTTGGAAACCTGCCTGCAGTTAGTGCTGCCTGAGCTGCCTCGGTCATAACGACTGAAATAGATGTAACCTTGTTTCCAAAGCATGCTTCAGTTACGTAAAGCATAAAAGGACTGTTCATCTCTTTGTGAAAGGCAATGGGAGTTCTTTACAATTTATTCAGGTTCTCACTCTGCAAGTTAAAACTTACAATGTTAATAGAGGCTCTACCCTGACAGCCTTTAAATGAGAAGGAGGACAGATGACCTTTGCGGCATGTGCTGTAGGTTTCTGTAGCACAAGAAACATTACAGCACCATTTTTGGGAGAGAAGAGACGAATTTCTGGCAAAGGAGCACAACTGAGTGAAACAAGCTGCATATGCCTTGCAACCTCCTCTCCTCAGTAGCAGAGATCTAATTTTGCTCTGAGATTTGTTAAAATACAGTAAAGTAACAGCAGAATTCCACAAAGAATGGACCCTTAATTCACAGTAAGATAAATGTGCCCTTTATTCTGCTTCAGTATAGATCATCCTTATCTATATATTTGACATCCAGGTTCACTAAGTCCAGGGACCATTGTGCAGCAGAACTATAAAAGAACATTCATTCTGTTTTAGTTTTGTAATTAATCTGAGGCCCTTGGATCTAATTCAAGGCCATCTCAGTGTCTAAGTTTTTAGAAGAGTTGTTCCTATTTTATACCAGCATGTGTTAAAGAAAATATTGGCCTCTTTTCCTGGAGCTGGACTTGTGCAATGCTTACATGTAAAAATAATCCCACTGAGACCCCCCCCAGCTGCTTTGATTGCAAAAAGCCAAATGTTCCTATCTACTACACAGCGAGAAAAGGAGCAAAGGGCTCTGCAAACTGGAAGAAAGGACAAGACAAAAGCACAGATGAGATGGGAAAGAGCTTTGCCCCATATTCCTGGTAAGTTTGCAGAATTTCTTCCATATTTACACTGCAGTTTGAAATCTGTTCAGAGAAGCCAGCCAGCAGTCCCTGGAAAAAGAATTACCTTTAACAACCAGCACGTTTTTCAGTCAAAGTTAATGCTTCTTGCAGCAATGTCACCAGCACCTAGGTGCAGCTGCAATTGCCCACTGCAGCACAGAGCAGTAGCAAAGCAGCTCTGGCAGGCAGGATCTTTAAGGGCAGGGCTACCACTTCTTGGAACAGTGAGCAAGAGCAAACCAGTGCCACTGCCATGATGGACTGCCACAGCCCTCTGGCTGGAACAGGGCCCTTGAGCCCTTGTGCCAGGCTCCAGGCTGTGGGGAGGTGAAGCTGAAGTCTGCTGAGCAGCCACAGTACACACCGTGTACCCCAGCCTTTCCTTTCTTGTTGCTGGGAAGTTTCAGATTTGCAGCATGCACAGGTTCCATAACACTCATGCTATCACAAACCTCTTCTCACTCCAGGAAAGTGCTTTGGGTTTATGTCAGTATGCAGAGCATTTCAGATAGCTTCTCCTTTCTACAAAAGTAGAAAGGTAGGAGGCATTTCACCAAGATGAGCAGGAACTAGCACTGAAGCAGAGAAATGACTCCTCACAGTTTCACAGGTGCTAAAGTCTGACTAGCTTTTGGCTGACAACTAGAGAAAATATGAGAGAGATGTGCTTTCTTTGCCCCCTTTTGCTCTCAGGAAAGATCTTGAAAGAGCTAACTTCAATGACACTAGAAAATGGAAGAAAAGAGACAAGGGAGGTAGAATAAAGATGACCCCAAACTGACTGTTCACTCTCTCCTCTGTGATTCATACCAACTCACCCATTTGACCTGCAGACAACTCCTTCCAGCAAGTGGGGGGGGGGAATCTCTTTTAGGGATATTAGTATGGTGCTAATAATGCCAAGGTTGTGGGTTTGATTCCTGTATGGGCCACTCACCTAAGAGGATACTTGTGGCTATCTCCCAGCTACAAATGTCCTCTGCTTCTGTGATTTTTCTTGGAACAGAGAATCTCAGTCATCTACAGTTTCCTCCCTCACTGTGAGAGAGATTGCAGCCCAGAATGGAAACAGGAGACCTGTCATAGCAGTGGTGGTGAACAGGGGAAGTTAACTGCTACTGAAACAAATGGTGTTAAAAAAAAATCCCAACAATAAAAACAACAACGATAAAAAAAACAATTTAAAAAAGAGAGAATCTGCCAGATCAGACATAAACACAAGAGTCATTATTTCTCTGAGAAAAGCTACCTGTGTTCTGTCTGCTATCTCAGTAATGTCGGAACAATCTCAAAAGCAAAGGAGTGTTAGAATGCAAATGAGAAAAGGAGTAAGAACAAAATAGTGAAGTTTTGTGTGACAGAAATTGGAAACTCAGACTTCTGTGCTAACACAAAATACTGACAGTCCTTTGCAACTGCCCTGTTTGACATCAGCCCCTTGGTGTGGTCTGTCCTGTGTCACCATTACCTAGCTGACCATGAAGAGTGTCAGACTGACAGGCAGCCAGAGGACCTCCACTGTAGTGGCCTTTGCAGAATTGGCTAGAGCTGGCATACATGAAAGTGGAACTACTTTTCATTTTTCATTTAAAAAATAACCCTCTCCTTTTTCTGGGAGAGACGAAGGTAAAATAAAATCTGGAGCATAAGGATAACAAATTGTCAGCTCCAGTGAATTATCACTACCATGAATGTCATTATTTTTACTTAATGATGCATCTTGAAGAAACTACTAAGTGTGCACATTACTTTCTATTAGTGCACATTAGTGCACAGTAGAAGGTAGGGAAAATCTAACCAGTCTTCCTTAAATTTAGAATTCTTGTATTTGGAAAACCTTGCGATGCTCTGAGCTTCTATATGCAAGTTGTAACATTTATTGTACCTTACTATATTTTGCTCCATCTTAATACAGTTCTGCAGCAGTCAGCAAAGAGTCTATTCAGAGTTCTTCCCAGTTACAAATTTTCCAAAGGAAATTCATTTTCCAGGGTCATTTTAAAAATATATTATATTCCAAGCTGTTAGCGGATACTTTTCTTTGAACTGGTTTCAATCTTTGTTCTCCAGCAGCCAACTCACTTGCAAAGAGTATTTCCAAGACTTGTTATTCACATGTGAGATCCCAGCAACACTACAGAACTCACTAAAGATGTGTGATATGGAATCGCTTCCCCAGCAGACTGATCCTGCCTCCATAAACTTGCCATTAAAGGTAATTACCTACATCCCCCATCTAGAGGTCTGCACATAGAGGGAACACTAATTTTGAAGGCTCTCCATTTTCTTCTCTGGGAATATTTGAGCAATTCCTATTTGCAGCAACACTAAAGTGGCTATGGAAAGATGTGTACATAGCTTAAGTAATTGCTCAAGAGCTAAGACTACTTTTTTTCATTCTCCAGTCAGTTCTCAGACACCTCTAGGTGATGAAAATACAGTTAACCCTTGGGATTTAGAATTATACCACATACCACAGATTCAGCTAAAAATGCTTTAGCCACTGGACCACAATGTCATATTAAGCACATGCCAATTCCCTGAACCACTGCTCAACCCTCAGACAGGCCATTTCTTTTTCTAACCACAATAACTGACTACGGGTAGTGAGTGATTCAAGAGGAGAGCAGCAAGCCTTGCATCCTGGCAGTGAGAAAAGCTAAACCTGTTCATTCCATGGCTGAATTTGTCCCTTTCTGCAATCAGCCAAGGGTGACAGATGAAACATTGTGTTAACCTGATGTAATTAAAAGATAGACCTAGCGGGAGACAGTACAAGCAACAGCTGTCAAAACATAGTTCAGGGACAATATTTAAGTGTCTCTTATCAGTGTTTATTCATTCACAGGTTGGACTAATAGAGAAGAGCTTGTGTACAGCTGCAAATGCCTGTCCGTACTTGGGAAGACAAGCAGTCCTCACAGGTTTCTCATGGAGCAGTGCAGTGCTGGTGCTGATTGTTAACACACCAGCTCAGTACTTTGTATCTAAGACTAGCTCTAGAGAGTGTTTTATATTTGCAGTGTTATGCATCACAGAAGTGGATCCCAGTGATTCCTTGCTCAGCAGTCCTGTTTCTCCATCTCAGTGATAACCAATGGGCTTCACTCAGCAGAAACTGTCCCTTTGGATATCTTCAGCTTAGACAATTTCTGTCTGGACAGTGCTGCTTTTGTAGTTAAATACAAGTACTACAAATGAGGTGTGTTTGGCTAGATTTTGCTCTTTGTAGCAGGGATGATCAGGGAAAACCACTGCCCTGTCTTACAATGGTAGCTTGGGTGACTACTTGGCTGCCTTCAAGTGGCAGCAGCATTCATCCCAGTTCTTCAAGCTCAGTTTCTTAAGGAGAACTGTAGGATTCAATCCAAATTGAAAATGAGTCTTCCACACTTCAGTCTGAGGAACAAATTCTAGTGTCTAAGCCATTTTTCTGGCTCCAGTCACAGGGAATGCTTCCAAGTACCCTACACAGCCCAATACGTGCTCCCCTTGCAGACCACACGTGACTCAGCAACACAGGTTTGCCATTCCTGTTACGGTTCCACTCTGCCACAAAGAAGCCAAAAGCTACCCTTAGATGGATGAAGCTAAATGCCGTACTAAACTATAGAAATACATTCAAAGAAGTTTCTAAAACTTCTGTTTGTGAAATTATGTTAAGGCAAGGTCTGAATTACTGCATCCATTTTTGGTAGCCCACTTCAAGAAAGAGATTTAGAGAACAGAAGGTTATGATCAAAGGAATGGGGGAGATTTAATCTGGAAAAGAGAAGGCAGAGGGAAAACTGTAAGCTTCATGTACATAAAATGCTACTGCAAAGCAGGAAACTGACTTTTCCCAATGCCTGTTGCAATAGAACAGAATGAATAGCTTTGATTGCACAAGGGAGATGCAAATTTGACATAATGAAAGCTTTCTAGTGGGAAGGTTAGTTTAGTACTCAAAGACTGTGTGTGAAAAATGCGGAATCTCCGTCAGTGGAGACTTTTAAGAAGAGATTAGACAATCATTTGCTCAGAACAGTTAAGGGGAGTGGATTCAAGAAGCTCTCACAGTATCTACTGATCCCACGTTTACAATCCTAGAAAAGATTTTTTGGGTTGTTTTAGCAGCAACTATCTGGTTCAGACTCCTGCTGGCAGGAATGACATTCAAGAAAAGTGATGGGTAAAACACCTCAAAATTGATGTTTCTACATTTGCTTGCATACCACTGTGATGACTGAAACTCCCCAAAGTTTAGTGTGTTAACCCACCAAAACCATGCTTTTTTGTTTCAAGATGTGTGGGGCTGTAAGTGCAAGAAGGTATGGATATTAGGCATAATGAAACCTCAATCCTAGAAGCCCCTGAGTGGTTTCCCTTTTGATTTTATGATCTCAATAAAGTTTAGATACACACACAAATATGACATAGAAGGAATTAATGATACGCTTTTATAACACAAAAACTTAATTTGAGCACACAGCATTCACTCATAACGATCTCAGTTCCACAAGCCTCACTCATGCAGGTAATCCCCTTAAACCTGAAGGTACAGAACCCACGAAGGAAACAGCACAGCTCATGAAAACGGGAGTCAGGACTATGAGATTTGCAAGGCCAAGGCACCAGTTCATACCAGTAAGCTACTACTCTTGCATGACATCCTTGTAACTACTGGCAGCTGGAAAAAGGAAGATGCTATCTGGAATGAAAATCAGAGATTAGGCAAAATTTATTTTGCTGCTGCCAATGAAAACACCAACACAGGAGGCCAGATTTTTAAAAAGAACATGTGTCAATATGCGGATATGCATGTGTTATCTTTTAACACTGGGTGTTCCCCACCGCTGTATGTAATTTAAAGATCTGCTGCCATCAATAACTTATGTATCCAGTCTTGTGCTCCATTGTTACATCTGACTGTAGGAAGTTCTTATTTTCAAGGACAGTTTCACATTTCGAGACATATTTTTGTAAGGGAAATCCCTGCTGTACTTTTCCTCTAGTGCTTTATTTTTTTTTGAACTTTTGACCTAACTATAAATGGATTTTAGGTTACAATATTTAATGCATGTATCAAGACAAGGTCTCATCTGAAACTTCCTCATCATTCCTTTCCCACACCTCCTCCCCTAGGCTTCACACTAGTTTTCAGGATTTAAATTTTTGTACCTGACAGTACAAAGTGAGTCACTCTTTGGAAACCCTTCCTGCACTGGAAAAGGAGTTTTAGTGGTAGTCTGATGTGCCTTCACAAAGCACAGACCAAAGGCATCCTTGTTTTATGACTCCCATTTGCCCATGAAGCACACATTTCAGTACACATCACATGCTCAGCAAGGGATCTTCTGGTCTCAAAGTGTAATTCCCACTGTGGGCATTAAATGAAATTAGCACGTGGAAAGAAGTTCAAAGCAAATGAGAGATTCTTGATGATACAATACATGGTTAAGCAAAACATCTTAGCAGGAATAGGTGTAAAAGTGTATAATATGTTCAAAAGTAGAAAACTCACAATGAAAATCTGTCAAGGACTCCTGAATACAAAGTTACCACCATTGCTTTTAAGGAGTACCTGAGCCATAAATCCCTGGATTGTGGGGGAGTATTTTGTGGAGGGATCACTACATGCTTGCTGTGTTCTTATGTTCCTCTCCAGGTTTCCCCAGCTGGCTATCACCAGTGACAGGATAGTGATTAGATGAGCCTTTCTCCTGTCTTTGGGTGGTTTTTTGCATTTTCTTACACAGAACTGCTTGTAGGCAATAGAAGGTGGACTCTGCCCCGTTTGTTTCAGTTTCATGCAAGCAGATGCGTCTCAGTGGACAATATAATGCAGGCCCCAGCAAATCTCAGGAACTGAGCACAGGACCTACTCCTCGCTGAGAGCGCAGCCTCTCACGTGCTTGCAGCACAGAGCCACGTCTGGCTCGGAGAGCCCCACAGTGCATCCAGCCAGCCTCAAGGGCAATGGCTGTGCTGAGCAGCTCCATCTGGCACAGAATCATAGAACCATAGCTTTGGGGTTGGGTTGGGTTGGAAGGGACCTTAAAGATTATCTAGTTCCAAGTCCCATGTCATCACTGGGGGGTTGGAACTATGCAGTACTATGCATGGGGAGGCCCTGGAGCAGCAGGGACACCAGGATGCTGCATGGCAGCATGGGAAGGGGACATTGCTCAGGAAAGACATGTGCATGTTCCCAGCTGCAGCCTAGCACATGTCCCCACCTACCATATAATCCAGTGTGACTATTCTGAAACCCCTGAGGTCCAGAATCTGTGCCTCAGTTTCTCCTGAAAGTAATGTAGGCACAAATAATTCGTTATATCACTTCTTGAGCTTGACGTATTTTCAAAGACACTCAAAAAACAAAACAAAAAAATCCCCTTGTCATAGCAATTACCCTATTGTTAACCCAAAGCTGAGGCTTTTAAAATCTGTGGTCCTGGGTATTTTGCCCTGGTTCTAGAAGTACTGTGATTCCTACTGATACCAACCACATCCCATAATTCAAAGTCATGCACAGACCATACATGGTGGGTAGAAAGAACCAAGAGAAGGAGGTCTCCACTAAGGAAACCTTCAGTGAGCTGCAATAGGCCTGCCTCACACAGTGTAACCATCGACAGAGAGACAGTTCTCTCCAGACCTGTTTAAAACACAGTACAGAGATTACACAGCTGCCTACCCATTTTTTTTTTGCTCTCCTGCCTTCTCTTCTCTCTTATACAATGAACACTGTGGAACAAAAAAGTGCAACCAAAGTAAACATCACTTAGACCAAGAGTTTGATGTTGGAGAGTTGAAAGTGAAGCTCCCAAATTCACAAGAAAACACCTACCAGATCTTCAAGAGCACTATTGGGATGACGATTTTTGCCTCAGCCTATAATGAAGGAACAACCACCACCATCACAGTTACAAGCCCAGTCTTGAGATAAGGAATCTGGTCCCCATGAGTGGGTCTATGTCACTTACAAAAGGAGACCGGGGGCAGACAGCCCGGTGTGTTGCAGCCTTCCTAGAGAAAGCATCCCACCAGGGAAAGGCTTCTCCTGGGGCTTTAGCAACTCCCCTAAATGACAGGTGATGTCAGCAGATGTAGCAATTTCTCAGCTACAAGTGATTCCAGCTCTTATGATTCAGCTGTTTGTCAAATCACCCAAGATGAATTTGGGGACACACATCCAAGAGCCTCATCTGGCTGTTCCACAAAGATAGCTTTAACTACCCAGCAGCCCCTGTGAAGGGGAAACCACAGCAAAGGCTCTCTAATTCTAGGGGCAGAAACAGGGGCTTTTTATGGGAAAGGCAGGGGGTGGGGTAGAAACCATTTAGCCAACTGGGTACAAGGTATTACCATAAAGAAGCAAGGCATGCTGGGGGTGGTTCACTTGGTCACCATAACCTGAAGTAAGTTGCTTATCTCTGGAGTGAGTCCTTTTGGCCTCAACCCTCTTAACTCCAAGGAAGTGCCACGGGCTCATAGCCTTCCACAATTCCCCCTTCTTTTCTTACCAAGATTACTTCCCCAACAGCCTTTTTAAAGCAGTGTAAAAAACATGAGAACATAAGCAATACAATAAGAACCACAATGAAAATCCACAAAGCATCCTTAACTAAAGAAAGTGCCCACCCTTAGTGTCTCCATCGTCCAAGAAAGTTGTTGAGACCATCTGTGATTTTGTCTTCGGTCTTGATTTGGTGATTTACTTCCTCAGGAGATCAGCAGTGGAGATCAAGCACCCACCCCATGAGCATCTGGTGGCTCTTACTAGAGAATATATACGAGCCCCACATTACTAACTCAAGAGATGGAAGTCAGTGAAAACAGTTAATGCAAGCCTCTGTGATGTAAATTGCCTTTATGACATTAGGGGAATTCATTAGTAATATTATTCTGGGGATACTGTGTCGGGTCGTGTTCAGCCTCAGAGCTCTGAGCCCTCATCAAAATATGCTATTTGTAAAAGTCAATTTCAAACCGTTTCCTAAAGAACAAACCCTTATTTGTGCATATTTGCCCAAACAGACTTAAAATGAATTCCCAAGTCTTTGCAGACTTCACATAATTCATCAATTTCTCATGATCAGTCTGGGGAGGTGCAAAGGAGGCTCATGGTACTTTCATGTTTTCTAATTAAAAAACACCCATTGGTACATTAATAAGACAAGAGCATCTCAGCAGGACATGTAGCTATGTGACATTTCAAGCTTTTTGAAGAAAATGCACAGAAAGGAAATGAACCCCAGCAGCTACAGCCAGCAAGACAACAAGTAAATGAGCTTTTCGTGTGGAGAACAAAGAAAGGGTGCCAGGAATGGATGAAGTGAAGATATGACAGAAAAGGGGAGATCATTCTGCCTGAGAGCCTTATTAGTATCAACAGATTGGAAAGAATGAAAGACTTCAGAGGTCGAACTGTCCTGATGTGTCCATCTCACTTAGGCTAGGATAAAAGACACCAAAAAAGCACTGTTCTGTTCTTTCTTGTGTATCACACCCAGTACTGAGCCCCATTCTGAAAGGGCTAAACAAACTGTTTACATTTATTGAGGGTATGTATTACACTCTGTTTATTTTTAAAGTTTTAACTTCAGAGTAGCCCTGCAGGGTAGGAGAAAGATGGAGTAAACCCTGTCTCATGGTAGGACTCTAGAAACCAGTATTCCTTGAATTTGTTATATATCTCAATTTTTTTGCAGACATGCCTCTCTATTTGGGCCTATCCATCTACATGTGATTATCCTTCCCTTCTTTCAAACAAACTTTGTCTGAAACCACACAAACCATGCCTACACAGCTTTCAGCAGTAAACCCCCTGCCTCTGATGCCACTGCCATATTGACCAGCACTTCTCCACTGGGAGCAGCTGTTATGCCCCACCAGACTGTGAGAGTGAAAAGCATCTGCAAATACTGGCTACAAGTCTAAATACTGACTCACCTGCTCTAGAGCACGAGCAGCTGCTGGCAGTAAAAGCAAATAAATGCATGCTTTCCAGAAATACTTCCAAGTAGTGAAAATTTGTTTTCAAAACATAGATTCAGCACTTCAAGACTGCCTTTCTATAGACCCCCCAGTTTGAGAAATACAAGTTTAGTGTGTACCTGGGCAAATGCATTTCCCACCATGCTGAACCTCCTTCACATTTATTCGAAGGGTATCTCCCTCTAGCAAAAGGAAAGCAGAAACCTTTTATGTATTCACTTCAATAGCTTTCACTTATTCCCATGTGCTTGGCAGCCATCCTTCCAAGTAGCCTCCATACTTTGTTAACATACTGGATTTATTACTCCCATTTTACAGTTTGTTGAACTTTCCCTCTACCCCTTCTCTTTGACCAAGAAATTCAATGTTTACAGTCAAAGGTAGAGAAACATTCTAATGTCTCATATTTTCCATCATATGCCCCCAGGCCTTTTAGATATATTTGCATATTTTTGGAATATAACTTTTGAGGGGAATGCCCATAAAACACACAATATTCTTGTGTTTGGGTTTTTTTTTTTTAACCTTGGGTTCTTTCAATGTAGGAATAAAATACTCTCACAGAATGCCACATAGCATAACTAAAGCTTCCAATTTATTGTACTGGGAAATTTCCACTCAACAAACTGGATAGTACCTGTTTTATCTGCCTTAGAAATGCTGAAGTACAACAGCACAACATACATTTCCAAAACATTTTCATCTGGATCTAAAAATATCCACATTTAGTTTCTAACAAGGGACAGGGTATTTTACTTGCATTACTTGGTCAAATTGCCTTCAGATTTTTAAAAAGTAAAAAAATGCTTCAGTTAATGTTAAAAAGGCTTCAGTACTATAATCTTATAAAACATACCTCAATAAACAAATTTCAATATATGTGGACACATTTTTTTTCAAACAAAGGAAACCAGAAACTGAAATTGCTGGAACTTGCCATAAAACCAAAATCAAAACCAAAACCAACCAAAAAAACTCAAACAAACAAAACAGAAAAAACAAAACAAAAAAAACCCAAAACAAAACAACAAAAAAACCCCCCACCAAAACCTGAAAACAAACAAACAAACATCACAATAAAACCCCCAAACTGTAAATCACGACGTCACCCACGTCCACGCCACCCACGTATCTTTCGCCCATCAGAGTTCTTAATGAGAGAGATGGGACTTTTCGTAATCATCCACGGTTTATTGCTTAAAATAACAAACAAGGCATCAGCCTCTCAGGCGTGAGATTTTGCCACAAGCCGCCATGACCAGGAATAGTCACAAGATTTAGGGTTACCAGACAATTTATAACTTTCTAATCCAATAGACACTTAAAACGAAACTTTGTTTTGACTTTGTAACCTATCACCTCTGGTAGTTTCTACTGCATTGCGGTGGCCTCTTGACCAATAATATGTCCTGACACATATACCTATATTTTTCTATTGTTACATCTAAATCCTTAACTTAATACTATAAAAATACTATAAATTACTATAAAAACATTATTATACTTAAAACCCTTTAACCATAACACCCGATACATTTTCTCACTTATAACTACAGAAACTCAGGCTTGTAATTTTCTTGTCTAAGGTCCATAAATCTCTGTCAATTAAGCCAGACCTAGTTTCTTCCAGGGCTTTAAATCAAATCCACCACTATCCGTAGAAGCTTTTACTCCTGCATTTCCTACACCAAACAAACAAAAAAAAAACACCCCAAAAAACCCCCACCTGCATTGTAAAAGGTAAAAATACAGAAATCTTCATTAAAAGATCTGTTTTTCACCTCAAAGAAAATTCCTACATAGTTTTGGGACTTGTGACCTTTTAGAGTTGTTTGATTTTCATAAAAATCAAGCATTTTCATGAGGAAAATAAGCAATTCCCTGACCAGTTCTTTGAAGCACCTTGAATTATCTGTCCGTATTTGTCACATACAAGAAAAGAATAAAGATATCCCACAGGTGGCTTCTTACATGCTGACTGTAATATTAGCAGGCAGATGCAAATAATTAATTTATGAGCTGATATTTATTGTCTTTTCAAAGTAATTAGGAATGTGTGTATGAAGTAATGGCACTTAACCAGCTTTAAGGAACCTTTTGGCACACCCAGCCCAAAGCACAGCACTCATGTCCAGGAAACCCAAAGACAACTAAGAGAAAATAAGCACATGAATGGAAGGCATTCAGAAACAGTATTCCTACATCAAAGTTAAGTTGGAAGAAAATAAATATTGGTTTTTATTTATTTTTTATAAAATAAATACTGGCTTTTTATTATTTTTTACAAACAGGATTTTGAACATACAAAGTGCTTCAAGTTGACCCTTTGGTATTAAACTGCATATAAACTTTCAGTAAGAACTCCCATAAATCCAGTATTATATTTGCAATAGTGCTTACAGTCATCAGAGCAGCAGTTTATGGTATGTTGGGCTGGCAGACAACAGCTACAGATAATAAAGGAAGCATATTTCCAGAAAATGATAACTTGCAAAAAGAATTGTTTAGGTAATACCTAAGCTTTTTTCCTTAGATGCACAATCAGAAAATACTGTTTCCTGTGCCAGCTCCCAGAGAAAAAGTATTCACATTTTTCTTCCTCGGTTATGTTAATCAGGTAATAAATATGTTAATAATAATGTTCTTCTTACAAAATTCTGATTTGCTGCATCGTAACCAGAAATCCTCTATAGACACCTAACACACCATTGGTTTTGATGAATAATCAAACTAAACAGTCCACTGAATTATTTTCTTTCCATTAAAAAAGAAGTGACATTTGGGGTAGTTTAGGGAAAATAGTCCATTTCTACTCTACAGGTACAATAAGCAGCCTCCACACCTCTGGTTAAGGGCAATAAGTGCTTCTACTCCCAAGCAGAGAGACTGAATGAAGAAATTGCCTACTAGGGTGCCGGGCTGTGGAGGAACTTCTGGTAGATTGGACATTTAAACTACGACTTCCAAATTGTTTCCCATCTAGAAGTGAATGGCACTATTTGGATAATAAACTGGAATCCAAACCACACCTGTTGTCCTTCCAGTAGTCTGAACTTATTATAAAAACCCCCTTCAGATACTGAAAGCAGACATCACTTCCTGCAAGAAGCCACACCAAATACACATTATTCAGATACCCATGAAAATCCTCATAGCAATTTGAAATGGCTGCAGAAAAAGTCCAGAGAAGAGATATAATGAAGCTGGTTAAAAACAAGGACGACAAACACTACACAACACTGCACAACCTGCTCTAGAGAGCAGCACCTCTGGGAGGAGCTCTGTCATGTTGAACCTACAAGCTGAAATAGTAGTACGGTGCTGTCCCAGAGAGATAACACATCAAACAGCAAGAAGGAAAACATGGCACCAAATTATACTGGTCCAACTGCTGTGTGCTGGGAGTACTGCCTCCCTCTAAACCACACTCTTCTGAAGAAATGTTTTATGAGTATTTCCCTATTTTTGCTCTTTATTTTTTAACTGTTGACATATGGGAAGTTTGAACTATCCACTGCCAGTTTCAAGAGCCATCTAGTTTACATTTGAGTCAGGCTTTATATGTGTACCCTATGTATGTCCTCTACCTATTTTTGAAAACCTTGGACAATTTAAACAAAATTTGATATAGATGCTGACAAATAAAACACGCCACTGGGTAAGGGAAGAAGACCACCAAGAGTGTGGCATTATACTGTTTTTCTCCTAAGTATGCTCTTCATGTCAAAAAGTGCACAACTCTGTCCCACAGTTTTTATTTTTCTTGTGGAGACACTAATAAGGGGTCTCTCTCCCTCCTCCTTGGCTTCTCTCTGAAGCTTGTAGGATTATTACACCTCTGACATCAATGCTCTCCTGCCAATCTGCCTGAACATATTGTTCCACCTCAAAAGTTGTTCATGGAGCAAGCAGACATGATCCCAAAAATCTGGTTGACTTATTAAAAAATGCTGTAAGAAGACAAAACAGCCATGTAGAGTTAGAAGATACTCTTGTACCCCTTCACATTGCACTGAGAGAGATGTAAAAGAAAAATCCAGCGCCAGAAACACTTTCAAAATCCAGTCTGAGAAAACAGCATGACACAGCACTTGTGTTCCCAGACAAAGAACCCCCTGCAGATTTTTCTACAGCCATGCCCTCCGTGGGATTTGTGGTTGTGTTTTGTGGCTGCAGTGAGATAGCAAGGAGTCAGAACCGGCAAACCACCTCACAGAGTCAAGAAACAGAACACTCACATTCACCCTCACCCTAAACCAAATAGACTTTTACAGCAGGATGGAATTGTTATTTCTCAGTTAGGGGCAGGACTTGCAATGTCTATAATTTGTCTGGCTTTTTCCTTGCTATCTACCAGGCACCCATTTTTGCTTTTACTTAAACAGTATCTTCCCTGAATGAAGGGGCAGGAAATATTTCTTAATAATCTACATCAAAAGCTTGCTACTGCAATAAGAAATGAACCCTAAATGGTCAGTATTAAATGAATTCACAGAAGGTCTCTAAAGCACAATACAGTAAATCAGTATGTACTGTGTGTCAGTGTGACAGAGACCCCAGAATTGTGGAAAACTCAGAAAGTATTGTAGGAACTTTATGGCAGCTGCATGCATATGCAAGGATTTTTTGTCTACAGAGCCAGAAAAGCAAGATAAAAACCCACTTCCTTCACAGACTTAAGACAGTGAGAACAAGTTAATGTAAATCCTCTGTACCAGAATAGGGAAGATAAGTTGTTGTTGGTTTTTTTTTTTTTTTACATCCTCACCCCAGAAGAAAAAGTATGGACTATTTTATTTTATCTGTGGATAACACATATTGGTTTGAGGACAGTCAGTCTCTATTAATGGGAATGAACTCACAGCCAAGGAGAGCCAGCTGTGTGTAGCGCTCTGTGGTGTTGGCCTTTGAGGAACACTGATGAAAGGCTGAAGACAAACCATTTAGCTATGGATGTTTAAGAGAACAGGGGAGGGGGAGTTCTGAAGAGCTAATGTTTTGGTTTACGAGCCCTGACAGGCACTGTCAACAACAGCAGTACTGTTGTGTTAGTTTGTGGTTTCTATAACAAAATCAGAACTCTTGAGGTAGTCAGGCCACACGTCCACATAGCACATTGGAAGCCAAGGGCAGAGATGTTGAAGAGAGAGCAGAGGCCTCATGCTCTATATCCACATGCCATGCAAGTAAGGTCAGCACTGCAAGATACCTTCCTGCAACTTAGAGCCTTGTTGCAATACAAAGTCTATGCTGTTTCTCCCTTCTGGAACTATAATTTGCACATGGACAAAACTGGAGCAGATAATACCAAGTCAGGTCATTCATTGCTTTGGCATCTCTACTGCAATTGTAGACATGCATTCCCTGAGAACTGCTCACTTCTGAGACAGGCTCAGCCTGGGATTGCACAGTGGGGGGAGAAGAGCAGGACTATCAAGTGGAGGAAATACCATCCTTCAGCTGGGACCGTGGGAAGACAGAGATGCAAGTAACTTAGAAACTACAACATATGTCACAACATCCATGAAGCTGAATGGATGATTTCCTCCTCTCCTATGTCACAGAATATTCTGAGTTGGAAGGGACCCACAAGGAACACCAAGTCCAGCTCTGAAGTGAATGGCCCACAGGAGGCTCGAACCTGCAACCTTAGCATTATTAGCACCACATTCTAATCAACTGAGCTGATCTCAGGGTTTGCACAATTGCCTCAGTCTTGAAACATGACTGTTTAGTGTTGTGAACTGAACACCACACTAAACAGGACTGTATTAAAAAGGACAGGAGTCTCTTTCAGACTCTTTCTCTGAACCCACTCATTCAAAATGTTCAAACAGAAAAAGTGACTTCTTTTACTGCACCACTCTCTTGTGTGATTCTGGGCAGCCTGGGGAAGCTTCTCACACAGCTTTGAGAACTAATACATTTTCCTGTGTTGGGGACTTTACCAGAAACAATTTCCTCCAAACCAAACTGACTGAAAAAACACTGGTTTTACAACCCAAACAAACAAAAATCTTTCTGTGACGAGCCACCAGCAAGGTTAGTCCAGAAACCACAATATTAAAAGATTTATGCTACGATAGTGACTCATAAAAGTAGGACAGATTACTCTGACAGGGAGTAAAGTGTTTAGCTAAAATTACAGATAATAAAATCATTCCCTTCAGAGGTATTTTTTCTATGAGATGGAACAGATGCAACTGTTTGGTATCTTTAGATGACTGTTTCAGCCAGGTCAGGTTCAAGCTGCTTCTGGATCCTACCAGAACTTTTTCTGTGCCCAGTGAATTGATGGGAGGTTTTCTTGCAGATGGCATCTCTTCAGCACAGCAGGCAGAAATGAAGCAGAGAGTACAAGTCAAAACAAGGCAGTAGGGAGGGGAGGGAAAGAGGAGAAGAAAGGAGGAATGAGGAAAAAAGCAGTAGTCCCTATAAGATACATTCCATCTTGCAAAATTGAGTAGGATTTTTATTTTCCTGGAGCTCCCTCTTGCATTGTGGAGAACAGTGTGACAGGAGTGACAGATCACAGTCTGGACATTTAGTCCAGAATGATCCTGTAAGAGACAGTATCAAAATCTTTACTGAAATCAAAAAAGATTACATCTGCTGGCTTCCCTTGATCAATTAGGTGGGTTACCCTCTCATAAAAGGAAATCAGGTTTGATAAGCAGGACTTTCCTCTCATGAAGCCATGCTGACTTTGAGACAGGTCACTCTTATCAAATACAAGCCTATCTGTGGGAAGAATATATTGTCCCCTCACACCAGTACAATCCCATGTAAGTAACAAAGTTATCACAGAGCAGAACGTGTCCCACAGACATCCATCTCTTTGGGGAGGAAAGGGGTTACTTCCCCTTACCACTGCAAGTTATGTTGCTGAAGCAACTGCAGCACTTGCCTTCAGTTTGTTATAGCCAGCTTTGAAAGTAATATACTTTTACACTGAACAGAAATGGCTTGAAAACTACAGCTACAGAAGACTTGAAGAATGAAAAGCATCTGAAAAATTCTGAGTAGTACAGAAATGCTGAACAACCTTTCCCAAATCAGCAGCATCAAATTCTTTTATAGCTGTACCTACAGTTTAAGAGGTTTGGATTTGACCTCCCAATCTGTTACATTACAAGCAGCATGGCAGTAATCAGTGGAATTTGCAGGACTCTCCACAAGGGCTAAGCAACAGTCCAGGGAATCATGCATTTGGCCAAGTGTTGCTGAAAAATAGTAGCAAGAACTTGGTGATCTGCCAGGTCTCACTGGAGATCCAGTGAGGACATAGGTGATCAAGATGAGCAGAGACCACTCTGAAATATATAATGCTGCCTTGAGAGACAAACCACAATGAGGGAGAGTGTTCCTCTATTCCTTCCAACACAGTCGAAGTGTTCCAGGGATCTGCAGTTTTAAAAGTAATTTGTACTTTCAGTAAAATTGAACCTTGGAATTTCCTGTCAACTAGAAATGTACATCAACTACAAGTAAGTTTAAAACAGAAAACACTCATCTAGACAGAGCAGACACTCTCACACAACAATTCCCAAGTCACTTTAATAAGCTGCAGTCAAAACTAATTGTATGGAGAAGTGCACAATCAGATTTAAGGTCTTGGAAGTGATGGAAAATCCATCATGACTGCTACGACCCAGGAGCTAATTACCATCCCATTAGAAAATCTGGCACTCTATTTCTAATATGAATTGGTCCAATTCCCCTATTACAGCTCATTAAAACTGCCATAGTACAAATCTTCCTGTGTGCATTAAGATTGATATGTCACCTCAAGTCACCTAAATGGGTAAATTTGAGAGCTTACCTTTTATTCTGGGAGACTTAATGAGTTTTCTATACCACTTTTCTCTTGTCTCTTCCTTCCTAAGTGTATTAACACCAGCACAGGATAAGGAACCCACTAACAGGCTGTATAATGGCAGAATGTGCTTTTCCATCCCTGCTCTGGATTCCTTCTGCTACACTGCCTGCAAGGACTGTGATAGCTACTCAGCCTCAGCATAAAACTAGGAGTACATGTTCAACCAACTACCCCTCAACCCCTGGCCCTTCCCTGCTATTTCTTTCTCAAGATGCACCCCCCACTATGTAAGTGGGATCAACATGGTTGTGCTTCTGAAACACACAGGCTTTCATTTTTCATGTGCAAGTGTGCCTAGTTTATAATGCAGTACCTTCTTCATTTATTTCATTCCACCAATTTTATCATCTCCAAACTTCCATGCAGTGGCCTTCTATTTTCTTCATGCTACAGATGGAAACTAATTCTGTAGATGAGAGAATTACTTAATCTTCCCTCATCTCAAAAAACTGCAAGCAAGACTAGTACATTTTCTGTACAAAAGATGGCCAGCAGCATAAAGGAAATTAGTGTTGCTATTGACAGATGTGCCACAGTTCCACTAAGAGATCAAACACAGACAAAAGGCTATTTCTCCATTCACTCCTTATAGCTCATTTCAATTTATTTTGTTTTAAAGAAACAACGCAAGCCTCACAGTTCTACCTTTGACTAAGAACACTGCCAAAAGTGGCTAAAACGTGCCATAAGTGTACAAAATTCATGGCTAATTTTAATTATAAAGAGTTTAATTTTGGAGCTATGTATCTCTGATATTTACTAGGACCATAGGATATCTATGAAAGAAGTAAGAGGAGAAAAATTACTATCACCTTTATTATGAACTATGCTCTGAAACAGCAAAATCACATGAGCTTTTAAAAAAAAAGAGGAATGTTACTATTTCTGTTGTGCTTGTGTTGTGGTTGGGTTTTGGTTGTTTCTTTTAACACCATTTAGCAAATACTTTTGACAGAAAGTTCGACAGGAAAGTCCAAATTGGTCTCCTACAACATCTGTATTTTTATGATAAGAAAATACAAACAAATTTATTGTCTTTCTGCCACTATTTTAAGTGTATCTTGCCACCATTGTCTTTCAAACTATGTCCCACAACATATGAAGAAGACTGGAGGAGAAGAATGAAAGAGACTGATTACCCTGAACAAAAAGTTTCACTGATTTGCATTCCCCTCAATTTGAATGTTTCAAGCAGATTATTTTTCTGAAGTCTGCTTTTCTCCAGATAATTATTTTCCTTACACGCCTCTTGAATAATTCTTCTCCAGAGTCAAGGACAACACTCTCTTTTCTAGACAGTTCAAGACATTTTGTTAGCAACTCAGACAGTCTGTTATCAGGATCCTCCAAAATTGGACCAATACTGTAGTTCCTGGTGACTCACTGCTTTCCAGTTTTCCTGGGCACTCCAGTGTGTGTTCATGTTCAACATACTCCTACACTGGTGCAGCTTCAATGCAGAGCAAGAGGCAGCACAACAGCTGAGATGTCCCTACTGTATGATCCTCAGTGCCCAATCTGTCAGATTGGCAATGGCAAGGAGAGATGGAAGTTGGGATACAATCTTGGAGGTCTTAATCTTGTCTGCCTAAATCTGTCCCTCTATCTCATAGGACAAAATATACAGAAGAGAGGTTCTTACAATTCTACATGAATAAAAGCCAGGGAATAGAAGATGAATTTCTGCCATCCTGTCAGAACACAAAGAGCCAAACTTTCTGCTCAGTTTCACTCCAGAGGCCACATTCTGTCTCTTATTTTTGGCTTTAGTGATGCTGTAAAACGCACAGTCTATTACCAGGCATAAGAGAAGGAAACAATTTTAAAACTGATTCTGTGTGAAAAGAAGAACAAAGAGAAACCAAAGAAACCAACTTTTCACACACCATAATTATTCCAGGATTCCACATACATCCAGTGCACCATAAACTGTAATTGTGGAATAAATTATAATTCATGGTTTTGTTAATTTCTAAGCACAGGAAATTCTCTCTACTTGTATCCTGTCCTCTCCTTGCTTTGCTTCTACTCTTGGCTGGGAGATGGAATGGGAGAAACAACTGAATATAAGAAGCATCAAAGGAATAAGAAGTCAGAGTTCAGTGGTTTCTACAAGATAATCGGTGCCTCACACTTGCTAGAAACTAAGATGAGAGGATTAAAAAAACCCCCAAATCCATAGTTTTGAAGTAGTACGTAGTTCGGAAATAGTTGCTTTACGGAGACTGAAAATCATTTGGAAAAACTTGTTCCCATGGGTTTTATTGCATGTTTTTGGGTTCAGCATCTTACTGAGAAACCTTTATGATAAGAAAGTCAATACCTACAACAAACAGGAAGATATATCTAAAACTTCAGATACAAAATTCAAGATTGCACTTTTCTGTAAGAATAATACAGCAATCCAGCAAGTTTTAACAGTGCAAGTGGTTACAGACAGCTTATATTAAGTGGCATTTCGCTTGTGCACTACTCATAACCTCTGTAACTGTTTAAGTATGTGCAATGCTTAGGGATTATTCTGGAAAAACAGCAAAAACCTCAGTAACACCTACAGACTCCTTTTTAATTCCTCTTGATGTCCATAAAAGTAAATGGAATAATGAGCAGTGTTCGCCACTCTGTGATCTCTGCTGGATCTGGTCCAATTTATATGTCATTGTGAATTACTGACACACTGTAGCAGTAATTTTCTGTGTATGATAAAGATAAAACACAACATGTAATTTGTTGACTTGTTCTCAAAAATCAATTAATCTTCTTAAATGCTGTTTGCTTTGGAGAAAAAATAACAAGGAAAAAGAATAACATCATGATGAAGTTATTCAAGAATTAGCGTCACCATTACAGAAAAAAGTGGTCAAAATATATTGTCTAGTGCTCACATCTGCATGAAAGTGCACTTAGAGCTATGAAACTTGACAGGCTAGAGACACTGTTACAAGGTTAAAAAATTCTGTACATTCAAGGAAATAATTTAGAATCTGCACTGGTGGCTCAGTCCTGACCTACAAACCTCTGACTCCGTACACTGAATGTCTCAGCTGAAAAAATAAGACTCTTCATTGGAAAATGAACTTTCCTAATACTGACCTGGATAACCAAGAAAGGTTTAAAATAACTTGTTATCCCAAGAAAAAGTAGGAACTGAATTTAATGTGACTTCAGTGAGGAGAGACAAATGGAAGAGTGGCCTATGGATGTTGTGTGCAGTTTGTTCATTGTTTTGAGCATTGGTGCCTACATTGTTTACATTGAGAAGTGAGGTAGATCTAAGAAGATCCAAGATCTACATGCTGAAAACTGCTAAGAATATGACATATGGAGTGGAGAGAACTGAAGTTGTTTCCATTTTATTTCACTTGATTGTATGATATGGCTATCTGTGTTCTTTCCCTTAAACGTTCCTTTTCTACTTCAAGGAAAACCCTCCAGCATTTTGAACTGTAACACTCCTATGCAGATAATTATATTCAGCATATTAGGAAAGTTTTCTCC
The DNA here is from genome assembly GCA_013399195.1 of Dicrurus megarhynchus. Taxonomy (NCBI): domain Eukaryota; kingdom Metazoa; phylum Chordata; class Aves; order Passeriformes; family Dicruridae; genus Dicrurus; species Dicrurus megarhynchus. The sequence goes on from VXAD01005611.1 coordinate 994,577, forward strand.
TACTGACAAGATAATCCTCATCAAATCAAACTGGTTTTATGGATTCCACAAGCCAAATAGGAAGACAGACTTCCTAAGGGGAACAGAAACCTTTCAACTTACCAACATTTTCATCATGCCTCACCATAGAAAAGCAACTTGAGCCACACACTGCAAACAAGAGTTAAATTAATTTGGGGATTTACGTAGACTGGTAACGAATATTTTTTAAACTGTAAACAGACATCTGTTTTGATACTGACAACCATTCATTAGCCTTGGTGTTTGCCAGCATAGTGCAGCAGATGTTATTTTCTTGTTGTATATTTTCATAAGATGTGGTCATTGTTTAAGCTACATTCTAACAAGGACTCAGAATTAAATGGAACTAGTTAAATTAAAAATGGAATGTTATTCTCCAATGTGAATTAATTACAATGACACATTGAACTGAGAAGAAATAATTAATGTTCTGCGAATAGCTGCAAAATGGTTACAATATTAACCTTTGGCTGATCTTTATGCACAAGTGGAAATAAGAATATACTGGAAATGTTTGTTATTGTGTCTCTGAGCATTCTTTTTTAACATAGATGTGTGTATAAATAATGTATATTTGACAGAAGCACAATATATGTGCACATAAAAACACAGTCAGGTATTTAAATTTTGGATTTTTGTCCAAGCAAACATATTTAGTTGGAAAGGAAAAAATTATTCAAATAAACAGGAAAACTCTGGCTTTTCTCTGTCTCTCTAAACTGACATGCAGTTCAGGTTCAGACAGCTTCCATTTTCTGGTCTGATAAAACAAATGAGATGTAATTAAGAAATTTATCCTGATGTTATTTCATTTTAACAGCACAGAATGGTAAACCTATGTAAGATCTCTCTAGATTTGAGTGGTTCATCTGATAACAATCTGAAGTGCTGGATGCTCATTTGGACTGAATTTTAAATCCCTGAAGGTTCATCTATCACCATCTTATAGACTGCAGAAACAGAAATTATTCATTCAGTACAACACTAGTCTGACGTTTTCATTTGTTGGTAAAGAGACTTATGACTGAGGGAAAAAAGAGTATCTTAATGAGCCTCAACTGTTTCCCCCACCTCCACGTTTTCTTCCTCTCATGGTCTCCCTAATTAAGAAATAACAAGAACGCTATTTGCTTTATATTTTGTTTTTCTTATCTTTCTTTTTTCTCCCTGTATCTGCCACTTGTGAAAGGTCCAAAATTGCTGTAACTGGAGACTAGATGGGATAAAAAGATGATCTCTTTATCACTAGAAAAACTGCCCTACCTTATCCTCTCAATACAACTTCAGTCTGAAACTTAAAACCAGCTGCCACATTCTGACTACAAACATGTCTTTCATCATTGTGCATTTAATAGAAACTTTATGGCCCAGTTTGAAACTCCCTCTTCAGTATTTAAGGAGCACAAAATACGTAAAGAATTCTACAGCTAAGGACAAGACAAAGCTTGTAGGTCGATGTAACTTATTTTATTAGACCAAGAGGTACAGCTTTTTTAAAAACTCGAATAAGCTTTTGGACATGCAATCCCTTTTTGGGGTATGAAATACATAATGGAAGCAGCCTATTTAAGAACTATATTAACAACAAGGAAACTTAAGAACTGTGACAATTACAACAAATCATCACAAGACCATTGAAGACACTAAATTGTGCTATTTGAAATTGAGGCTACACAAGATAAAGGCAGCAGCCAAGTTAATCATGACATCTCTTTCCTAAGAAACCACAGAGACAGTGCTATAAGCCCTACAGTAAAAAATCACATGACTAAAAGCTAGTTCATGTCCCAGGTTGTGCAACTATGCTATTCTGTTACTGTCTGTAAAAACTGTAGTATTGACTTTCTACCTGTTCCACCAGACGCAGGCTCACCTCAATTACATTAATCTGTGTAAATCACATCTAGAACTTCAAAGGAAAGCACTGTAAAGTACAAAGGATTGTATAATGAATAGCACTTGAAAGAAAAGCATAAAGAACATACAGTGTTAAGCCCCAAAGATCCACAATTATGCGACCATCAGGTTTGGCCTCCAGCCAGACTTCTGAACAAAACTTTGGAAGAAAACAGTGGAAGCAGAAATCATGGATGACATTATAGGAATGGACCTGAACACCATTTCATTTACTGAGGTCAGTGGATCTTGCTGAAACGACAAGATCTGAGTCAGTACAGGTGAGAAGGGGAGAGTGCACAGTTGTAGTTCAAAGAGCTCCTTCCCTTCCAAGGCCAGCAACCATATCAGCCTGTTTGGAGGACACACGGGCTCAGACTTGCAGGCTCAGGGGCAGCAGCAAGCCAGCTGTCTCACACTGATGGGATGTAACTGCAATCACCCAGAGTTTCCAGCCCTTGAGGCAGGAAGCTTGAGTGTAAAGTAAGGCCCAACTTTTGTTTGGATTCCAGTTGCCAGGAAGGAATGACTTTACAGCAGCATTAATTATGAGGCAGGAAGGAACAACAACAACAAAAAATCCTCAAGAATAAAAATTTAAAAATTGCAGAAGAGGGCAACAGGAGTCAAGAGACAACATAACAAGCTAGTAGAAGGACAACATGCGGGATATACTTGTATGTGTGTGTCAGTGCCTGTGCACCACTAGCACTTCCCGTAAGACTTATATTTGCCAGAACCTGGCTTACTATTGATCATGGTAATTTGAGACATCAGTGACTGGTATTCTCAGAGAACATTGAGTGCTCACTAGGCATGATGCCTAAATGCCTAAATGTCATTCCATCCCTTGGGGAATTATATGCCAAACTTAAGATGTAAATTACTTTAAATAGTGATATATTCTTTGTATGCTGCTTTGATTGATATAGGTATTATAATAGCTAATAGCACCTACTGTAAAAGGTGCTGGGACCAGTTTGTGCTGAAGAATGTAGTTGTGAAAGCCAGTGTTCTCAGTTTATCCACTTTAAATAAAACTCCAAAACATTAGAATTAAAGAGAAGGAAAAGCACTGAAGAACTAGCACTACAAGCAAGGAAAGAGTGTCAGAAGTACATTTAAGACTATCCAAGCAGCATTCAGGTTTTTATAGCAGTCGTGATAATGATCTTACAGGGAATCTTTCATCCAGAAGGATTCACTTATGGGCTTTGTGCATACCATGGGACTAAGTGTCCTCTCTTCTGCCAACTTACACTGTGAAAAGCTGTTTACACCTCTGGAGGAAAATGTGCTATGAGAATTGCTACATCCCAAACAAAATGGATTAGGACAGGCAATGCCAAATGCTGCAACAGTCAAGTAGAAAACATAGTGGGGAATTTGAAGAAACAGAACACAAATAATCAAAATCATGTTCTAGTCAGGATGCTGAGACTGACAGAGCAATTTCCAAAATGTATCATGGTATCAGTCATCAAACTTCTGCTTTTAAATCCCCGTTGGACCTTTTGGCTCTCCCTTAGTTTCTCTCAATGTATAGTCATATAGGCTGCTCTCTAAAATGTTAGCAACCATTAAGCTGAACCTGATGGTGCTGTTTCCAGGTATGTTACGTAAAAAAGTTGGTAATTGCTAGCTTTTTAAAGCTACCCAATGTAAAACAAGAAGGATTTTAAATCAAATAACATGAACAAAAAGCATTTCTAGAATAACATTCATATTTTAAATGCATTCAGATAATTCTCACTAGGTTCAACTACCCTCTTTAATTCAATTTGTTTCTGACTTGGTCCCATCATCCTTACTTACATAAGCTGTTTTTTTTCCCATAAAGGTGGAAAAAACAAGGACTGCCCATGGAGATAACAGGAGCAAACTGAGGACTTCTGCAACAAAAGAAAGGTAATATGAAAACTAAGCAGCACCACACCAACACACGAACCAACCCACCTACCTATAAAGGTGCTGCCTTTAGGCAGGTTAGGAACTCAGGAAAAGAGCACAGAAAGAATGGTTCTTGCTATTCATTCAGTACAATACTAGTCTGATGTTTTCATTTGTTGGTAAAGAGACTTATGACTGAGAGAAAAAAGTGTATCTTAATGAGCCTCAACTGTTTCCCCCACCTCCACGTTTTCTTCCTCTCATGGTCTCCCTAATTAAGAAATAATCACATCATAATGTCACATAATCTCCAATTAACTCAACAAATCAGACCAGTCAGCTCTCCTTTTGACACCAGACTACTCAGGTGATCTTTATATGTTACCTTCCAAAATTTAATTTCCAACAATTAGACTTAATTCAAGGTTAACACCAATTTCCCCCACTATGGAATAGGAAAAATAATATATGGGGAGAAGTTTCCCAGTACAAAAGTATGTATTTTCTAACTAAATTAAAAGGAAGGAGCCTTCCACCACCCCTAGGAACAGGCCATGACATTGCTGGTCCATGAACAAGGCAAGACTGAATACAAACCTAAGTGCTTGCAGAATGATGGCCAACCTCTGATACAACGAGGCAGAGATCCACCCTTTATAACATTTTAAATGTTAAATGCATTGCCTTGCTAAATCTACCCACTTGGTGTTGGTCCAATTGCTTCAGTCATGAAAGATTTTTACTTGAAAAACACCTAAGCTGCAAATGGACTTCAAATATCAGGCAGGCAGGCAAAGCACATATTACAAACAAGTACATAACAAGCTTTTCTTCTGGGAAGAAAACAAATCATCAGTTCCTGGCAAGGAGGAAAATCACTGTTTCCAGCAACCAAGACTTCAGAACAACAATCTAAACTGATGAATCAGAATTCGTAATGACACAAACAGAATTATACAGAGCCCTCTACAAGGGTTTATAGGAGAAATTAAACTTAACTACATTACCAGTAACATGACGAATGCAGCTACACTAAAAAACACATGATAAAAAAATGGTAACTAAAGAAAATGGTAACCATGAAGATCATTTTATCATTTAAAAAATGAATTTCAGCATCTGATTGCTCAAATCACATTTTTTCCCAGTAATATTGAGCTGAAATGGCTATTCAGAATTGCCAATATCATTAATTGCTAATGCTGAAATAGGGTTTTGTTTTCCACATCAAGCAATACGTGATTGACAGCCATGCCAGAGATTGTATAGATTTTAGCACAGGAGAGACTGTTTGTTTACTCTCTGTGCCTTTCCTCATTGTGGCAGGGCAAAAACATAGGTGGCACTAGGAGGAATTTATTCAGCAGGCAAATTTCTTTCCTTTGTTTTTTTCTTGGTAGAAAAAGGAGGAATAGAAAAGTAACTACCAGAGACTTAATTTTCTTGGGAAAATGTTATAATAAGAGCAGGGGTACAGGACGTCCCTTTTAACACCAAGAGTGAGGAAGAAGATGTAACAAAAGAAATGTACAAGCATTTCTTTGATGGTGACACAAATATAAGTACACATAGTATCAGATTAGTAGAACCGTGTCCAGTTTCTAAAACAGACAAAGACATAACAAGATTCACTGGTTGAAATCCAAAGCTAGAAAAATCTCACCAGAAAGAGAAACGCAAATTTTAAATGAAGGTAATAAACTACTGGGTTATTTTACTGAAATGTTTTGATAGATTCCTCAGCATCCCACTTGGACAGCTTTCTATAAGATAAATCCTCAAATGACCACAATGCATTAGACTTCACACAGAACAAATGGGTACTATTTCCTGGCATCTGATTTAACACAGATATGAGCACATGTCCATAATGGTCTCTGCTGACCCGGAATGATCAAAAGCTTTATTCCAAACTGAATATACAAAAGAACAAGAGAACTATTTATGGCAGTTTTTTATGTAGCTTTCTGACAGCTTCATTTATGCTGATTCAAATTTTACTGGATAATAAAATCTAACTGAAGTAATTTCAAGGTATCACTAGGGTGAATAAGGCTGGAAAAATTGGAAACTTCCTGTTTTAGGGAAATTAGATTTTGTAGTTATGCTGTCTCTCCATTTCTTCAGACTTAATAACTTTTGAAAGTAGTAACTAATTTAAAAAACAAATGGGATACTAAGTGTCTGAGAAATTAAATTCTTGAAGCTGATGGACCAGGCATATAATTTACTTTTCCTCATTGTCTGCAAGAATTAATCTATTGACATATCCATGTCTGGAGACTTACTACAAGAATGTGGTATCTGATCCTGGCAAGAAACCAGTCATGTTTCACAGATCTCCTAGATTTTATTAGAGCTTGTGGAGATAGATAACCCGAATGACAACGTTCATTTGGGTTTCCACCAGGCCTTTTCAAGGCCACTCACCTAAGGTTTTTGAAGAGCCAAACTGCCATGGAATAATCTTACTATGGATAAATAATTGCATAAAATACAAGAAAGAAAATGTAGGGGCAAATGGACATTTTTCATAATGATGAAGTCCATCACCAGATGTCCATCTGCATCCCCACTAAGGGCTATTTATTCAACTTCATTGCAAATTATATAGAGAAGAGTAGACAGTAAAGTGACAAAGATTGCAGCTGATGCTAAATTATTCAGAAGAGAAGAAAAGCTGAAAAGCAAATTACAGATTCATAGAATTGTTAAGGTTGGAATAGACCTTTAAGGTCAAGTCCAATGACCAACCTAGCATTACCACCATGTTCACCATTAAAACACGTCCTCAAGTGCCATAACCACATGTTTTTTGAACATGATGACTCCACCACTTCCCTGGGCATTCTGTTCCAATGCTTGACAACTCTTTCTGTGAAGAAAGTTTTCCTAATATCCAACCTAAACTTCCCCTAGAGAAACTTGAGGCCATTTCCTCCTGTTCTTTCACTTGTTGCGTGGGAGAAGAGGCTGACCCCCATCTGGCCATCCAGCCAGTCTCCTACCCAGCAAAGAGTACACCCATCCACACACACCATGGGATGCCACTTTCTCCATGAGAATGCCGTGGAAGACAGTATCAAAGGCTTTACTACAGTCTAGGTAGACAACATCCACAGCCTTTCCCTCATCCAATAAGTGGGTCACCTGGTCACAGGAGTAGATCAGGCCAGTCAAGTAGGACCTGCCTTTCATAAACCCACACTGGCTGGGCCTGATCCCCTGGCTCATGTTGCATGAAATGGATCTGGATGAATCCATATTGTGTGTATATATGTGTGTGTGGTGTGTATACATATATATAGTTCTGGTTTGGGGCAGAACAGGGTTAATTTTTGCAGCAGCCAGGAGGTATGTGGCTGAGGGGGCATGGCAAGGACCCTGATGTTATTCTCTACCACCTCACCTCATTGCCAGCCACAGGAAAGGAACTCTCTCACTCTTCTGGGGAGAAGGGGTTCCTTCCTGTTGAGAAAATGTGGCGGGGAAGCTCTCCCATATTGTTCATTGTCCCAGGCTCTGTGGTGAGCATTTCTGCATGTGAATCATTCTCTCGTTTTGTATACTTTTGTTATTGTGGCTGTTACTCTTCGTTCTCTTATCTCATTGCTATTTCCAGTAAAGTGTTCTTATCTCAATCCATGACCTTTGCCTTTTGTGCCTCCAATTCTCACCTCCATCCTGCCTCAGCGGGAAGGCGGGGGGGATATGGGGGGAGCAAGAGAGAGCAGCAGTGTGGTTTGGAGAGTCTCAGCGGGGGCACCGAATTGGGGAGTACCATTCCTAAGCCACGACAATATACATACAGGTGTGCGCATTTTCCATTAAAGGGCAGGGACAGAAACAGGATGAATCCATTGCTATTGTTTATGCTGTGTTTCTGTTGTGTTGATGTGCATGGCCAATCACTCGTGTATGTACTAGGTACACTGCGTGTGGCTGTGTGTCTACTGTGTGCTCAGAATATGTGCTCAGTCTCGCTACCGGCTGAATGAGGAAACACGGAGCTGGAGCAGACTTTCCTCTCACAAGCTACTGGATTCAGCAACTACTAACAGCCTACATGATCACTCCATATTTGCCCTCTTCCATGGAGGTGCCAAAGACATGAAGGCCTTCCTGGAACATCCTTACACTTTTCCATAAGTGTACTGCAGGGCTCACCACTGCATCCTTTATGTATAAAAGTTGTTAACCAAAAAAGGAGCATGTCTGAGGAGTAGAAATCTGAAAATTATATTCTTCTAAATACATATATATCTACAGCTTGTCAAACTGGCTTAGCTTTCCCTTATATTCTCTCAGCCCCAGTGGGAGATAATTTGCTTCACTTTCATGTGATTTTTGAATTCACTTCATCCTATGGTTTCTCTGAACTGTCTTGTAGGAACTACTGCCTAATGCACTTTTTAGTAAAGCAGTTTGTACTCTGCCAACTGTCACTCTGCTCTAGTATAGAAATTCACTTATGTTCCTGCCTATTTAAATCAACAACCACAAGAATGACATTTGCTTGACAAAACTGTTACACCTTAAAAAACAGCATTGAAACATTTAGCAATACAATTAAATTTATTCACTTTTGCAATGTTCTTCCTCAGTTACAGAGTATTCCATTGACATCTGGTAGAATTCAGTTGAAATTTGAAATTTTCAGGTCAGTATCCCTGTCAAAATAACAGATTAACACAGTAAATTTGTTTTTATCATCCTGTAACAAACCAAGCTGGATTTTTTTTTTCCAAGTGAATGCATCTTGCTATTTCTAGTAAAAATGTAAGAATACCATACAAAATGTCATGCAGTTTCAGGGAGACTTTATCTTTTTCAAGAAGTAGGAGGTGGGAGACTAGAAGAGCAAACAAGCAAGATATTTCATTGAGAATGGAAACAATGAAACCTGGTTTCCTATGGATTTGTGCTATGGATTGAGCTCTATGTGACTTCTGCCTCATAAAGGTCCTATTTATGCTGCATAATTCCCCTCAGATCATGGTTTAAAGGGGTTTTCCTCTTTATCCAGACATGTACGTTTTAAAAAATGTATAGCAACTTGTTAGATTTTTTACTTTTCCCCCTCTGTCTGCAGTTGCCCAGAAGGTTCAATGTGCTGTACTGAGTGAGACAGGGGACTACATTCTTTGAACATCGGTTGCTCTCTGTTGTTTACAACAGTAAATATAATATGTTGTTTACAATAGTAAATTCAATTTTACAAATCCCCAACTTCCATATATTTATTTATAACGTTTGATATATTTATTTCTTGTATCTATTTTCAGGAAATACTGTCAGGAATTTCTTCTGTTTTGGGGGACACAACCATTGAAATGAACATAAAGGATTTCTACTGCATGACCCCCACAAAAAAAAAGCTCTATAGGTAAATCTCTGATAGAAGGACCACAGTTTTCATCTAGAGGAAGCTCTGCATGTAGCTAATGGCTTATCTCTCTGGGAAGTTTAAGATTAAAGACTGTCAGGCTGTAGATGCTCAATGCTTTCTCTCAGACACCTGCTGATGCCATGATTACTCCACAGGCAAAACGAAAGTCAACTCTGAAATACCATCACTAATATGATTAGATGGCCCGAGGTATACAGTTAAACTCACTGCCTGTGAGCAGAATTCTCTGCAGGGGAGAACAAGGACAAAATAAGGAACTCTAATACAAAGTGTTATTTTTTAAAAAAGCATACTTCCCTATCCTGATGCAAGCAAAATGCTGAATGAACTTGAGGTACTGTAAATCAAGGAGACAAGTTCTACTGGAGAGAAAGAAAAGGGTTTCAAAGTAACTATTCTATCTTTCATGAGGGGAAAAACTCCAAAACCTAAGACCAGATAAAACAAGGGCTGAAACTGTAACGAGGTACTGTGCCTACTTTGAGGCAGAGTGCTGAAATGTAAACTCCTGCCTACTGAGGCAGGTCAGAGATGGTAGATTACACTCTCATTCCTTTCAGCTTCTACTCTAGGGAATACCATAAATACCATAAATGGCCTCTTTTCTTAGTCACTGGTCTGGAAACTTGCAGTTAATTAATTTTACCCCATTCAACATAAAGGTCTAGGACTCTATCCAATTTTTTTTAGTCAACATCCAGCAATAAATGCAAGCTTCCCCAGGCTTAGCTAACAGTTCATAACAATGATTGGCAGCTCCTTCCAAGGTCTCCACAGATCACCCAGAACCACAGCCTGCCCCTGGAACTGCACAGGCGGTCTTTTTATAAATACTTCTTTCATGGCCTTGTCCAATCATACAATTCAATTCAGCATGGATTGAATTTTACTCACCTTTACCTAGCAAAAACAGAGTTTAGGTACTTGGTCAGGAAAATATTTTGAACTGGGAACTTTTTAGGAATAAATTACTACTAATAAAGTTATCCATACTGGAAGAAGAAAAGCTGGGTTCTTCTCTCCTCATCCTGGAAGGAATAAAACTCACCTATTTTCTTTTACTTATCTACACTGCTAGGGTATGTGCTGTTTCTACTTATTTCAGCTAACCATCTCCAGCCAAGGATGCAAAAATCCCAAGACCAGGAAAGCACACAGGCTGATTTCAAACGCTACTGGTCCCAGCATACAGCTACAAAGAAGACAACTTGTGCCCTGCAAGTCGTGCTTCTTGAACAACCTGCATCTTCTATGAAGTCACTGACTATGAATATATCAAAGGGAACACATTTAAATAGCAAATCTTGGACAAAATAGACATAAAAATTCCAGTTAATTTAGCAAACATAAGGTCCTCTTACAAGCAAAACTCTACAAAAGCACAACTGGCATAACTACTTAATGGCTTTCGTACTTTCAAATTACTTCAACCTAGACAGAGCATTCAGAAAGAGGAAACATTTTATAGTAGAAATTACAATGGAAATCAAAGTGAAATGCTAACTAATTTAAGCCCTGGTGCTGCAACTACTTTGCTTACACATCTGTTTGCAAGAGAAAGGTCTTAACTGCACAATGAAATAACTGAGAGACCTGTATTTGAAAACGGGATGAAACAGTTCTTAGAATACCAGAAAACAAGGGTTCTGTCAAACAGTAGCGATAGCGTTAAAATTCTCCACACGCACCTCTGAAAAAGTAAGGGCTGATTTGTAAAACCTAGTAAAACTCAACATCGAACAAAACAACATTGTTTGTGTCTCTTTATGTGGCCTGCCTGGGAGACCAGCCAATAGACTGATTTAGTTTAATATTATACAGAAAACCTACCTGTAAAATCAATCATGGTAAGCTCTGCACAGGAAGTTCAGGGCAAGGGTGAAGTAGCCAGTTGTAAAGTGGTGTTCTTGTGTTAATAGTCCATTCAAACATGCAGTTCTTCTCTGCAGTTCTCTCTTTAGATTAAAGATGCCTGACAAATGCCCTCAAGAAGCTGTAAGTTAACATCACAATTTCATTGATTCTAAAAAGCCACCAAAACAAAGTACTGGAATGTATAAACTATGGAAACGCAGTTTTCATTTTAGATGACAGGGGAAGATCTTTGTTACTTTTCGACCCTCCAACCCCCCAAGAGGCATGCCAGCATTGTCACGTTTTTTTAATTAAGTATTTAAGCATGAAACATGTTCCATACGACTCATGCAGTCATTCCTTCTAAGAATATAAAACAATACAAGGAAGAGTGGCCATATGTGATGCACAGATCAAAAATATTTGGTTCAATTTATGGAAATATCCGTCTACTGTGATGTGCACTCTACCTGCTGATGTGCACATTTCATCTGGCTGACAAGGATACTCATCATCTTTGTGAAAATGATGAATAACCTTTAACTCCTTGAGAAATTACTGAAAATGAAAGCCTGACAAAGATGGGCTGAACGTGAAGTGATCCATTCTAGCTGAGGCAAGCAGAAACTGGGAGGTATCCCTTTCATAGCCCAGTATTTTTAGGTAACCATTTTGGTGCTTATGGCCAGGCAGGAATCAGTATTTCTTGGTGCCCGGGCATCACTTCACCCAGACAGAAGCCTGCACACCACAGTCCTCCACACAAAAATCCTCTTCCCTGCTCCCTTACTGCTCCCCATCACCCAAGTCTAAACAAATAAGGAGGCCACATGCATATGGCATTTTGGGATGCAGATGTCTATCAGTGTCTTTGTTAAACCTGCCAGACCTTCTCAATTTGCTTAGCTTTGTAACAAGTCCCTGGATGCGTATCAACCCCCTTAGTTACATTTTTTGTCTGCACTGAGCTTTCAGACAAACCGTTCATCTTTTAATTGACTGGTTTGCTGCACCCTGGAGCACACTGCTTACTTGAAACATGTAACAAACTCTAGGGAGAATTTATTATTATATCTCTGCACTTGTGAGACCCCATCTGGAGAGCTGTGTACAGTTCTGGTGTCCCCAACACACAAAGAACACGGAACTGTTGGAGCAAGTCCAGAAGAGGCCATGAAGCTGGTAAGATGACTGAAGCATCTCCCCTACCAAGACAGGCTGAAAAAGTTGGGTCTGTTCAGCTTGGAGAAGGTTGTGTGGAGACCTCACAGCAACCTTCCAGTATCTGAAGGGGGATGCAGTGATGCCAGAGAGGGACTCTTCATCAGGAACACAGTGACGGGACAAGGAGTAATGGGTACAAACTGAAAGAGGGAAAGTTTAGTTTAGACTTTAGAAAGACTAAACTGTGAGGGTGGTGAGACACTGGAACAGGTTGCCCAGGGTGGCTGTGGATGCCCCAACCCCGGCAGTGTTCAAGACCAGGTTGGATGAGGCCTTGAGCATCCTGGTCTAGAGGGAGGTGTCCCTGCCCATGGCAGGGAGGCTTGCGACTCGATCTTTAAGGTCTATTCCCACACCGTAACATTCTATTATTGTATTAACATATTCAAACATGTAACAGGTTAAGCTAACTGGATAAGAAAACGCTGGCCCTCAACTAGGAAACTAATTGCTTTTTTTTGTCTCTTCCCTAACCCTAAGCGGCTTCCACCCTCCGGTAAACACCACAGCAGCAGCCTCTGCCTGGCCCCGCCTCCGAGGCGGCCTCAAGCCTGGCAGGGCCCGTCGCGCCCGAAGCGCCGGGGGCACCGCCCGCCCGGGGTTTGGGGCACTCCCGCCCGGGGCGGAGCGGGGCCGGGCCGGGAGCGGGGGCGGAGCGCCGGGCGGGGGCGGGAGCGAGGGCGGAGCGCGGAGCGCAGTCCCGTCATGTCCAAGCACGTGTTTCTCACGGGACCCCCAGGTAATGGAGGCGGGAGGAGCCCGGGGAGCAGGGCGGGGGTNCTGGTAAGATGACTGAAGCATCTCCCCTACCAAGACAGGCTGAAAAAGTTGGGTCTGTTCAGCTTGGAGAAGGTTGTGTGGAGACCTCACAGCAACCTTCCAGTATCTGAAGGGGGATGCAGTGATGCCAGAGAGGGACTCTTCATCAGGAACACAGTGACGGGACAAGGAGTAATGGGTACAAACTGAAAGAGGGAAAGTTTAGTTTAGACTTTAGAAAGACTAAACTGTGAGGGTGGTGAGACACTGGAACAGGTTGCCCAGGGTGGCTGTGGATGCCCCAACCCCGGCAGTGTTCAAGACCAGGTTGGATGAGGCCTTGAGCATCCTGGTCTAGAGGGAGGTGTCCCTGCCCATGGCAGGGAGGCTTGCGACTCGATCTTTAAGGTCTATTCCCACACCGTAACATTCTATTATTGTATTAACATATTCAAACATGTAACAGGTTAAGCTAACTGGATAAGAAAACGCTGGCCCTCAACTAGGAAACTAATTGCTTTTTTTTGTCTCTTCCCTAACCCTAAGCGGCTTCCACCCTCCGGTAAACACCACAGCAGCAGCCTCTGCCTGGCCCCGCCTCCGAGGCGGCCTCAAGCCTGGCAGGGCCCGTCGCGCCCGAAGCGCCGGGGGCACCGCCCGCCCGGGGTTTGGGGCACTCCCGCCCGGGGCGGAGCGGGGCCGGGCCGGGAGCGGGGGCGGAGCGCCGGGCGGGGGCGGGAGCGAGGGCGGAGCGNTGTCCTGCCCTGCCCTGCCCTGCCCTGCCCTGCCCTGCCCTCCTCTCCCCATCTCTCTTCTCCGTCCTCCGCGGTGCGGGCGGGCCTGTGAGGCGCTTAGAGCCGGGGGAAGGCAGCTCCTGCCGGGCCCCGGCACCGGCCTGGGCTCCGAGGAAGCCCCGGGAGCGCCTCCAGCTGCAGCTGGGCCCGGCACTGCCGGAGGTTCCGCAGCTGAGGGCCCGGAGCTTCCCCCTCCCCCGTGTCGAGGTCAGAGCTGTTGCACTATTTATTTTTTTCCTAATGAAATGCCACTTTACGTCTCTATCCAGTCTTCCAAGGCATGTACTTTTCCAGGCGCTGCTGCTTTGTCCCTGGCTTCTGCCCTGGAGTTCAGTGTTGGGGAAAAAAAACACCTCCTGGACAACTAGTCCTGCTTCAGTATAAATTGCAGCCATTAATAATTTCTAAGAACTCATCCTTCCTGTAACTTAATTGTTGTGATTTAGCACTTCCAGCCTCAGTGAAGTGCTGGTGTAGGTAGTAATTGGTGTCCCGGATGGACAGGCCTTGATTGAAGCAGTGGAGTAGTTTGTCATGGTAAGGGAATCTGATTATTGTGGAGGCCGAGTGGGACATAGTATGAGGGTCAAACTCTATGGTTGATAAAGAAATTAACCAGTTATTATGATTGCAGAGCTTTCCTTTGTGGTGTGGGAGTAAAGCAGTGGGCCTAATTCTCCTTTTTGTGAAGCTCTTGCAGATGCCTGTCCTGACTGGAATTAGTTTAAAATACTGCTGCTAGGCTGAGATAGGAATACATTCCACCCACTTCACACTGGCTTTCTGTCCACTTGAATAAAGGCAGCCTTTCAGGAGATGGAGAGGTTATGGCTGCTTAGGTCTTCTCTCTCTTCATTTGTCTGAAATTGAATGTACTGTTTTGATTAGCTAAATGTATAACTTCAAGCTTTCTTAAACTTAGTTTGAATCACTCTAGCTTTGGCTGTTTACTGAATGAATGTAAACAAATTGGAGATAGCAAATCCACTTAGCCAAATTAGTATAAATTCACTACAAGAGACAAGGCCATGAAAAGATGTTAGATACTGAGCGCACCACATTTGTCATTTTTTTGTTGTTCAATTGCCAGGAAGCTCTCTTCTTCAAATTTGAAAAGTTTGCTTAAGCGTTTGACTAGATGCCTTTGGAGCTACAGAATATTTTGTCATTGGTATTGACTGTTAGGAAAGCAGTTCCTAAATCTCCTTAAAGTCTAAAGTAGAAATCTGGTGTGTGCATGTTGAGATGATTTCTGTTGGCATCTTTAGGCATCTCACGTTTGGTCTGTGCTCCTCATCTCCAGGAATTTGAAGGTTTATTCTGCAGGATTATTTTCTATCATCTGAGTTTTTTAGAGCAGTGATTAAAAATGAAGTGAGAGCACTAAATTTCATGAGAGGCAATAAAGGTGAGTTTAAAAGGAGATTGTTGAGGGATGTACTTGTACGATGACAAAGGAGAAGAACTGCAAGGCTGTCTGGAAAATTGCCAATGTTCACATTGTAAAAGGTGCATCAGACTGTGCAAGGAGATATCAGGTGGCGAGAGTTTTACGGACCTGTCTTAGGGTAAGAAATAGGGTCAGAAGATAATTCATGGAAAAAGGGACTTGAGGGGGTTTAAAGGAGCATCAGCTATGAGGGCAGACCAGGTTGCTTAAGGCTTTATCCAGTCATGTCTTGAAAACCTTAAAGTCTGTGAAGACTGCACAGCTTCTCTGGGCAGCCTGTTTCATGGCTGCATTGGCCTCACAATAAACAAGCTTTTCTCTGCACCTAGTCAAAATATCTCTTGATCCAGTTACCAGAAGAAACATTTTTCTGTTGTTGGGACTATGTATGACCTGGTATCTCCGGGACATTGAGTGCTTCTGGTTTCTGGGACATCAGTGGAAGTAGCTTTGTGCCAGTTGGGTGTCTGGTACTAGCAGTCAGCTTTGACCTTTTGATCTAAAAAGGGGGTGAAGTTAGTTCTGTTCTTAAGAGTAGTGAATATCAATGGTAGAAAGGGAGATTCATCAGTCTGTCTTCAAGCAAGCTTGGATATCGGTTTTGTATCACGTTTACCTGCCTTGTGGTAAGTTTTGAGGCCTGCTCATGCATCATCTAAACTAACAAATTCATTGGTAGCTTGGGATATTTGTACCATTCTGTTGTGACTTCTTAAAGACTACTAAAACTTTACAGTGTCAGTACAGGATGAACTTCAAAAGATGCTTCTGTTCTTCCCTACCATTTAGAAAAAGTAATTTGCAAACTTCGAAAGTAATCAATGTTCCCACTGAACTGAATCATTACTGTGGCATTTTAAAAAATGGGCTTTTAGTGCAGAAGATTAATGCTGTGTGCTTTTTTCCCTTCTTTATTTTTAGGGGTTGGAAAGACTACTTTGATCCAGAAAGTCACTCAAGCTCTAAAATCCTCAGGTGTTCCCATTGATGGATTTTACACACAGGAAGTTAGAGAAGGTGGCAGGAGAACAGGATTTGATGTTGTCACACTGTCTGGAAACCGAGGACCTTTATCTAGAGTCAGGTACTGAATTTTTAATAACTGTAAGCAGCTTATTGTTTTATGTGTCTGCTCCAGTCCTTTGGCATGTTAAACGCTTCTCCATAAGGTGACTTCCAGCACACATGGCTTTCATGGTCAGGTTCTTTGCTTGATTTTTGTGTCTTGGCTGATTCCTATATTGTATATGTAGGCAGTGTCTCTGTTGCACAGTGAAATATTGAAGATGTGCTAAGCAGGGGTGTTCTCCTGTATTGGCTATTTTACACCAGATAAAGAGGAAGCTCTGCTGAGCCTTTTACTGTGAGGCCAAGTCCCTTTGGGATACAGTTAAGTAGCTTATTGTGGGCAGGGAGAAAGATTTTTGTGTTTCCACAAGCTGATTTATGGAGACAGAAGTGGAAAATGAAATTGCTTAAAGCATTGTTTTAAAGAACATTTGACTGGTCCACAAAACTCGCCTGTGAATTTTAAGAAAAAAAAGGGTTTCAGAGCCCCAGAGGGGGGCCTCTGAAGTGCAGAGTGCCTCTCAGTCTCTCCTGATTCACTAGACTTAGATTTTCAAACTTAGTGCAAAACTTAGTCTGTGTCCAGTGTGACCTCAGCACCTCAATCACACAGAGTTGATGTGACAAAATAATTTGCATTCTGCTAATAATGGAGGTTCACCTAGCACAGTGTGGTACAGCACATGCAAACTGAGTATTTTTCCAAGATTGTTTAAGGGTTTTGCAGCCCCTGCTGAGATGATACTGCTATGATGCTGTCTGCAGTGTCACATTACGAAATTCAAAGATCTGAACTGCAGACATGAGTTTCGATTTCAGTGTAAATATACCTGCTGACTTTTAAATGTCTTTGTCCTTCCATACACTGTTGAAATTTGAGCTTGCCTAGTTGTGAAGGATGCATATGGTATATTTATTATTTGACAGCAAGCTATCTGCAGTATGAGTTACTGCATGGTTTAGAATTTCTTTCCCTTCCTTTTTAAGAAGAATTAAGGGGGTTTGATTTATTTGGATAACTTCTTATAAATTCACTTGAAATGACTGCAGTGAATTCTCACTAAACTCAGTACTTAGAAGGAATTGTGTATCTCTTTTTCAGCCCCAGTTCTGATTCTTCTGCTTCAAGACGTGAATACCGGGTTGGACAGTATGTTGTAGACCTTGTTTCATTTGAGCAGTTGGTCCTACCTATGCTGAGAAATGTGAGTATTCTATGAAAGCTGCTGATAAATGTATGCTTTATGATAGTCAGTGTTATTGGAAGGCCCTTCTACAGAGCTAGTTTTTGATATTAATTAATGGCCTGTTTCTTGGGTATTGCTGGTTCTGATTGACTTCAGGGTCAGGAAGCTGGAGGGGCAAATCTGGCTTGTTCTCTTACCATTATTGTGGTGTTGGAGAGATTGCAGTCCTGTAAGCAGGACCTCCTTGGCCTGAGGAGGCAGCAGGTAGGAAATTTCTTCCTATGTCACTCTCATACTGGAAAGCAAACAAAATACACAAGTGGCTTATCATGGAGAACTGGATGGAATCAGTGGGTCTAAGAAAAAGGCTTTTGCTGCTGCTCTTCTTTAAAGACTTTTTTTCCCCCCTCTTCCTCTGATTTCGATCTTCTTACAGTAGAAGCGTTTGTTTCTTGAATTCAGTGGATTTTTTTGATTACCACTATATAAATACCTGCAGACTGATAATAGCAGCCTGATTATTTGGGATTTAGCCTGCTGCACAAGGTGTGCTCTGGCTGTGACAAGACTTCCCACACAATCTCTTTCCTATTCTTTTGCTAGTGTTCTGTCACTGCCTTTTTCCTTCTCCTTCTTCTCTCTCACTCCAACCTTTCCCCTCTCCAAAATTAAACAAGAACAGATCTGATTTTGGCAATAACATACCACAAACAGTGTGCAGCAGCTGCTGAACTGTACTACTAAAAAAATCCTGTTGTGATTTTTCTACACTGCCAAAGTTCAGGGGGACAAGGAAGAAGGGTTTTTTTGGTGAACTTAGAACAAAAAAGAACAAAGAGGTGCAAGGAGCAAAAATGAGATCAAGGATCTGATTCTTATTTTTGTCAAAGAACATTGAAGTCTGAGAGTAGGGAAGCAAGGATGTTGGGGCAAGGGAGAAAGGAAATAATAATAAAATGGGACAACTTTTATATGTTAAATTTCACTGTAACCATATTTATGATGTTAGTAAATAGATAGTTTAATAAAAAATACTTCATGAGGCCAGTGCTGTACTTGGAATTCATTTACCACTGAATTAAGATGAAATCCAGGAGAGATCTTCCTAGAGAAGTGTTAGCACTGTTGAATTTTTTCCATAATTATATAGCCTTCTGCAACTACAAGAAGGTGAAGAGAAGAACTGGGGCCAGCACAGTCACACAGTGCATGTGCCTATGCTCACAGAAAGTGCTGCTTATCAGTTTTGTGGGAATGAGGTCACACATGAAGATGGCCCAAAACAGAAGAGGAGAGTGAGGAAGTTTAGAGAACTGAAACAAGGAGGGACAAATGAAGAATGAGGGCAGGAGAGTCATAGGTATGTTCTGGTTTGATGAGAGAGCAGCACAGAACGGGCATGTGCCCATTTAAACTTGAGGACAGATTCAGCTCTTAAGGCTTTGTTCTCTCCACTGAGAATGGGATAGATCCTGCAGTGGAAGATCTCTCTGGTTCAGCAAACTTTATCAGGCAGATAGTTTTTTCAGGTTTTTTTCAAAGCAAAATACTCTCTTCGTCAGTATGTGACCTAGTGACTAGTATTGGCTTTTTGGCTCACTGATCTATGAAAGGATTTTAGATAAAACAGCTACTCAGTAGGGACTTAGCTTGAAAGGATTTTAGCATGCATGTTATACAGTTTCTTCACTTTCCCAGAAGCAAATACTTTGCCTTCACAAGGGAAGATGTTTCGATTTTTCTTCTTTTTTTTTTGGTTTCTGTATAATATGGCTTGTATTGGTACATATTCATGGATCTATAATGGTTTTGAATTGAGTTGATTTTCTCCTCACTTCTATAAATAATGGAGTACAGTTCTCAGTCACTTTTACCAAAATAGAGTAGGCAGTGCAGTTGAAAAGTTCCTCTGCTTTGTGAGCTGCCTTTTCCTCAGTAGCAATCACCCTTTTCTTCTCCTGGACTTCCCTGCTGCTCCAAGAGCCTGCAGCACGGCACTGTTTGGCACAGTATTCACTTCATGAAAAAAGCAAACAAACCACAAATGTGGTTAACTGTGTCTCTCCTACTATCCAGTGGCTAGGACTATAAAATAACATTTATCTCAATATATATCTAATGTGAGAGAGGCTTGCAAATGGCTTGGTTGTTATCCAGACAGCTTTGAAGAAAGCCAGTAGCTCTGAATGAAATGCTCCATCATCACAAACTTCCAAGTCTAGATTTAATGGAAGTCTTTTTTTAGATACCTGTTTTGTGTGACTACTGATTACATAATTAAATGTAATCACTAAATGCATAATTGAGTGGGAAGAACAAAGTTTTTAAAAATTGCTGACCCTCAGAATGATTGAGAGCTGCTCATAGGCAAAGTGCAGTTCTTAATTGTCAAGTAGCTCATATGGGACCATGATGAGAATTCTGCTTTAAAGGAAATCTGGTATCATGGATATTTCCTATTGCAGTTGGTATTTATACTGTATGGTTGTTTCCATCCTACTAAAAATCTGTCCTAAAAAAGAAATTATAAATTTATAAGTCTGTCATTTACCAGCAGTAGCTTTGACTTCCCACTTTCCCCAGTATTACAGTTGAATTTATTTATTTTGGAGGTATTTCTTTTGTCAGCATAGAAATTACTTCTGTTGCTTGTTCTAAGTTTTGCCGTTTACAGTCTCTTGATGCACTTTTCCACAGGTAAACCATGGTGGTGATACAGAGAAAAGAATTTGTGTCATAGATGAGATTGGTAAAATGGAACTCTTCAGCCAGGCTTTTATTCAAGCTGTTCGTCAAACGCTGGCTGGCTCAGGGACTGTGGTGCTTGGAACTATTCCAATACCTAAGGGAAAGCCACTGGATCTTGTTGAAGAAATAAGAAGTAGGAAAGATGTTAAAGTGTTCAATGTGAGTAATATTTAATATCCTTAAAGAGCCTTCTGTTCTAGGTTACTGGTTTATATTTGGCTCGGTTTAAAAACTGTTACTGCCAATTGATAGCTGTGGGCAGCTTGCATGAAATAAGTTTTTTAGTTTCCATTTTATTCTTAATGGGCAGGTGTTCACCTTATTAAAATAAAATCCCATTTGGCACTTACTGTAGCAGTCTCACACAGCTGGCTTTGCTTGTGAGGGGCTGCAGAAGTAATGCTGTAGTTGTTTTAAAAGGTTTCTTTGCTGTAGTATTATTGCTGTATAGGTACTCATTATTCCTAAGAGTTAAATCTTTTAAAGTACAGTCAGATTTTTAAGCTTTTTTGGTTTTTTTCCAGACTGGCTTGCAGAAATATTACCAGTAGTGTTATTCAAGGAAAAAAAAAAGGAGAAAAGGCAGCAGTGGAGTTTGCAGGAATGATTTATAGGAGAAAGACAGTTGTAAATGGAGTGTACTTTCGCTGCAGTCAGTGAACCAGTTTTGGAATTCATTATGTTACTTTTATGTACATAATTTTCAGAATATTAGGGCCTCAAAGTACAGTTCTGATGAGGGCAGTTCTCAAAAACTTACCACAGCAAAGCATAGCCTGTTCCTAGGAGTGCATGTGTGAGGTTTCCTTAACATCAGTAAGTGTCCTTGATGCTTCACAACAAGAAACTAAAGGCACCTCTTACTCCTTTGATTTATGTTGTTTTCTATTCAAAGCTGACTTACAAAACTGCAGTGCTCAAAGTTCCTCAGCTTTTCTTTAATCGAGGGTCCCATCACCATCTTCAACTTCTGTTTTTATATTAAATGCTGATTTAATTATATGCTAAAGCAACTGTAGGAGCAAAGACAAGAGATTATTCCTTTCCTTGTATAAGCATTCAGCTCCCTCCATTCCTTTCAGAGATAAACCTCCAGGTTTTTCCACTACCAAGCTGATGTGTGTTCATAGTCAGGCTATTGACAAAGATGCACATAAATGTAAATTTTGTATGAGTTCCTTTACAGTGGTAGGACTGGGGAAGAGGGGATGGAGAAGCCTTGCTGAAAGTAGCAGTCATTCGCTGCTTAGGCTGCAGTCATGGCAGGACAGTGGTACGTGCATTTGGCCCTCCCAGGAGAGGAAACGGGGCTAGAAAATGGCATTTGGCTTTTCAAGGAAGCTTTTGAGGCTTCTACTGTCTCTTTTTATCAGGTGATGTTCAGAGGGCATGGGCTACTCAGCCCTGGGTTTTCAGCTGTATCAGTCTGCTGATATAACTTTCTCTCAAGCACCGACTGCAGCCAGCAAAAGTCTTTCTGTAAATTTCAGTGGAGCAGTGTTTTCTCTAGCTAAAAGATCTTTACTAAAACAATGACCCATCCTGTTCACGCTGCTGAGATTAGGACATGCGGGTTTCTTTAACTAAATAGAGCTCTCTGGTGAATCCATTAACCAAAAGCAAGGATGTGAAATGTGTGACAGACTGCAGTCATTCCCAGGTGTCACAGACCTGCTAAGCTGAAGTCTTGTGCAGGAGAGCATCTGTCTCTCTTGCTCCAGTGACACACACGTGCCCAGCTGGTTAAAATGTGCATGTGAGCGGGAACCCCTGGCCGTGGGGAGACAGAGGTGAATACTGGGTCGTCAGCTGTGTTCTTCAAGGGCTGTGGCATGGGGAAACCTGGAGTGCCCAAACAGCTCACAGTCAGTAATTTCTTACTAACTTGTATGGTGCCTGTACAGAAGTGTACAGAAGTAAGTGGCTACCTTCCAAAAGCATTCTGCCTGCTTTGTCAGTTAGGCTGCATTCAAATAGCTCATCTCAGTTTTTTCATCCTGCTCCTCGTGTCACAAGGACAGTTCTGATGAGAGAACAGCTGTTGGGGGTTTTACAGTCCCTTCTGTCTTAAAAGCATATTTTGTTTGTGTAAATGGGCCCAGATGCCCTAAAAGCATTTGGTCCCAAATGTTTAATTTATTATGTTTAGGGCACTTAACGATAGGAGCCTGGTATTTAACACATTTGTTTCTATTTTTGCCCAGTTCCATCTTGCTGAGAACTAAACTTTCCAGTGAAACTACAGAGGCTCTTTTTGCACTGCCTGCGTCCGTGTAGTTTTGCAGACATGGTGGCATGAATAGGATCAGGTTATCCTTAGCAGCTGGCAGATACTACTTTTCTCCCATTTTCCCATCTATTAATTTTGCTAGCATGAAACCCATTAGTGAAGTGTGATTGCATATGCCTGTTAAGAAAGAAAATAGTTAAATGGATAGGAAGGAAAAAAGGTTCCATTTGAACAGATTGTACATGAGTGGTTTCCTTGACGGTATCTTTAACAGTTAGGGGAAGAAAGCTTTTGTACTCTGTAGTTGCCTGCTTGGAGTCTAGGTGGTAATTTCCTCCAAATTACATAAATGCTTAATATAAGCAGCATCTACAGTTATTTTCAACTCCTTTCTAAAAACATACCCATCTGTTTGTACATTCAGTGCAGATACTGGGAGATTTGTTCTCTCTGGGAAAGCTGCCTGCACAGAATGTCTCCAGATCTTAAGAGGAGACTTATATCTATCAAGCAGCCTTTGTAAAACAGTTGTGAAAATTTCCCAGCACTTGGCACTTTCTCTCTGCTGCTCTCACTGGACTTCTGGCATATAGGTATGGAAAAAGGATAGATAAAATGTAGTATTGTTTTTGTTGGCTGTGAAAGAGTGGGAAGAGCTATTAAATGTGCAGAAGGTCCTTTGAAAGTCAGGATATCAGTACACTTGCTGTGAGATTTAGAGTTTGGCTCATCTGTGCTGTGTGTTGTTTACTTTGGGGTCCCAATAGCCTTACTGAAGAGCATTCTTTGTTGTCTTGCTCGCATTGTTTTTGTGGGGTTTTCTGTTTATCTTATGAAGCTTGGACTAGTTCTCAATAAAATCAGTGACTTTTTCAGATCTTCCTTTTCATTACTCTGCCCCCCACCTTTTTTTTTCGGTGTCACTTTTTCATTAGTCCCATGTTGATCTGCTGTCTTGAATTCAGTGAGACCACTGTCTTTAGGTTTTACAGTGTTGGTTTACAGCATTTGGATAGGATGTGTGTGACTGTAAATAGTGGTAGGCTCCTAGGGCCAAATTCCTGAGATAGAACTGTCACCTATTTAACAACAACAATAATAGTAATACTTTCTCCTGTTCATTACTGACTGTAGTACTGGAACAGATACAGACTCTTGTGCTCACATCTTAAATGGAGATACAGGGAGTGCAGTGGAACCTTGCTGGTAGGGAGTTTTATGCTGTGCATGGTGTTGTCTCTTTCCTTGTCAAACAGCTTTTCTACAACTTTGTATGAATGCCCTTACTTATTTTTTCGGCTCATGTGTCTTTGTCTGATTTCTTCCTGCCCTCTCTGCAGGGATCTGAACAATGGGGAAAGTTTCTTAGACTTTGTAAAGTGAAGCTTTTCCTGATGCTTCACAGTTGCTTGTTACCCCTTTACAACCCCAGTTGTCTCCCCAGGTTTTGAGTGAGTAATGCATGGCACTGTGGGTCATAGGGCTCTGGATCAGGACCCAGTCTGTCAGGAAGGGATAGTTTACACACACACAGAGCCCCTCAGCTCTGTGCCCCTGGGAGCTGAGCTGACTAGCAAGCACCAGCACTTGTTTGGCAGTTCACAGTCATCTGTACGTACTGGAATGCAGATGGACCCAACAAAAGACAGGACACTGGGCTACATGGATTTTCACATATGCTGGACTTAAAGCCCAGCATTCCCATGGATTGGCCAGCCAAAGGTGTATCTCAGTGTGCTGCAGAACACCCCAGCTTTCTCAAGTAGTCTTATTTCTTTTCCAAGGTGTTTCTCTCCTGTAGCAATAAGGTTTCTGAGAGTACAGAGTTATGCTGCTAAGCCTGTTTTAATTTTTTTTTCTTTGCAGATATTTTTGACTAGGTCTGTAATCTTAATAAATACAACCCTTTCAAGTAATGAAGGCATAAGAACTCCACTTTATAGTAGGAAAGTTAAATTTGGTAGTTGAAAAGGATTTCTAGTAATGACAAAAGTGCATGCTGGTTCTTTGAGTGATTCTTGTTACTTACTCAAGCCCTGAATAATACTGCAAAATACCATGAGTAATTAAATCAAAAAGATCACTAAATATTCAATTGCGGCTTTTGTGGGTTTAGCATACTGTGTTCTCAGTAGCAGAAGCAGGCAGGTGTTTGACACTCAACATTCCTGCACAGAAAAAGAAGTGCATTGGAATTTCTGCTTTGATTGTTTTTGAAGTAAACACTGGTATAGAAGCTATTCACGAAATTACATCATTTTAATTTCTCTTTCTCTAGGTTAGTAAGGAAAATAGAAACAGCATTTTGCAAGACATCTTGGCAGCTGTGGAATCCTGCAGAAAATGAAGACCTTTTATGTCCTGTAAACACTAAAGCTTTTATTTCAACAAAAAATTACAACATTTTGCGGATGGCTTAGTCTCTCCTTCCTGCTTTAGCCCCCTGGAGGCTTTACTGGAGCCTTCAGGGTAAAGCTGGTAATACTCTAAAATGGGAAAATGGGATAGCAGGATTGTAATTTATTCAGTTCACTGAATTAAAAGAATTGAACAGATGTGTAGCTAACATCCAGTTCTAATATTGGGTGTTTGGAAGTTAGGTGGTAAACTCTGATCTGAGTTACCTCACATGAAAGCAATTAACTGTAAAATCTTTTTGAGATCTTAGTCTTTCTGAGTGTGTTTGGACTGTTCTGCCTAGAGATCAATTCAGTATCCGGAACACAGCCCTGGTGCAACAGAACAGACCCCTGTCCAAAACGTATATGAGTCCTGCCTGGTTTATGTAGGAATATTTTGCTGTTGGTGACCCAGCTTAGGTGTGTCCAAGTGAGTTTTAGCATGGGTGCTGACAAATCAGCAGGTAGAGGGAATAAGCAGATGTGCTCTCTCTTCCTACCCCCAGGCAACCCTGTCTGCAGTTGCAGTATAAGAAGGGTTATCCACAGTTTCAAGGAAACCTCCTGTAGTCACGAGTGACATTTACAGAATTCCATTTTGGGAGGAAAAAATAGCCAAGTCTACCCTCTCGTACATGGCCCAGGCACTAATTGATAAGAGGACTGCATTTTGAATTAATTTTCAGTTTTCTGATGACAATCCTGTCCCACACCCCCTTACAAATAATATATATATAAATCTTCAAGTCCATGAAGTTCATAGAATCTTGCATTTTTTCATCCTGAGTTTGTTAAATCATGATCGACATAATACTGCATTTTTCTATATTCATTTTACAGTTTCTTATGTTTATTGATACTTATGTTTGGGATTTTTCCTTATTCAATTCTGTACATGCTTAATGGTGAAACAAGAAGTGTTTGAGAGTATTAGACAATGTGTTTCCCTGTGAGGAGTGCAGATGTGTTCAGCAAAAGTGCTGCCAGTTAATCAGTTTTGCATGTTGCGAAAACAGAATTCCCTCCCAGGTGCACACTGTTCATTGTAAAATTTATGGTCATCTCTGGCTGAAAAATGTTGTTAAAAATTCAGTTGTTTCTTGACTTTTTTTCTGTTCAGTTCAATGACTATTAAAATGAGCAAACTATTTAAAGGCATCTTTAAGTATCATTTTGTTGGTTTATTTCTGTAAAACTGACACCCTGAGTTGTATAGGGCTAGATGGGGACAGGTATTTTTACACATGCCCTGCAAACACCTGGGAGAATGGACGGAATGTCCTTTTTCTTTCCTATATTCAGACCAAGGGTCTGGTACAAGCATTGTACCTCCACAGGTGGTAGGAGGTGCATGCCATGTTAAAGGATGTCATGGGCTTATTCCCTGACTGCCCTGTTAGGACTAGCCTTCAGCCCAAACCCATTTGGATGTCAATACTGTCTTCATCATATTTGGGAGAAAGAAAACTGCTCTTAGGGTCTCCACTTGAGAATGTACAGCTCCTGGCTGCTTTTTGCAAAATAAGGTAGTGCCCTAAAGACACACTAATCCCTTAATTACTTCAGGCGCTTCACTCAGACAAAACACCTTTTTAGATGTGGAGGACTTGGGACCAAAGTAAGCTTTTTCAGGGCTGTATGCCATAGGTTTTTGAACAGAAACCTCTCTGCGCCTAAGTGTTGGATGCCCTCCTGTTTCAATGTTAAATCTCTTAAGCTGTAGAAAAATATGCTGCAAAAGAATAGTTCTTTCAATGATTAAAGAGTTAACCAAAATCTACCACGGTTTTAGTGGGACTGCTGTTGAGTCTTAAATGATGGCTGACCTTTAAAGCTAAATAAAAAATGGAAAGATTTGACACTTTTCTGGTAGAGGCCAAGGAGGGGAGTTCTTTTAGGAGTCAGTCTTCTGAATTCTTGTTCAGCCAGTATTGCTGGGAGATCACTTAAAGTGGTGTTTATTCCCCTTAAAAGTAGATATATTGCCCTGCATGTAGTGCCATGATGCCTACTGTAGTCCCATCATTTAGTAGGGGGTGGGGGGGGGAACCCCAAACAATTACAAGATGTTTGGAGAACTTTTGATTGGTGCTTATAGTACTTCTATTGTCTCATGGTTCAAACAAGACCTTTTGTACTGAGGCTAGATGGTCACTAGAAAATGTAGGTGGATTTTTCCTTCTCTGGAACTGTGAGTAAAGTATCGGCCCTTTTAAACCAATGCATATTTTTGCTCCTGACATCTGTGTCTCTTGTTTTCTGCTACCTGTCTCAAGATTGGGGAGAGTCATTAATTTGTAGTTCTTTTTTTAAGCCTATTTTGTCTCTGAGCTAGAAGTGCTTTTCAAGAGAAACAAAGCTAAATTCTGTGGTCTGTGTTCAGCAGGAGAATGTAGATGACCTTAACAGTCATGTCTGGCCTTTAAATCTCAGACAGTCCTGAAGATACGATTTGCCTGTTTCAAGTATACATCGAGTGAGTGAGAAAGTTGTATTTCCACCTGAACGTAAGTTTTTATGACAACCTGTGTTTACTTTAAAGGTAAAAATTTATTGTCTGGTCTTGTCCTAGTAAAATACTTGGAAGGCCTTGAGAACACTAACAGCAAACAGAGCATCCACAATTCCCCTGATGGGCCGATTTTATTAATAGCACACATTTGCTGAAAAGCACCTCTGATGTACCAGCTAGATTCCAGATGACAGCATTAGTGCACCTGCAGCTTTTAATTGGTGCAAAAAAGGGGAGAATGTGAGGTACCAATTGCTGTCTGGAAGCCTGAGAATCAAGGACATTTTGGCAACAAGGCTTGTAATTCCAACATAAAATTGCACACAGCATGGAATAAACAGGGCCTGCATTATTTATCGTGCATTAGGCAATTTTTGACGTGTAAAACTGAGTGAGAGAGGTGAATCTTTGATACTGGACCTACTGCAAAGTTAATGATAAGTAATATGTCTGTGTTGCAGATTTAAGGATGATGTACAAGCAGTAGTGAAACATGGTAATTAAATACCAGCTCCTAATCCAGGGAGTAATCTAAATACAGCAATAATTGGGTATTTTAAAAAAATGCATTGATGAGAAGATGATTATCACATGCTGGAGAAACTCACTGGTAATTCTAATCTTCTATAATGAGCTGCACAGAATTCAGCTAATCTTTAACTTAAATTTTCCAGTAAGAGAAGAGCTGTCAGTTGGTGGGCTGGAGACAAATGCAGATGACATTTCTTGCCTTATTCTAATATTCTTAGTTTTTATAAAAAGCTGTGTATGGCATCACAGAGAGTCCTAAGAACTTAATAGTGTCAGAAAATCATTCATAGATTAATTTAGAGTATCTGGTCATCATGTCAGGGGGAAAAGACTCATGCTGTAAGTCCTTTTCATTGAGATTTGTCTCCAGTGAAGTGAATGCCAAGATTTTCTGCCTATGGGAATGAGGTGAGACTTTGCAAGAAGAACTTCAGTTCCTCACAGAGGAGTTGCATGACAGTACAAAATGGAGGGAAGAGCCAGCACCTCTGGCTTTTATTTTTGGATGAACAGGAATGAACTTTGCAGACTATGTCTATATAGTGTTCCTAACTGCTTGCTGTGGTGGGAAACAGCTGGGCTGAAGGCCAGGCCGGGGCTTGCCAGTGTATCTGGTGGATGTGAGCAGTTCAGCAGCCTGTGCTTGGCTTTGGTAAAAAGTTACTGAAAATCTTTTTGCCAGATCTTCAGGCCATGTTTCACCATTAGGAGTGTAGCAACTGGCTTCTACTATATGATGTAAACAAGAGCCTATTTGGGAAAGGAAATTTTAGGAAAGCAAAATGTGAGGGAGGTAAGTATCCCATGCTTAGTGCAAAGGCTGAAGTACTGTGTGTGTGCTTGTTTTACCATATACTCATTATCCTCCCTCCTGTAACCTGCTGTATTATTTGTGTTCCTCTCTGGTTGCTGAGACAGTGTGGATATAGTCACTCCTAAGTGTTTCTTTTCAGTGGTGATGTTATCTGAGGTGAAGCTGGGGGGAGGCAGATAAGGCCTCCGTCTCTTCATGCCTTCTCACTTTTCTATGAAAGAACTGCATGTACAAACAGTCTTGTGGATTGAGCACTTGATTTCCTCAAAAGATGCATTCAGCTTGCTAGCAAGATGGGAACGTCACTGTTTTCATGTTGTAGAAACAAGAACATTCTGGACTGGCTGAATGAGGTGAGTAAGTGGCCTCCACAGCTCTGGAAAAATCGAGCATAGCACCTGATGCAAAAAACCCTGATGGAACTCTTGATAAAAGGTACTTACATGGTGGTGGTGGCAGCATCCTTCCTGCATCACAACTGTAGCAAGAGATCAGACTTGTAGGCAAACTGTTAAGCCTGAGAAACTTCAGGGCCAAGTTTTAAAAGTGTTCAGCATTGTGAAACCCATCAGCAGTGTCACAGATGACATAAAAGCAATGAAAATTGTGTTTGCTTTTCATTTAAAGGCCAAAACCTGTCCAAAAAGTGGCATACTTGCATCTTGCAACTCTGAAGCACCTCATGTGTGAGGTTAAGTATCAAGCTGTTAAAGTCTTTCAGGAATAAAGGTATGACTCAAAGCCTTCGTGTATATGAAGGCACTAGTGCTGACTCAGGTGACTTTTGGTGTTAGGCAGAGCTGTTTGGGGCAGCTTACTGTTGAAACTAGGCCTTGTGTAAAGGTTAGGTTCCTATTTATTAGCTTGATGTGCATCAGAACCCTAAATGCACCTTCTGTCACAAGCAGAGGGACAGAACTGGGTGCATCTCTACCTCATGCAAAAATGGGGGAAGTCTAAGATGTGTTTAATGGATACAACTTTATACCTAGTTTGGAGGTTTCATTTCTAACCATTATGTCAGATTATTCTGTGGGACTGGCTCATATTTAAAACTGCTGCATATAGCAGTAGTCTTATCAATATAACAGCAAACTATCTCCAAAAATACAGAGAAATGTAACATGGGAGAGTTTGTGGTCATTTTGATTTTTTTTTCTCTCTGTTATGCTTGCTAGTGGTCACTCTTGGGTTTTTTCAACCCACTATGCTACAGCAGCAACTTTAAGGCAAAATAAAGACTGTGTTAAGACATGGCTACAAAAAAGGAACTGATTTTTGAATCTTACCTTGACTCCTGTTTTGCCGTGCTTGCTCGCTGTGACTCCACAAAGATGTTAGAACCTGCCCTTTCTGGCAGCCACCCTGTGTGGGCAGTAGGAGGCTGGACTTCGTGGCACAACTGCTGTCCCCAAGGAGTGATGCTCCAGGGCACAGTGGCTTGGACTAAGTCAGGAACTGTGAGGCAGCTGCATTATTTTAGGATACAGTACCAGAGGCCGTGGAGATGGTGGAGTCTTGCAGAAGATGGGGTGCTGGGGGAAGGTGCTATCGCTGGGCCTCAATCCATGCTAAGCAAATACAGTGGTTGCCACTGAAAGGATTTGTACAGCCACTCCCCAGTCTGGTTTAGTATGCTTGAGTTGGATACACGGAATATTTAGGTTGATTGGGACTACTAGGATTACTTATTTTTGATGGAAATTGATTTAAACTTAAAGATGTGAAAATTGGAGGCCTAAGTGAGGCTAAGTGAATATGGGAAAGTTCTTGGTGCTTTCCAGAGCCACCTGTTTGCCCTGCCTCCATGCAGGAAGACAAAGCAGTGATGGGTTATCCTGTGGACTGCCACGCAAAAGCCCCCAAAGCAGAAATGGGGCTGGTGGCTATTAGTAGGAGCCTACTCCTATAACCTCCATCCTTCATTCATAATGAAGCACTTCATGACTAGTGAAGTGAACTAAAAAATAATAGGTTTCTTAATTTTGTAAGGCAGAAAGCAAGTGAAAACAATTGCAAATAGAAAAGAAGACCCAGAAACTGCTGCCACACAAAACATACTTGGATCATTTTATTTTCACTCAGCCTTATTTAGTTCTACTACTCAGATCTCAAGTGTGGCACAGTAGGAAGCTCAGAATGCAACTGAGTATTGCCTAACAGTAATGAGACTTAGCTACAGCATCTCTTGTTAAATCTTGTTAATTGGGACAAGACAGCCTGGCTGCACATCATTGTGTTGAGATTTAGAAACAATCTATGGTAGTTACAGTAAAGAGGAACAGCAAGACACTGATAGCTGCAATTTTTTTAATTGAAAAAAAAGAACACGCGCGTGTTTGTTTAGACTCAATAGCAGAGGAAGGATTTGTTGTAGCCTTTTGAGTTTCAAAGTAGTCATGCATTCCTGTAAATCAGTGTTTCTCAAACCTCGTGAAGGCATGGCCTCCTTTTTTGTATCATCTGTCTTTACTGGCAGCAGCTCGGTTTTCTCTGGGGGAGGGAAATCAGAAGGCTTTGTAATTACTGGCTACAAGTGCTTATGGACAGTGAGCTGTGTCCAGCAATTAAAGGTATTAGCTGTTCCCTTCCTAACACAAACACTTCCAGACAATAATTACAGCCTGCTTTGCACTTTTCTGTCCTTGAGGAGGATTGCCCTGGGCCCTTTTGCAACTCTTAAGGGTACTGTTGCTTAGAATTTGAGAAACACTGCTGTAAACCAAACAGGAGCACGAGATAATACCTAATTTATGCAAAGCTGCTTTGCAAATAAGGTGTACCATATGCTTTGAAGACTTTCCATGCACTGGATACTTTCTTTCCTTACACTTGACTTTTGTTACTTTTGTTAATCGGTGTAGTGTGGCTCGTTGACACAGTATTTCAGTATGGCTGCATGCAGTGTATCAGTCTGTGATGCTATGTTGCTATTCAGCATTAGCACCTGCATAACATGTCAAAGAAAAATAAGAGATTTGCTGTTGGAAAAAAAAAATCAGATTTAGCTCTAATGTTACAGGACACTGTACTGTCCTTTTATGTATTCATTGCTTCTGGTCTTAGTTGCCTTTTGCTATTACGTTCTATACCAAATTTCAATTAGTTTGCATGCAATCAGCTGTTTAGTTACGGCAGGAAAGAGATGTCTTGTGTGCTTTTCACTGAGTTGTATTAATATTTCCTACTGTATTTGTTTGTGATTCTAACCATTCCAGGGGAAGGAACGTTAAACAGGTTGTATTCATTGTTCTAGGATTTACAAGAACCTGAGATGAAGTGGCACTGTGTGTTTTTTAGGATATCTTCCAACCCTACCCATGCCAAGGCCATTAGCTGAAGAACATCCGCCCTGTAATATTCTTGTGTAGAAGTTAGAAAAATAAACATTTGGAGGTTGCTTATTACATTTGAAAGAACCTAAACCCATGTGCAGCTTCCTGACCTAACTCTATATTTAATGCTAAGAAGCGCATGGCCCTTGTGCTAGGAATGCTCCTTACTGCTCCTCAGACAGGCTCTGCTGAGAAGCGGTGTCTTCCAGGGCCATATCTTCTTGGCTGGCCCTTCTGCACTCCAGGTTCCGACTCATGAACAGGGCATGGGCCGCACCCGCCTCCCGCTGTGGTCTCGGTTCCGTAGCATCCGTTGCTTCGCAGGTCTCAGTGAGTTGCTGGAAAGTAAGAAAGAAAAAGTCAACTAGTTTAGGAAATTTCTAAGTAACACTTCAGCTATTTTTTGAAGTGACAGGTGAAAAAAGATAAAAAATTGACGTAGGGATGTCATTCTGTGAAACTCCATGGGATTCTTAACATGCATTATTCACAAGGGAGTTCTGAAGAGGTACTTGTCACACTTTGTGTAATGCATAAATTTGGAAGGAAAAGCAGACCAGGAGCTGGAGGTTTAGTACCACAGATGTACATGTATAGAGAGCTGTAAAAGAATTTGGATTGAAAAGGACTTCTGGAGGTCATCCAGTGCAAACTGCTGCTTCAAGCAGGGCTGACTTCTAAGTTGTTAAATCAGGTTGCTCTGGAGCTTGCTTTATACACCAAATTTTAAATCCAACTTACAAAGAAACCTTTTCATCAAAACTGGAATGCAATTATCAGTCTGAAAACGTTAAGCGCAGTGCCACCCCACTGTAAGGAGTCCATTAGGATAAAAGCATTCCAGAACTTTGCTGTGTGAACGTTGAAATGAAACACTTCCTCTTTTACCTCTTTCAATCAAATGGGCACCTGGACTCTGAGCAGTCACTTTGGCCAGGATTCACCTCATCTAAATTTAACCATGTGGTCTTGCTGCGTCATTTAGGCTACCAATGGCTGGCAGAGAGATACAAGTCTCCCAGGGGAAAATTTCCTCCTAATAGCTCTAAGGATGAAGTGGACTGGCCTCTCTACTGAATACAGAAACCTCACCAACAACCTACTGAGACATCATGCCCAAATTTTAGATAGCTTAAAGTGGGACAAGGTGAATCCTACCATTAGTATTCAGTATCACAGACTGGCTGAATTCTTGCAAATTAGGCCATAAACTCCTGAGAGTTAGAATTGTGCCTTGTCATTGGATATATTCAGCTATATGTGTAGAAGTATTAATACTTGTTACAGTAACAAAGCAGGATTGGACCCAGATGAGTAACGTTTAGTCAACTCCTGCTGAATTTCCTGGCGAAACTCTAGGGAACTGTACCACACGCTATTTTTGGGTTGAGAGCAAAATACACACAGGCTAAGGAGCTTTTCTCGCTTGAGGTTTAGAGAATTCTTTGGGAACCAGGGAAGTTATACTTCAGAAGGATAGGAAAAGAAAAGTGCTTGGGACTTACATCCACAGTCTTCCCCTGTCACCAGTTTGGTTTCTATTTTGATAGGTGAAATGCAAAAGTCTGTCTAATTATGCTGTCTGAATGTAGTCACCCTTCATCTCTAGTCCATCCTCTCATGTTTCTGCTTTCTCGTGCTGAGGTCAGTTTTCAAAGTTCAGGACAGCAATGGATGGCAACCAAAGCTAAATAAATACACTTAANTGCCCCAGTTTGCAATTTCAGGTGTGTGCGTAACAGCCCCCCCATAAGTTACTCACAAACACTCTCACAGACACACTAATATTAAAGTCTCATTGTGATGCAGCAAAATCCAAAACAATTACTGAAATCCCAACATTGTTTCAGAAAAAACTGTTTTCTGACCACTGAGAAGGAAGAAGCCCAGTGGTGGTGAGGACAGTTCAGAACCAGACAGGCGAGCAGTACAGGAGCTCACACTTAGTACTCTGCTGCTTTAGCTTCAGCCTTACCCGAGCTGCCTGGCTTGCTGCTCTGGCAGACGGCCNAGCAAAATACACACAGGCTAAGGAGCTTTTCTCGCTTGAGGTTTAGAGAATTCTTTGGGAACCAGGGAAGTTATACTTCAGAAGGATAGGAAAAGAAAAGTGCTTGGGACTTACATCCACAGTCTTCCCCTGTCACCAGTTTGGTTTCTATTTTGATAGGTGAAATGCAAAAGTCTGTCTAATTATGCTGTCTGAATGTAGTCACCCTTCATCTCTAGTCCATCCTCTCATGTTTCTGCTTTCTCGTGCTGAGGTCAGTTTTCAAAGTTCAGGACAGCAATGGATGGCAACCAAAGCTAAATAAATACACTTAAGTAGACAATAAAACAGTAACTCTACAATGTGCATTGAATTTTTCAGGGAAGATAGGAATAAAACTGTGAGTCTGTTGGGACGAAGGCTGGAAGTTCTTTGTGTGTACTCTTTTGCTGCTAGAAAATGCTTAATCACAGGGCATGCTGGCTTCCTTTGGTAAATATTTTGTACAGAATTCCTTTGACTAACTTTCAGCAACAAGGTTTCAGGTCCTGGATTAAACTTCTGATCAGAGAGAGGGACAGAACAAGTGCACTATTCAGGGGAAACCATTCCTTTTCCTACAGATAAAATAATTTTAAGTCCTGCATAAGCAGGCCAGGAAGGAGCTATTTAGTCTGCTCATGATGGTACTCATCACCTGGGCTGCATAAAATGGAGACCCAAGTCCCTGGTTTGGGTTAAANATGGCAATGTTCATACTGCTGGATGACTGCGTGTCACTCGTGTTGCCTCCGTCTGCAGCCGAGAGCCCAGAAATCACCAAAGCACTTGAAAAGCTTCTCTTGCCGAACAGCAGGCTGAGAGTTGAGCTGGTGGAGGAGGCCAGGCTGGACCTGAGCATTGCTGCAGCTCGGTCCTGCACAGTCAGCTGGCCAGCAACAGGAACAGCAGGGGACTGAGAAAACACAGATGTTGCCGAGTTGTGGAATGATAGCTGACTACTAGAAAGCCTTTGGGCAATTTCGTGGGCAGATGTAGATGTTTGGATGAAAGGCTGGCGGCTTTCTACAATTGGTCCAGAGAGACTTGAAGCAGGGGGCCTTTGGTTTAAAGCGGTGTGTGCCTGGACAGACTGACTCCTGGGTTTTCTCCTGCCTTCAAAAGAAAGATTAATATATTTAATTAAGTGGCATTCTGATGAACTCCATGCTATTGACAGTGTCCCATGTGTACATATTACTGTTGGCATATTACCACTGGTTTTATTAGCATAAGAATTCCAAGAATAGCAAAAGTAACAAACTCCTAAACCTATGAATCTTTCTGTGTTTTCCACTACAGGTGTTCTGAGTTTTGGTCAAAATAGCTCTAGATGTTGTGTACTGAGTCAAAAGACAGGGAAATGAGAAGAGACCCCAAGCAAAGCACTCTAATCAGGCTCACAGCTGTTCTGCTATGTACAGTTTAACCAGCCCAGTGAACGATTGAGCACAGTGGTGCTGTAACTCTGCTCCCCTTTGACAACCACACAAATGGAATGTTGAACATCCACCTTAAATGGCTTGGTATAATTAAATGCAACAATAAAACCAAAAACCTGTAGGTTAAAACAATGGCACATTTAGAAGAATTATTCCTGCATATGGGGAGAGCGAATTTGCAAATTCAACCAAGTGGAATAATACAGCATTCAAGCCACAAGATAGTTTTTAAGACTAACAGTAAACTCTGAGTTCCAAGAGAGACATTAACAGTACATCACAGACTTGAAAAGATGTGAATGGTTTTAGATAGGGTACACTCTTGGAGGTCTGAAGGAGACCCATGTAGGCTCTTGTCCTTTTCTGTGAAGCACCTCAATGCAGCCACTACTGGATACAGAAAGTAGATTAGATAAACTATTCTGACATGCTAGACAAATCCTTCCTGTACATATACATCCCCATATTTAACATTTATATCAACACCTTCTGTCAATCAAGCAAATAATTTCTGTATCTGTTATGCTTGTATATTTAAATAGCCATAGAATGAAAAATAAATCATAAAATCCTGGCCAGTGCACCCACCAGAGGCCTGTTTGTACCCAGGCATTCTGCAGATGGCCAGCCGTGGGCTG
Organism: Dicrurus megarhynchus; assembly: GCA_013399195.1. Taxonomy (NCBI): domain Eukaryota; kingdom Metazoa; phylum Chordata; class Aves; order Passeriformes; family Dicruridae; genus Dicrurus; species Dicrurus megarhynchus. Next base: position 1,030,808 of record VXAD01005611.1, read on the forward strand.
GTGTGTGCCACAGGCCCCAGCAGAGTTTACTGTTTCTGTAGACAAGCTCTAACCCAGGCTTACACAGCAAATACCCAGTCACAAGAGTGCCTGCTTGGCTTTTTCTGCTCTCCAGGAAACTCCAAACATTAACACAAGCTGGCATTTTGGTTTCCTAGCTATAGCTGTGGGGTGGGGAATTGATGCCAGAAAATCTGTTGAGAGCCATCAACACAGAAACAAGTTTTTCTGGCAGGCATTTCCAAGCTGTTGGTAATTTTTTTTTTCCTTTGGTTTTCCCCAATACCCAAACTCCTCCAAATACTGAAATTTTGCTGGCATAAAGGAATATAAATCTCACACTATCTTCTAAAAACATGACTGCTGAATTCATGCAGGTTCCAGCAATGCAGAATTTCATATCCAAGCCATTTATATTATATAGCTGAAACATGCTGTTTTACATCCACAGACCTGCTTTTCAGAGGCTGGTATCATTATCCCCATTTTTCAAATGCTGAAGCAAAGAGAATTTAGGTAACTTGGCAGAGAGTCAGATGAGCAGAGCTACAAGTTAGGGCTACAACCTAACTGGAGCTCAGTAAAACCTAGCTGGTTTGGCAAGTATGGGACCCTTTCACACCTCATTTACAATGTATCTTTAGCTCTACTTTTATAGTCCAAGCAATAAAAAAATGATTTTCCTAAGTAATAAGAGCCCCAAGATCTCTGCTGGAGAATGATGGGACAGATGCACATGGCTCTTGGAAGTGCCTGGACAACACTTTCAGGCACAGGATGTGATTCTTGGGGTGGTCCTTGCAGAGCCAGGAGTTAGACTTTGATGGTCCTTGTAGGTCCCCTCCAACTCAGGATATTCTATGATTCCATGGCCCCTGGGTACCGCTCTGCCAGTGTCTTCTGTCCTTCAGCAGTGATCAGTAAGGAGGGTACATGCTGTGATGGGCGCCAGGCCTGGCTGCCGTGTCCGCGGCTGTGCACACGTCTGGCCTCCGCAGGGATTCAGGTTCTTCAAACCCTGGGGTTCTGCTTAAGTACTTTGGTTTCTACATCTGATGGTTATTTCAGTATGTTACCTTTCTTAAATAAAAAGAAGAGACTGGAATTAAGAACAGAGGGGCTGTGGTGTGTTAGTTTGCGCCGGGGCTAACGTGGCCAAACATCTGTTTGTGATTTAAATTGCGAAGCTGACCCCTGTCCAAAAATATTCTATATTCATCCCAAATGCAGTGGTTAGAGCAAGAGCATTGGGCAGGAGACCACCCGCATCTATGCATAGAAAACTCTGTCCCTGAAAACACTTAGAAAAACAAAGGCTGTTCTATAAACTGCATCATGAAATAAGGACACTTTGGGGGAGAACCCCCCACGTTTCCAGTGCTCCTGAATTTGGTCGCACTTTTATATACGGCTTTCATGGCATTTTGCAATTTTGCAGACTCAGTGGTACCAGGCTGCAAAACACGGTATGAAATATGAAGACGTTAAATGCACTTGATGCATTTAACAAAGCACATAATGCACAGAGCATTATTGTAGCTATGCTTATCTAGTCTGCTGTCCTATATAGCATAGGCCATAGAACTTCCTGGAATTAATTCCTGCGTGGTTTTATTAATTGCTACTGTGATTTTTAAAAATGTGTCCAGCATCTCCAGTCATGGAGAATTCACCTTAACCCTTAGTCTCTTCTTTCACAATTTATTTACTCTCTATTAAAAATGTGCTCTTGATTTCAAATCTGAATTTGTTTAGCTTTGTTACATCCAAGTCTGCTCAGATCAATGGTCTTTGGTCACCTTTTGTTGCCCAGGTAAATACTTACAGACTGCAATCAAGGCATCTCTTCCAATACCAATTGCTTGAAAGCACTTGATCTTTCAATACAGGATGTATTTCCCAGAATTTTGATCATTTGAAGTGCTTCCAAACTAAAAATGTCCTTAAATTAGGGCACTAGGACTATGTGTGTCGGAACAAGAATATTCTGATTTTTAACAGGCATAGAATAAGTTCTTTTCCAGTGCTTTGGTCTTGCCTTAATGTCCTGATACTTACTGAAGATCGAACCAATCTTGTTTTTTTAACCAGCTCTCTTAAAAACCTTCTTGAATGAGTCATTTGGCTTTGCTCAATTAAGCATATAGCTTTGATAGCCACTCTTTCCTGTTCTTTGTAGCTGTTAGGATGGAAGGGACTGTTTCATGATCAGATCATAGAAATAGATTATCTGCATTTTTTCCCAATATAAACCAGACATTTCTCATTTCTACATATTGTGTACTGGCAACTCTACCTTTCTATACAGTAACAGATCAAGACCACTGCTAGGATTTCTTTTGCTTCTAAATACTCTTTAAAAATAAACAGCCACAAACCCATTTTCATCTTTTCATCCCTAATGGCCCTAGCAAAAAACTTCTTGTTTCATTCTCTACAGTAACTCAGGAGTGAGTATGGATTTCCATTTGCTATTTTCCATTTCCTTCCATTTGTTGTGCATGTCTTCACTTTACCAAAAGCCAGGTTGCTTTTCTTTCATATTTTTTCTTTCTTTCTTTTCTTTCATTCTTCTTCTTTCATCTAAGCGTGACTTTCTCTCTTGATTATGGTTTTCTGGGCACCCAATCAATACGTTTCTTTAAACAATTCCCAATTAATTTACTTTATTGTATGGTATGCTCAGGATCATTATATCACAATTAAGTTTGCTACTCTGATTACTGTTGTGTCAAGTTATGAGTATGCACATGGGGATTCCTCTAGCACTACACTCAATTAAAAGCAGCAGTTATTTTATTCTTGCAATGTGATTTATATGCAGGGCAAGATTTTTTCCAGTCCTGCCCATTCTCTTTAATGATAGGTCAAAATGATCTAACAGGAAACAAACAAGTGTCAAACCCCTCAAGTTCTCTTCTTTAATTTAGACAGCAATACCACAAACCTGTTGAAATGCAGAGTTAATTGGCTTTACATTACAAGTCCTGATCCCACAGTGATAGATCTGCCAAACTTAGAATCATAGAATGGTTTGGGTTGGAAGGGACCTTAGAGCTTGTCTAGTTCCAAACCCCTTGCCATGGACAGGGACACCTATTACTAGATAAGGCTGCTCAAAGCCCCATCCAACCTGGCCTTGAATACTTGCAGGAATGGGGCATCCACAACTTCTCTGGGCAACCTGTTCCAGAGTCTCACTGTCCTCATAGTACACACCTTTTTCCTAATATCCAATCTAAACCTCTGAACCTTCTTTCAGTTTGAAGCCATTCCCCCTTGTCCTGTCACTCCATGATCTTGTAAAAAGTCCCTTTCTGTCTTGTGAACTCCCTTCAGGTACTGGAAAGTTGCAATTAGGTCACCCCAAAGCCTTCTCTTCTCCAGGCTGAACAAACCCAATTCTCTTTGCCTTTCCTCATATGTAATCATCCTCTCAACCTGCTCCAACAAGTCAATGTCCTTCCTGTGCTGGGGCCCCCAGAGCTGGATGCAGTGCTTCAGGTGGGGTCTCACCAAAGCAAAAGCATAGCAGCAGAATCCCCTTCCTCCCCTGCTGCCCACGCTGCTTTGGATACAACCCAGGACACATCTGGCTTTCTGAGCTGTGAGTGCACATGGCTGGGCCATGTCCAGCCTCTCATCCACCAGCACGCCCAAGATCCTCTCAGCAGGGCTGCTCTTGATCTGTTCATCCCCCAGCCTGTGTTGGTACCAGGGACACCCCTGACCCAGGTGCAGCAGCTTGCACTTGTTAAGCTGCACGGGATTCCCATGGCCCCACTTCTTGAGCTTGTCCAGGTCCCTCTGAATGGCATCCCATCCTTCAGGTGTGTCAGCTGCACTGCTCAACTTGGTGTCATTTGCACATTTGCTGAGGGTGTACGTGATCCCTGTGTCTACGTCATTAATGAAGGTATTAAATAACACTGGTCCCAGTATGGACCCCTGAGGGACACCACTTGTCACTGATGTCCATCAGGACTCTGAGCCATTGACCACTACCCTCTGGATGTGACTGTCCAACCAATTGCTTATCCTTATCCTTATTACTTAACATACATTTCCAATGTAAAGGCCACTAGTTCTACCCTGTGAATATGTCTGAAGCACTTTTGAATCCATAATTTGAGAAGGGCTCAGCTGTTAGTTGACAGAATGATTGGCAACATTTAATTTTCTCTTGGTAACTGCTATATAGACATAAGAAGCTGTTTTCCATTTGTTTGTTCTCCACATGCACTGATGAGCAGCCAAACCAATTCCTCAAATAAATTGTCATGGTCCTTCCAAGATAATTAAGATTTTTGCATACTTTTATTCTGCTGTTCCCAGCAAACAAAATCAGAGGTTCACTGTGACACAGGCTCCCTGCATCGCACATGTACACTCCCTCCCATCTGCATTTCTCATTCTGGCATTCTTAGTGGCACCTGCTAGGCCAAAAATTACCCACAATGGACTTTGACAGTGGAACCTCTGGAGAATCACTTTTGTGTTACACCCTCCCAGTAAATACCTGGAACAATATTGGGAAGCCCTCTCCTAAGATGTTCTTGGTCATTTGGAGAGCCAAAGTGCATTCTCTTTCTAAAATTAGTTTTCCACAGGATTTGAGGACTCCCCCATAGCATCTGCCTTTGTGACCCCCCCAGGAGAAGAGACCAGAGAAAGCCAAGTAAATTGTGCAAATACCTGCCCGCTGGTGGACCTCTTGAGATGAAGTTTGCAGCTGAGGGGTTCCATCCCTGGTGGGCTGTGAGCTATTGCTCTGGCTTGAATTCCCTGTGGAATTGTTGCTAGATGAAGACCCCCCTCCACTGTCCACTTCTTCAACGTTGCCTCTCTCGTGGTGAGCTGCTGCATGGCAGTCCTTCCGCATCCTGTGTGCAGGAACACACACAGCATCAGCCACTTGCTGCACATGAAAATTTGCGTCACCGGTGTTAGGTGCCCTCAAAGTGTTCTCTCTCACACCACTGCAGGTCTTCTGACATTTTATGAGATGGCCAAGATGATGGTGTGATAAGCTTACTTGGAACAAAATTGTATATGACACAAGCCAAGTCTTTCCTTGTCCGTGTTTAGTGGCTTTGGAATGCTGCAGTACCTTAGGGCTCTTCATCTAATGTTACAGTGGCCTCCCAAGATTAACTTCTGCATGAGGTAACCAAATAGCAAAGAGGAATGGGCTGGGGGGAGCTCAGAGGGATGAGCTGCATGGTGGGAAACTTGCATGTTAAGCCATCAGATATAATATTGACATTTTAACATAGGTCTTGGCATGTGAGCTGGCTCCCATCGTGTCTCCACGGTGCGCTGCCTCTCCTCAGCTACAGTGGCAACAGGTCAGGGGCAGGGAATGAGGCAAGGGAGATATTGCTGTGTGAAAAGTGCATGTAGGAATACACAGATGCAGTATCAGGTACAGATTGTGCAGAGCTAGGGGAAGTCAGGCAGTTTTGGTGAATAGCAAGTACATTTTTAGATGTGTTTTGGTCAAGAATAGTAACTTGGGGATGACTATCTAACTGCTGAAGCTTCGGAGCATAACTAACCAAAACCCACCAGCACATTTACTCATATTCAGAGTTACAGAAAAGATACCCTTATTTAGATGGCATAAACAGTAAAATTCCAAGGAATAAGGCAAGTGTCTGTAGTGCTGTCTGAGTTGAATGAATCTTGTTGAACATGTAGAAAGCTTTGTCATGAATGAGTTAATGGATTTTCTTTCTGTTCTATTTGCAGCACTATTTTGTTATATTCTGAGTTATTTGCAATTAATTTTTTTACTCACAGATAACAATACAGAATTACTCTCTTTTAACAGAAAATACAGTGAAACTGAGACTGCAGGGTCTCTTATCAGCATAGCCAAAATTTAACACCTACCTTAACCACTTGGATTTGAACCACTTTTTAATGTTGTCCAAACTGACAGGTCCCCCCCAAATGTTCCTCAGTTGGCTGTGTGTCCCAAGGTACGAGGTGGTTAAGGGGGAAACATACATTGGATATCCCAGTGGCTGATCACATGAAGAATTAATTAAGTTCCGCAAGACCTGTTTATTGTTCTGGATGCTTCCTCTCTCCGGGTTACGATTGCGTAAGAAAATCAGTTCCTGCTGCTGCCCAGCCCAAAGCCCTCTGACGCACTCCTTGTTGACCTACAGGTGGGTTAAAAACATGCAGATCATGCAAAAACGTTTGCTACTCACGATGCAGAACTACAGGACTTAAGTAGAATGGCAGTGGCTGAGTGTGCAAGCACCTCCTGTCTTTGCACCAACAGCTTTTTATGAACTTTTGCAGCTACTCCCTGGTAAAGCCTGGAATTTTATTTCAGATACACAAACGTGGGTGGCAAAATGGCAGTCAACTGAAGAGAGCTCTTTTGGCCTCCAGTCCCTACTTTAAAAACTACAATCAACTTCTCCTTTTGCCCACATTACTCAGAAATAGTACTAATTTCCACAGCCCTAAATTACTGCAATATTAGAAAAATGCCATACGTACCTTGATCACCTTGAAGCTCAGGTAGCTTTTGTGGAGCATGATGACTTTATATTCATCTGCTCCTTCATCTACCACATGTCTCAGAGTCAGCAGCTCTTCCCGGTTGGAGAGGACAGCGCTGCGCCAGGCTGGGTCCCCTTCGTGACAAATCACAACCTTTTCTTCAAAGGATTGGATCGCTTCGTACAAAACTGCTGGGTCCTCGTACTCATCCGGGCACGTGAACTGGTCCTGCCCATACAGGAAAAAGTATTGAAGAGGTCAGGTGCATTTGTGAAAACACAGAAACTATTGACAGTAAACAAAATACTGGCTTTCAAGCAGTTGCCAGCTGGCTCCCGCCAAGTGACTTGCCACTTGATAAAGAGTGTCTTTTGGGAGGTTCATTTAACAGTAATATAGAAAGGTACAATTTTGCTTTTACTGTAGGCTGTTCTGATCTCATGACTACACTGGACAAAGACACTTGGAAAACACCAGCTTATCCTTCTTTTATTTTGTAATGAAGTGTGAAACTATGGGAGGCAGTGCTTTTTGGTACGTTGGAGAGAAATCACCTAGGGCATTCCACAGTTCTTTTCATTCACAAAACCCCACCACCACCAACAGCACAGACTGGGAATCCATCAGCAGATACCACAATACTGCAACTTCAGTCCCGCAGCACCATGGCCAGCGATAACTTCATGAAATTATTGTGTCAAAGAATCAGCTAAGAATTCAAAGCAGTTCAGTAACATCCAGAACAATTTTAAATATAATTCATGATAAAAGCATATGATACTAAATCATAATGTGCCAGAGCAAGAACAAAATCAACTCCAAGCTATAAAGGGCCTGACCTGAAATTAGCAGTGAAATCAGCATAATCAATGTATTTCCTTTCAATCTAGAAACCACCTTTATAGTATCCACACAAGTAAAATATGACAAGATTGTCTGCTTTCTTTTGATGAAAAATGCAGGGACAAGCTCTGCAAAATGCTTTCAAATGGGCAGCTAGGGGGTTCAGAAAAGAAAATCAAGTGAATGCAAAATAAATGCCAAACTCTTCCATCTTGGTGAAGGATGTTACTTAGAATAAGGTGACAAGTATTCCATTTCCCTCTTTTTTGTTTTTTTTCCTTTCCTTTGGAGAGTTGCTAAGGTTTCCTGTGTCTTCCTAGGAAAACAGGTACAATAGTAAATGTTAAAAATAAAGACACAAATAAATACCCTACCTGGTGTAGCTTCAGAGACATTCGGATTGCTGGGGCAACAACCTTATGCAACAGATCCATGTCTGCAAAGACCCACTCATCTTTTGCTGCTATCCGGAAGTCTCCTTTAAACAGTGCATGGAGCCCATAAAGAAAAGAGTCCAAGCTGTAAGAGAAAGGCAGCAGTCACTCCCAGAAGTCATTCCTGTTTCTCCAAGCCAGATCTGTCAGTCACCAGCCTCATGCTGACCTGTGCAGTGGCCCTCTGGTGCAGGGCGAGTGCCTGTGGTGGGTATAAAGCAGGGGTCACATCACATGTTTCTAACAATAAAACATTCCTTGGGGTAGGCGGTTTTCCTTCTGTGTACTCTGTAAATGGCTGGCCATGAAATGAATGTGGCACCCGGAATGAAGGATGTCCTCGGGATGGGTCACGGGGTGCCTCAGGGAGCTGCTTCTCTGCAGCTGTGCCAAAGAGACCAGGTCAGAGTGCCAGCTGCACTCCCCTTGCAGGCAGCAGAAGCTGCTTCCTTATTTGAAAGGTAATTGATCAGTCCTGTTAGCACTTCTCCTTGTAAGTGAAAAATAATAATAGAAAAAAATACTTTTAGGAAATCTAAGACCTTTCTCATGACATTCAAACCTAAATGTGAACATTAAAGCAGCTGTACTGAGAATACTAAATTTCAGAACTGTTCAGCAAACCAGGTGAGAGCAGGAATCAATTAACAGGTGTTTCCTACTGAAACAATGAGCCCTAAAGTAAATACACACTGGGTTTCTTTTTTCTAACATAAGAAACTAGATGTAGGCAGTTCTGCTTGACCTTGCATGATGGTTTACCTGGACCTGAGATATAAGCACAAGGTAAAAGCTACAAAATCAATTATTGTTAGAAGATGGTTGCGCGAGGGCTTTGTGAAGGGAAACATTGAGCCTTCAGCTCCAATCTGCACCCTGAATCACAAGATTCCCATGCCACTGCCACTTGTATAATGCTTTTAGCTGACTGCTGTCCCAATGTTGCTCTGAAGAAGTGATCTCAAAATAGAGGAAAACAGACCCACCAATAAAAACAGGCATCTCTTGCAAGCCCACAGGACATGGTTTCATCTACCTGCTAAGATTTTACTCACTCTTACAACAGTTGATCTTTTAGATTGTAAAGGCTCTGAGGAGAAGCTGTATTAAGATGTTAGTAGTTTTCATTACTGCCCAGCCTTTCTCTAGAGAACACATAATCTTTCCACATAACTGAACTTTCTTAATTATTTTATAGAAAGAAAAAAATCTTTTCAATATATTCTCTTCTCTGAGAGAGGGAGAAGAGAGATTGGGAGAACGCCTGGCCAACTTCAGCTCAAAGGCATTCTAATTTTGGTTTTGGTGGGTAGCATGTTTTAGAAATTAAAATGGAAATACATATGTTGCTACTACAAAAACAGCTGGATACTGATTTTCTCCATGACAGCATCATGTAATACAAATCAACTAATCAGTGGGACCAAAGCCAGCCAGAAAGGGAGGGCTGCTGTCGCTGCTGAGAACATAAGCAGTACAGGGAAGCTCTTATGAATTCTTAACTGATTTGCATTTATTAGTACTAAGCTACGTATTAAAACATGCCTATGTGAGACAGGCACCCTCAGATCTTCAAAAGATTCAAGCACTGATTTCTGTGGGAGTTATGTGTCTTCAAGGAGTGGGTCCTGGTCCCCCCCGACTTTCAATTCGTCATCTCCACAGTTCAGAAAATGATAGTATACTATATTTAGTATACTAAACCCTGCTCAATAGCTAGGAAAGCCCTAGAACAAGCCACCTGGGAGGGTGGGGGGAGAATGGTGAGTGCAGCCAGTGTGGTGAAATATGTGACTATCGTCCCCTTTGAAAAGGCTAGACATCAGGAAGGCTCCTTTCACTCGCCCACCCACCAGACAACATCAGCATACACAGCTGAATCCTTGCCTGGAAAAAAACCTTCTGTACCTAAATATTCTTCCCAGGATGAAATTGTAAAAGCTACCTTGAACTCTGCATCTAATGATGATCTGTAGTACAGCTTTTCCCCACATAACAACCCCTGTATTTGCTCTGAAAAGTGGGCTAGGATGAAGGGAGGAGTAGGCAGGAGAGAGAACTGGTTTTTACATCTTGGGAGGCTCTCAGGGCCAAATCTGAACACCAGAGCAGACAGAGAGTTTGCATTCACATCAAAGTGTCCTACAGGCATCAGCACCAGCTAAACAGGCTGCTGTGAGCAGCAGTATGTGCTGAAGGCACGGCCGGGACTACGGCAGCCATGCAAACTGCAGCCGAGCTTCAGCAGAGGAGCGGGGGGAAGCACATACAGCTCTCCCTGGGCTTAGGGGAGCCTCATCCATTTGTCATCCCTCTGCATAATAACTTCTCTAACTCAGAGGATTTTTAACAACAAACATGATTGCTACAAGGAGCAAATCAGTGGTGGCAGTAGTTGTGAGAGGCTGAGAGTCAATTATTTTATGTTTTGTATTTTCCACCAGAGCGGTCTGGAGGAGATTGCTGTATTCACAAAACCATGGGCATCTTTTATTCTCCTGCCAATTGTAATGAGGCTTTTGGGTACATTCTGCCTATAATGTGACACTATCTCAAGCCATTTCTTCCGTAACATGCAGCCTCCTTAATCCATATAAGATACAGCTCTCGTTATTCTTGCCATTGTTATGCTCTCTCCTGAAGACACTAATGAGATTATTACGAAGCTGTAAAAGTCAACCACTTTGATCTCAGGCCTGACTCTCAACCACTTTGATCTCAGGCCTCACTCAAGGTTGTTGCTGCTTTCTTGGCCCACTTTTAACATACCTCAATTAGTAATCTGCTGTAGTTACAGGCTGGTTCAAAATATTTAAAAGACTGGTTAAGGTAAAATTACATGTCAAAGAAACAACATTAATTTGTAAGAGACATAACTACTATACCTGGCAACATTTCTAACCCTCTGAGCTAACAACCTGAAAAGCTGCTGTCACAACTGCAAGCTATTTTAGAACAAGACTGGTAGGTGCGTGGGAACCGTCAGCCCCTTGAACGTGCAGAAAAGAGGGGATTAAGTAGAGCCACAAACACCAGAGGGAGGGCAACAGTGCCAAAGCAAATACTCCCGCCTACTGCCCTCCTTACACTCTTCTGACAGCTGAAACCAAAAGCATTTAATGCCAGCCTGAACATACTATGGATGCAGACGAACAAGCTGGTGAATATCTCTGTGTGTATTTTGCACAACAAAACCCATCCTCTATCTACAATCTGCAGAGCTTCTCCAATGTTAACTGTAGGTTTATTTAAGGAATAAAGGAATGTGCATGTCTGTGAGCTAGTAATGACTGGAATGTCATAGTTCACCTGAAATATTTTAAGTGGTAGCCCTTCTAATTGGATATTTTAGATGACAGTGGTTGTGAGCTAAGAGTCAAACTTTTCTGCCCTGCTCAGTTCTGGCAGACATCAAGCTGCACTCTCTGCTTGAACTGCCCCCAGCAGTGCAGCACCAGCAGCAGCACTGTGCTGCCATGGCCTGTGCCCTCTATGTCTTCCCCTTCCCTCAGATGCTGGGCAGTGCAGTGGGGTGACCAGGAGGGAAGGGGCAAGTGGGGCCAGCTGCTTCCCTGGGCTTCAGACCGAGCAGCAGTTCCTCCAAGGAGAGGCATTCCTTGGAATGACCTTTTGTCCCCACTGAGCTTGGGGAACCTGAGCAGGCAGTCTTGGTAGTGTTGGAAGTATCTGATGAGAGATGCTTTATTGAGAGATTTTTATATTTTTCCAAATTTGAAATTCTTACTAAATATTTATTTACTAACAGCTTTAGTGGCTGAATAGAATTATTCTGTAATATTTTAACAAATACACAGCTAAACATATCACTCACATTTGAATAAATGAATGGCAATGTCATGTCATTCTTCAAATTGCATTTTGTGCAGGAGGCCTCCTAATGACAGTTTAGAAGAGCAAGTGATTTGCATTGCAATGTTCTGCCCCCTTAATGAATGCATTTATTGTGTAATCTAGTGTTAATGTTAGGTTTCTACTGACATTTACATGAACAGGTACACTGAATAATTATTTACATACATTATATAAGAGCATTTAAAATCTTGGTTTACACAGTGACATTTGCTGATTAATAGATTAGACAAAATCATGTGTAAATGAGTGCAAATTGATAGTTTGCATACACAATGTAAACTTGACTTTCTGCTCTGTAGTGCACAGCCCACGGTAACATTACCTTTGCTCTACTGCAGCTGGATGACTGTCACTCTTCCAAGACACAGCAAGGACTAGACTTAGTCCAGAGAAAGTTTCCTACTACCTGCATAGTCACCTCTGAGGATGAGACATGAACTGCAGAGCACAGTAGATTCTTGGCTGGTTTGCTCACACTGAACATCTCAAATGCTCCATACAGTGAGGAGAAGAGTACGATGCCTACCTGGCCCTTACATCTCAAACTCACCCCAAAAGCTCAAGCAATGTTGTACACAAGATGCTGCACAGAGAAAATTAATAGAAAGTCCCGAGATGATGTTCAAGATAAATTCTCAGTGCTTACCAGAGTAATCTAAATCTGTTTTTGTAATCCAGCATTTGAGTGTGACAAAGCATGTGTTTGGAGCCCTGACCACTGACAAAATGACCCAGACCCCAACAGCCAGAGTCATGGAATGGTCTGGGTTGGAAGGGACCTTAAAGATCATCTAGTTCCAACCTCACTTGTGGTACATCCCCCTCTCATGCACACATCTGGCTGTGGGACTGACTGCTCTGACCATTCCTGAGAAAAGTAAGACCCTCTTCAGCACCAGTAGGCTCCGAAAGGTCCCCAAATATCATGGCACCTTTTCAAAGAAAAGGACTGTGAAGCATCACCTGAGGAAAGGTTCCTCCAGCTTCTGAGGACTTCAAGTACTTCTCCCCCATCTGACTGCAGCAGTCTGAGAGCTGGGGGCAAGGACCAGCAGGAACACTCAAAATCACCCTTGGTGAGAGCTGCTGTGCTCTGCCAAACACAGAGAGGTGGGAGTGTCTGAAGATAATTCTCGTGAGCATCTCCTTCTGGCCTCATCAGCATTGCACATATTGGACATCCTTCCACTGGCATGCTGTATAATTGTGTTCCTATCGGAATTCCTCTTACTGCTCCTTCGTGTTTAAACAACTTGTGCAGATCTGTCTGAAGCAATAAACACTGTAAGTAGGGTCAGACCTGCCCTTCGTGCTCAAGTGAATATATTTGGGGGATTCCTGTTGATAAAGGTCTTGATGTCAGGGGGGTAGGGTACCCACCTTGCTCCTTAGTTAATAATTTCTACTAAATTGTTTTTTTCAGTCAAGATATATACATTCTGAAAGACAAGCTTCACCAAGCTAAAGTCATGTTTTGTAGCTGCAGCAATTTATAACTTCAACTGTGCTATTCAGATTCCTTTTCTGTTTCTCCAAATCTTTCTGACAGTGGAAATGCATTAAAAGTAATTTAACCAGGTTGGGAAGTGACACAGTTTTTCCACAGTGAAACTTTTCTAGGGAAAGCTTTTGTGAAGTAGCATTGGAAAAGATACCAACAGAAGCTTCCACTTAGTCTCTTTTATGTCACAAAATACATTTTAAAAGTACAATTATTTGATACTGCCCTGGAGCACTTGCTTAATAAAAAGAAAACCAGGACTTAATTGAAGATTATATAGAACAGATTAAAAAAAAAAAAAAGTGACAGAGCTGTGCACCTCAGATGCCTCAGATGACCACCCCAGTTTTTGCCTTTCTGCAGATCTTTCCTCCCCAAGAAAAGTATTTTTAAATATGGACAGTCCACTTACCAAAAGAGAGGAAGTAATTCAGTTCATTGGTAATTTGCCAGATTTTGAAAAGCTATAGCTGACTCCTGAAATTATTATTAAAATCTTTACAGAACGCTACATAAATAATTATACTCAACATTCCGACTTTCCGTGTTAAGCTTTGGAAAGTCTCTGATAATATTATCCCTTTGCATTACTAACCATGTAAGCCAGTACACAAATAGGTGACATTGTTATTGTATCTGTACCAGTGCCAAAGCATTGTAATGAAGATTTTAAGATCCAGTGGAAAGTACATGCAATTAGATGACAGTTTTAGGAGGCTTTTGTGATATTTTTAGATGAATTCCTAATATTGCTGTGACCTATGTATTGCAGGCCCAGATCAAAAATCACTTTAATCTTTTCTCAAACAAATATAAAATAAATGCACATAAACTTTTCCATCATGCCCTCAAACTCTAAAATTTGGATCATCAAAAAAATAGGACAATTTTAAAAATATCGGTGACTTACCAAACATCACATTAATTTGAGTGAATAGAAATGAAGGGAGAAGAAATGCAACCCAGAAGAAAACTACTACAGGATGGGAATGTGCAAAGACTAGTAGAAAAGAGATGACAAAAGCCACTTTAGAAAGCAGAAATCAGCAGCACACCAAGAAATAAGTCACGTGGGCCACAAACATTTTGCATGGAAGACATAAAACAAAATGTTATAAATGTCTCAACAGATAACAAAGCTAGAATGAATATTTAAAAGGACTGTTTTATCTTCCAACAAAGTGCATTCAAAATCACACATGCTGTCTTTGTTTGCTTGTTAGTAAGACAAATCCTCTCTAAGGAGCACGTTGATAGAGGTCTAGCTATCTTTGCTCGCCGTTCTGTGCCAACACAGCAAAGTCACTTAGAAACTGTATTTGTTCAACTTCTCCATTGTTACTAAACTCCTGTGAACACAGAGGGTTCAAATAAATCTAATAAAAACCTAAAATTACGTGGGAAGTTAAACGTCATTAAAATAATGATTATTTCATTAATAAAATGCCTCATCTATAACACAGTATAAAGTACACTGTATAAAAACCAAACAACTCAGAACTCCCAGTGAAAATGGAAGAATCCCTAATGAAAATATAAGATGAAGAGCATATTTAGAAACAATCTTGATTAAGCATATTTTAATTAACCAGACTTCCTAGGAAGAAGTGTTTAGAATGAATGAACAAATGAGCAAGGTAGACTGAGAACAGACAAAGCTGCAGCCTCAGGAGATGAGAGGTTCTCCCTTCCTTAGTTGCCAGAATGAAGTGGCACAATGAACAGGAACACACGTCTGAGGAATACAGAGGGGAACCCTTATATATTTATTATTATTTAGCTAACTACAGCTCGGATGACAGCAGTTTCTTCCTCTTCTGGAGATTTCGTCCTCCTACTGGAATGCCAGAGGAAGGACAGCATTCCAGTAGCCAGGCATGAGTGAACACAAGCAATAACCATTGGTACTCATTCTTTCAATGAAAAATTCTGCTTTGCCCTATGAAGTAAAGACTGGTATTAGTTATTTAGCCAACCACAAAGAAAAAGATGACCAGGAATGACAGAAAACATTTCACAGAGGAATGAGACTTCACCTCGATCTAATCTTCTCTTGACATCCCACATCACATGAAAAAAGACAAACAGGTCTTTGTTTTAACATGAGGAAAAAGGATTCCTAAAAGTTACCTGATGGCCATATTGTGAGATGCAGTTCCCAAAGCTCTCCGACCCAGTATACACAAGGCAAAGGAAAGCGTCACTAGAGGAGAATCCTCATCACTGTCCAGGTGCTGCAAAGTTTTAAGATTAGCATGTTACTCTAAATGCAAACATCATATTTAAAAGCACCACAATACTACAAATGGTGGCATTCATAAAATTTGCATGTGACTGGACCTAGACACCAAAATGTTCTTTCCCATTAAACAGACCAAGAAGGAAGACCATCACCATCAGAGGATTTTTGCAAAATGCAAGCTTATTTTGCCCATTGGCTAGAAACAGAACATTTCATTCTCAGGTAGTGAGATCCCAAGGGAAGGGAGCTTTGGTGGTGGTGGTTTTTTATTGTGGGGTGTTTATTTGGTTCCATTCCTCCCAGATCTGACATTCTAAACTGGAGGAGGTTCCTTATTGTTGAGAGACACTGCAGCTGGAGACAACCAAAACCCTTCTCATGGGACACAGTTCCTATGAAACCCTACCACAGATTCCACAAGTACAATCTATTTGGAAAAGTTTGGAGGCACACAATTTTAGTGAATAATAATATATATCTAAATTGTTGATGACACTGACTGCACATTTTAACAAGCAGTCAGAACATTTCATTTATGTTTACTAGCTCAGGAGAGGTTTTTTTATGAAATTTTCACAAAGAAAACTTTACTATCAAGGAGGAAAAAACTGGAACAACCCCTCATGCATGTTAATCTTCAGGAGGATATGGATTATTATTTCAGTCCATGCAATGAGTGATTTCTTAGAGCTTTCTTTGACTCTGAAACTGAAGCCAATTATAATGGAGAATGTAGCTCCTTCTATAAAATATATTGATTTTCTGGGTTACGTGTACAGTGAACTTGGTTTTATTTATTCCATCTCCTACATGAACTTTGCCTCTCTATAGTCAGTGAATTAAAAAACAAAGGTAAAATACGTAAAAAAAAGATAAATATGTGTGTGTGGCACCAGTGCAGCCACTAATTTGCCTTTTGAAGTCTAACTTACATGTTTCAAGTCTATTGGCATCCCTAAATCTGTTATTGAATTTGAAAATCTAAGCCAGAGAACAAGTGTAAAGGCATCAATTAACAGTGGCTTTCCCTGCACCGTGCAACTCTTTGTGTGTCAGAACTTGGGAGCTGAGACATGGAGATGAGAAAGAAAAGAAGTGAAGTATTCCCAGTAGGAGGAGAAGGTGGGAAAGGGCTCAGAAGACAATTCAATGAAAACAATATCAATATAATGATATGCAGGGGAACTAGTGGAATGGTACTCAGCATTAGAGACATGAGAAGGAACCAAAGTGGAGCAGAAATATTTGGTGGTGTTCCGAGAAAGATTCAGTGATGTTACACCAGCTAAGGTCAGTAATGGGATGTGCAGTCTGCGATCCTGAGTGGAAAAATGCACAAATATAGTACATTGTGGCCAGGAAAGAGACACTTCTCCATTTTTGCCATTATCAGCAATAATCAGAAAATTAGATCGAGGCAATATGCTTGTTTGAAACTATATTCTCCCTTTGGGCTATTTTGAGCATTCCACGGAAATACAGTAGTGCATTTCTGCCAAATGGCTGCTGACCATCAGTAATCCTAGTGGCTCGGAGCATGCAAATGCACAGCTGTACATCTGCCCTCGACCTTCTAGAGCTGCGAGAGGTCTCACACAGTGTTGTGGCGTGGTTCACGTCTGAGTCACGAGCTCTCAGAGGTGACCCATGCCAGCAGAGAGTGCGCCATGCACTCCCCTACCATTCTGCAACTCTGCCCAAATATAGGCAAATTTCTGAAAAGGATACACAGACATCACAGACATCTGGCAAATGTACCAATCACTGGCAACACTGAAGGAACTGTAATGCTCTGATGACATTCTCTGAATGGAGCCTGCTCTAGCAGCACTTCTGTGAGCACTTGATACATCCACGCTTTCTAGAGCTGATGAAATTAACATTCACTGGCTCTGTATTCAAAGACTAATGCTCCTTAAGACTCCAATTTTTGCACACGGGTAGATTCCAAAATATGTTTTTTCCATTCCACAAAATATATGTTTTCCTTTTACATTAAATCTAAAAGTTTATATGAAACAAATTTTATTCTACTAATTCTGAGCAAGTTAAAGAGTAGCCATGCATCATTTCACTCGTATCTCAAGAATTAAAACTAATACTACTAAAAAACATTAAAATTGACACGTACCTCCACCCTTTTCCTAGCACAGAACTGAATCCAGTCCAGATAAACACTGCAGAAGCTAGCTCGTGTTATTCCTTGGAGACACGGAACATAATCTTCATCTATGTTAACGTTAAACATCGCAAGGTCACGTTCAATATAATGCCACTTGGCATAAGGCTGCAGTATCTTTTGGATGGATTCGTCCTTTATCCAGTCAAGGATTTTGGGAGAACTTGCTGTAAAGTATATTATACTCTGTTGATAAAATGTGCAAACGTTAGTCACTCTAAACTCTGATAAAAGCAGACATATTTCACACAGATGAGAATAAGCCAAATAGGACCCCGTTAAGAACTCTAATAGTATATATATTTCTTACATTTTACTGCACAGCATCATTAATGCTTCACAAAAGTGTTCAAGTTAGAAAGATAATAATTGGTATTGGTAGCAGACAACAGAAAAAGAAGTAATATTTTTAACATCCTTCTGCCTTACAGGAAAATCAATACAATGACAGGAATAGAGAGTTCCAGCATTCAAACATGGCAGTACTAGTGGGGTTCTAGAGTCTATCACCAAGAAGGTGATATCAATAATAGCTTAGGCATATTTTGGAAAAACAGTAGTAGATGGTCACATCCTCAAAACAGGGCTCTTTTTTCCTCAGTGGAGTTACTGTTTTCTAGGGATAATGCTTTCCTAATTCTCTATTAACCCCAAAGATGAGACGTGACAGGTGTGTATGACACAAGTCTGTTACTTGTCAATGCAGCAGGTAAAGAATAATAGACTTTTTCTTATATGTTAAAGTATATGTTCTTATATGTCGGGTTAAAAAGCTGATAACTGATAGAACTGAGTTTGCTTTTAAATCACTGAAGGGGGAGCAACATTCAGCAGGAGCTCTTTTTACCAAATACTTAAATGCTAGAAAGCAGCAACACGTATTTCGTATCTGTGCCTGAGTTTCTAAGTTTAAGTTCTTCTAACTGCTCTGTCTGGATACATTAAAATAATAATAAATAAAAAAGTAATTAAAAACAATTCTTTCCAAATCCCACTTACAGCATGTTTTCAAAAGAATATGAAACTTGAGAAGAACTTCCAGTGCTTTCCATCAGCAGGAAAGTCCCATTATAATGTTTCATAGTATTAATTTAGAGTTGGATTCCAAAGCAAATGATGAGCAAGTACACACGACTGAAGATGATGTAGTTCTACTTTACCCAGTCAACGGAAAAAATACTAAGTAAATAAATGTATAAAATGAAAATATGATGGATTATAGAGGACAGAAGCACTACCAGCCCTTTTAAAAATCCTAGATGCTCTCCATAGTTTATCATTTAAATTGTACAAAAATACACAAGTAAGAGGAGAATCGAGCTTGAGAGCAAAAAGACAAGTCAGACAGATACAGACAGGATGGACCCTTAATTTCTTGGCATGTGGAGAACAACAGACTCCTTAAAAAAGATTCATGCAGAAACAATAGGAGCCAAAACCACAGCACTCAGCAAATACACAGACTTCTTGAATACTAAAAGATGTTTAAATAAGAATATATTGAAGAAGAGATGGAAGAGGCACAAGGGAAAAATATCTCAGTAGCTGGGCAGGAAATTATTTCAAAATATATGCAGAAGGGCTACAGGAGCTGACCCACTTTATTTGTGGGGAATAAAAATCCTTTTATAATGAGAAATATATGCATTTCTAGGCTGTCAATGAAACTGCAAATGAAATATATATGATTTAGGAATAAGATGCTCAATGCAACTCATTGTTTAAAAGACCAATACAATAATTATTCTTGAAGGATAGAAGAACTAAAACAAAGCATACATTCTCTGTTGATTTTCAAGATAGAGTTTGCTTTTTTTATTATCCTCATCTGTGTTTACAAAGAAGCCGATTCAGCTGGGAAAAAAATCAGACTTGCAATCAGACACAGAAACAACAAAAACTTCTGTCACCTAATTAAATTCTGCTCTTGGTAACTCTTCCAAGATATGTTTTGTGCACAAGTACATCCTCAGCGATATGGCAATTCTGAAACAATATGGCAAATATTTACAATATTGTAAGCTACAGAGAATAAACCAGAAACACTCCAAATGCTCAATGCAATGGAAGTGCAGTTCCTGCAGGAACTCCAGCCTCAGTGTTTTTTGAGTTTGTGATTTATGTGACCTGAATACTGCCTTATCTATAGTTCTTCTTACAATTCCTTTCACACCATTAAAAAGAAAGTGTCAAGGACTTTTAAAATGTTCACAGTGAAACTGTGCAGGGTCTTGATCTAGATTCCCCCAGAAGAAAGAGCTGGGGAAGGAATGAATTCTCACCTCTGCGTCTCATACTGCTTATTTGGAGGCAAGCAGTAAATAAACAGGAAAAAAAGCTGATCTAATACATATTATAATCTTCTCACTTTCCCAGGCTGTACTAAGGATTTTACCAAATCTTTTTAAAGCCCCTCTTTATGGAAAAAACGAATTACTTTAAAAATACAAGAAGAAAATATCCATACAACTGTCTTTTGGGAAGTGACAGTCTAAGGAAGGGATTCTCCTGAGTCCACCCTCCCTTCACTGAAGGGAGTTCCAGCCCAGGCTAATATTGAAGGCGCCAACAGGTTATTTTTATCTTCTGTTCCTCCTTCCCTAAAGAGAAAAGTAGATTAAACAGACTGACTGTGTGAGACCGACAGCCTGAGAATGAAGACTGACCCTTCTGAGAATGAAGGTCTGTCAATGCAGTGTAACAGTAGTGGCTCAGCTAA
Organism: Dicrurus megarhynchus; assembly: GCA_013399195.1. Lineage (NCBI taxonomy): Eukaryota > Metazoa > Chordata > Aves > Passeriformes > Dicruridae > Dicrurus > Dicrurus megarhynchus. Next base: position 1,051,121 of record VXAD01005611.1, read on the forward strand.
ATCCAAACAGAAGAGATTTGATTTTCACACCTTCAGAGCCATCAGTGGTGAACATGAACTCTGCAGCGAGTGGAGATGGAGCCACAGCACACCTCAGTCATGTGGAGAGCATTTAGCCCACCTCCCTTTTAGTCAAGACAGGATCAACTAACCACACCTGTGTCATGTGGGATGAAAGTTTGTCTAAGCCATTTTAGCAATGTCAGCTGCTTCTCAGGTGTGTCCAGAACCATAAGCTCTAAACAACCTTTCAGTTAAGTTTTATGTCCCATGTGATGAACCTCACACTTTCCTCAAGACCTTCATATATTAATTCATTTTGAGGAACAAAACCAGTTCCAGGTTACAAAGCATAATTCTTCATTGCTTTAAACTAAAAAGATGCTGATTTGATTGCAGCTTAGACTGGGATTTTTTCAATCTCATTCCCCATCAAAAGCTGAGTCGTATGCTAGCTTGCATCAGTTTATGTTCCAGTTGTTCAGGTTAACTTTTAAAGTAAAGCAAAGCAATTGTAGCAACATACGCATTACAGGTTAAAGAAGGGTTGTTTTCTGGTTTTGGGGTTTTTTTTTTAGTTTAGTTACATTGCTTTAAAACAATTTATAGCCACAAAACCCACTTCTCAAATGAAAAATCATGCTCACATGCAGTTGTATTTCTAATTAGTTTATTAAACAAAGCAGGTTGGTTACCAGGCCATGCTGCCTGCAAAATTATTTATGAAATCCCAGAAGCAATCAACTGCATGATCAAAGCAGCTTTGTAAGGCAATGAGCTTGTTTTGACTACATTGGTTCATTTGCAAAAAATGGTGATTAACCGGTCTCTCTCTGAAGTTGACAGATTTTTACAACTGCAGAGATGTAAGTAGAAAGGAGATGTCAGAGATGGTTTGGAGCTTTAGCAATTGGCTTCATGGCAGTACCAGTGGCATAGGAAGCAGCACTTGGCTCTTGCTGTTTCAGTAGAAAACTGTAAAGCTCAACAAATTCCTCATTTGCTGGACTGGGAATTGTTTTGGCAGAGGATGAAGATGCCTTGCTAGACTATAAGGTTCAATTATTTTGACAAATTACTATCTGTGTGGTTATTGTGATCTTAACAGCAATGCAAATATAGAAGTGGTGTAAATGAACTGCTGTGTGATCAATGGAATAAACCAACTTCAAGTGTGTTGTGGTATACATGTAAAACAGAAGGTAAGAAGGGGGGTTTGCACTACTGAAAAAGTACATTTGAGAAACAGCTCTTCAGAGGTTTCCCAAGAACTTTATGCTTGTTAATCTCTTTCTTTTCTTTTCCAGAAAAAAAACCAAACCAGTGGAAAGGCCAAGGCAAGAAGAAATAACAAACTGTTAGTGAAGCATTGTAAAAACATAACATAAGTGAGAACACTTAGTCTGACTTTATCACTAGAGGATGGTAACTCACCTTCTTGATCTCCACTGAAGCATGCCTGCCATTTTCTGTACTAACTGTAAGTATAAGTGATCAGAATTAAATTTAGCAAAGGGAGAAATGAATTAATTATCCCTATGCCAGCAGAAGGTATCCCTGCCCATAGGAGGAGGGTTGAAACTAGATGATCTTAAGATCAAACCAAATGATTCTATGGTTCTGTGATCTAACATCAAGTCAGTCTGATTGCCAGACTGTAGTGCAGATGGATAAACATAAAGCAAAAAACTTCAAATGTTCTTTCTTCTCTAGACAAACAGCACTTGTTCTATTTGACGAACCTGCCTAGGAACAAAGTACACTTTAGCAAAGAGTTTACCTTGATATAGTATCTGATAAGGATTCTGCGCAGGTCGAACACTTGCAGCATTGTTGCAGCATTGTTGTCAATGATGCTGTATCCTTCCAGGATGTACTGGGTCCGTGTGATTTCCCACGTCAGCCAGCGCAGGTTAAAGGCTGCATTACAGGACAACAGGTGAGGCAAGTGCCCAGGCTTGCAACAGCAGCAGTCTTCGTTGTCTTCATCTCCTTCTGTTATAGCTTCCACTTCTCTCTGCTGGCAGTATGTCCCTTGGCAGCGAGAAAACGAGAGTGTGCTGCCAGTTATTGGGGAAGGAGGAAACAAAGGACGTCCTGCAAGCTCATGTTCAAAGTATGTTTGAAGGTTGTACGCACTTGGCAAAAATCTAAAAGAGCGAGCTACGGCAACAAACTCGATGTGCTAATTGATCCATGTGCAGCAGCAAATCAAGGGCTGTACATTACTCATTTACTATCACCTATAAAAGCCAAAAAGGCCTGATCTAATGTTCTAGTTCTAATGGGTTCTGAGCTGAGCTAAACTACAGACCACAGCTTCTGCCTTAATAAAAACTCGCCAGGAAGCAACACTAAAGAGTCTCGCTCCATAAGGCACATTAAGCAAATTGAGCCAAGTCTCAGTCTGCTTCTTCGACTAACATACTGGACCCAAAGAAAGATTTTAGTGTGTCAGAGCACTTGTAAAATCTGGGTTTTAGCAAACTATCTTGGAAAGCAGGTTCCAAAAATAACATCTACTGGGTTGTTCTCTCTCCCGCTGGAGTAAAAGCTACTCTGGATCAAACATCTCTAATGAACAGCACTAGTGGCAGTACATCACAAGAACAGAACAGCTTTCTAATTAGTCTATTACACAGGGCTTAGATCAAAGTAGAGTACGTTTTTCTAAAATGGATATGTTACCTCAAAAAGAAGTCATGAGGCAGATGCAGAAGCTATAACGCAGACTCTGCATTTTCGGCCTGTGCTGTGCACACTACATGGTCAAGCTGAGCCCTTTTGGATTTGAAATCTGTGAATGAGGTTTCTATACCATGTAGGGCACTACTAATAAAAACCAAGGCAGACACCCATGTTCTCCCCACAGTATTCTCAAAATACATGAGTTTTATGTTCTGGATGTATGCTTCTTTTTAAAATTTAGTCTCCATAGGCTGTTGCAGAACTTACTCCCCACTGAGTTTGTACATAAATCATCTTTCACAGCCATCTCCTGTGATGCAAGTTACACATCTTGCACAGGCCTTCTGCCAGAGGTTCTGCCAGTATCACCCCACAGACTGCTGATTCCATCAGCTTCTAAACAGACTCGAAAGGAGAGGAAGATGAAAGACACCGCACCGCAGTTCAACAGCTTCCTCCCCACCAGGACCAACAGACCTGTTGTGCCACTGTGAATGGGAGAAGAATTTGGCTCTGTTCATCATCTGAACGTTCAGCCAGGAAAGAACACAGTGCCAGCTTCAATTCCCCGCAGTCTGCCAGCACCCCAAAAGAGAGCCTGGAGCAGAGCAGCATCCCAAAGGCCTTTCTGTGGAGCATGATGACAATCGCTGTGCCCTCGACTGCCTGCTTCAGTCCCATCACAACTCTCTGGTCAACAACCTGTGAACTTCAGTTTGTATCAACAGAAGTAGCATCTAGAATATTCCTTTCTCCTCACTAAGAAAAACCTTTCAAAATACAACAAAATATGCTAAAGTATTGGTTATCATGTCTTTTTTCCCTGTGCACCTGGTAAACTGTATGCAGCAAGCAAAACATACAAGTAAAAAAGAATAGGAAAATCAGAAGGAAATGTGTGAGAAAAAACAGGATTGCAGCCCTCAGAGACACAGGGAAAAGATCCAGTGTATTCCAGGGTTCTCTGTTCAGTTTGCTATGAATGAGAATTTACACTGTGAACCCAATGTTGCTCACACACTGAGATGCATTCCTCCTTAGACTTCAGGGATATACAATACAAAAAATTATTAAAGGTCTTCAGGTCATCCAAATATAAACACCTTGCCTTTCAACATTGCCGAGTACAAAACATGACCTATTAGGCTGACATTTCCAGTTGGACTGGACAGGAACTGGACTGCTTCTGCTTCATATTTCACAGATTTCTACATGAATTAACACTTATTGCTCAACAGCAAAAAAACCCAAGAACTGCTCCAGGTCAGCAGCTGCTTCAGTGAAGTCAAGTCAGAAGACATCGTACTCAAACTGAAGTAGGGAAAACATTCCTTTGTACATTGCTTGAAAAGAGTAAAACAAATGTTCCATGCTGGTGCTGTTACTATTGTTGTTATGTTTATTTTTGAAAGTTTAAAGGTCTCTCAGTATTACACTGAATTTAAGAGAAGATACATCTTCATCCCAGGTGCAAAATTAAGTATTGCCAAATGTTTGCAAGTGATGAAAAACGAAAACCACAGTGAACAACTGTCACTGATCCCCCTACAACAACAGGATTTAAAGATGCCTTTGCTCTGTCTATGTATCTATTAGTATATTTTTTTTTCTTTTGGTATGGAAATATCAAATTTTATTTCTGTGGAAGGCTTTACTCTCTGTACTACCTCTTTCAATAAATGCCAAATATTATTACTGCAGTTTCTGTAATTACTAGTTTTCTTAGGGGACGTATTTTGTAAAACACAGGGCCTAAGGAGGCTGGTAAGGCTAAGAAAAGGTGAATTCCAGAGACCCTCAGTGTTTAAAGGAAACTGTCATCACCTGCATAACAAACAGAAGACAATGCCAGAATTATTTGCATTCTTAGCTAATTCTACAGGTTAAAATGCCTCTAAGTTGTCTTTACTAGGTAATTTTAATCAGCTAGAGTTAAAATTATACTATGGGGGTGCAATCAATGTTGAACTTGAGGACCAAGAGTCATTCAAACAGGGACCGTGTTATTACAAAAGGTCTGGGAAACAACCAAAGGAGCTCATGTGGTCATTTTACAGATTTATTCCAAAGAATGAAATCTGGGGTGTGCTCTTCAACATCTGGCAAACATGTACTTGATTAACAAAAGCTGTTTTATGGACTTGGGTACTACCACCTTGGGGATTTGGTGTCTTTACTGCTTGAGGAGCCTCTGGGGTATCCCTGTTAAGTTTAAAGATATAACCTGAGCCACGGCCAGTGCTCTGACAAAACACCAAATCCTCATTCCTGCTGATGAGTATTTCCAAACAACATCTAGTAAAATGACTCAAGTCACAAAGACAACATTCAGGCTTGATGCTCAAGTACATGTTGGTTTCCTCCCAATTCTTGCAGTCAGTTCTAGAACGACTGCCAGTAATCTTCTCTCATCTTTAATGGAGCCTCACTTTAGTCCTCAATGCACTGGCTGGACTTCAATGCCAGATTGGCATTTTACTGTAAAACTTCATTTACCAGTGCATACATCAGTCCTTTTTGGTTCATTACTCCAGACACTGGTACCCAGAGACTATGAGCATGTGCTCAGCTTTACACATTGAGCCAGAAGGGACAGGACACAGTAAATGAAGTCAAGCATTTGTGGTTGTCTTTTACAGAAGGCTGGCCCTAGACTTTTTTGTATGTGCTATAAGCTGATGATTTAAGTAACAACTTTTATATTGCTTCTCAAAAAATTAGCAAGTTCAAGCAACTCTGAGAGAATTATTCATAAAACCAAAGAGCAGGGAACAGAACGTGCACTTCACTTCTGCAATATAATTAAGTGTAGTGCCATTAAATATTAAAATACAGGAAAATGTTTTCACTAGTAATTAGTCATTTCAAAATCTGAGGGAAAACGTTTTTTTACATTTCTTTCTGCAGTAGAAGGAAAATAATCTCGTGCACTTCACTTGAGTTTAGTCATTCACTCTGACCCTTGCTAGTCTAGATGAGACCAATTCATTTGTAAGATACCTAACACTGGAGGGTTGCCAAAAAAAATCCATCAGTGTAAAAAACATGTGCCAGCTGAACAAAGCAAGGTCAGCCTGTGTGAGCTCAGGAGAAAGCCAGGGTGAGAACTTGGAGCTCTTTGTATTTTCCTGACACATCAGGATTTGAGGACAGACTCGTGCTCTGCCAGAATGATCTGACCTAAATGGAAATGAGGAAACTGAAACTGAAGACTGCAATCTTGCTTCAAGAGGATAAAATACACCTAACTGAATGATCACCCAGCCTTCTAGAATTTAAGGCTGAAACTACAGTGTGCTTTTGAATTCAATCTTGAAAACTCAGTGAGTGAAAAGCTTTTTTCAAGACCTGAGGGGCCAGAAAGAAAAATCCATTACACAACTGCATACTTCTAGGAGCAGTTTTAATTTCCATAAAACACTTCAGTTTAACAACACATCCAGGACAGGGACTAATTATTGTGGCTGTAGGCAGCCATAGCTTGAGCCCTGAGGATTGCTGACATATAAGCAACTAGGGTGAAAATCTACATAGAAAGGGCTCATGCCCAGGGTAACTCCTTTCCTAAGCCGTGCAGAGGTCTCTTCACAGACAACTCCAGAAAAATGCCTCATTGCCCACCCCTTGTCTGGAAAAACCAAGCACATGAATGTCTTACAAATAAATGCATTACAGTAGAATTATCTGGCTCTGCTTCAACAAGCTTATGCTGCAAATCTGATTATTCCCAAATTCTGATAGAAAAGGTTCCTTCTCAACCAACTTTTCTTTTCTGCTCAGGATAGCAGCTTAACAAGCAGCAAGTTATCATGCAAAATAAGCACAATGAGCATAATTACAGCCATTGGAAGGCTGTCCTCTACTGAAACATGCATCAGATATGGTTCTAGCAACACAAAAAACACAAATACTTCAAAGAGGAGTGAACTGAGCTCACAAATGGAAACTCATGAACCCCAGCATTAGACACATTCTGGAAACCTGCAACTTTTTTGGCTCCTTCCTGCTCTTTGCTTGTGGAATTGGGATAAAGAACAGTAATTTATAGGTTCTGATAGTCTCAGCTGGTTTCAAAGAAAAATTTTAGGACTTAAAGAACAGTATCAATTCTTCAAACATCAAAGCTGCTAGTTTTAAAACTGTGGTTTGGCTTTCAGCTGCTTCAGGTGCTTGTATGTCTGAAAAACAATCTGGTTTTCAAACCAGATCAGTTGCTATAATAACAGGCATCCTCTCTCCTCAGAAACCTTTCCTTTTCTTGGCCCACAGAGACACATTAAGAAAGACCACATGGAAGTAGCATTCTCCAAAGATGTTTGTTGTTAAACTTGCAGCTACAAAGTACCAGAAAAACTTCTCATGTCACATCTTTTGCAGTGCAATGCAAGATGCAATATTTTGGTTTTGGCAAAGATATTTTCTCAATAAAAAGGTTGCACTGCATTTAACATTTTCCTTTTTTCCAGAAGCCTTCTCTAGTGCGCCCATAAATACACATAAAATTGTGAAAGGAAGAAAAAGGAAAAAAGACATAAAATATTTATTCTAGTATGTGCTACAGAAACTATTCTAAGCCTATTTGAAATTCATAGACAGCGTCCACTGTTGGAGCATTATTGTACACCTAGAAAGGCTTGTACATCACAGATTTCCTGCATTTAATATAAAGTATCCTCTTCCCTGTTTCATGCTATTCTTCCCAATTAAATCACCAAGATTAAAGAAACCCCTTTGCATCCTTTCTGTCCATGTTTCTAGTATTTCCAAGAATTGTGTCTCTCAGTCTTTGTTCTTTCCCACAAACACTGCACTTCTGGTTTTTAACCTTCTCTCCCAAGAGATGTGTCAAAAAATGCTGTTTTTCTCTGAACTCTGTCATTTATCAATACTTTTTAGTGTTCTGGTACATAGATTGAACATGCCTCAAGTGTGGTCTCAGGAAAGACATGAATGTGGGCACTTTTATTTCTCGACAGCAAGAAGTGATTTGTAAAAAAATAAAAGTTGCAAGCACTCTTTAAATAAAGAATGATTCTTCCTAGTGCTACAGAGCCTTCAGGCACAAAAATCAAACACAAATATATATTCCTTACACTGGTAATGTAGTTGCTACTGTCTGTAATAAAGCTATGCAGCATACACATGTGCTGCAGAAATGAGTAACTCCTTATTAGACATCATTACTGGGCCCAGAGCACATAGCCTGAACTGGCTGCTTTCATACACCATTTTGCGTGGGAAATAAGCTAGCTAACACAGAGAGAGCCCCAAAGGCAATCCCATCCTGCTGCCACAGTGTACAACTACATCTGTGTCTGCTCTGCGCTTCTTGCCTTGATCCATCTAATGAAGTTCCAAGAGAAGCATGAATATTGCACATGCAACATGCAGTAACAAAAAAATCACAGCAGAGATTTAGAAGTTCATTAAATGACTGAAGAATACTGTGCAGGAGTTAGAAAACAGCTCCTGAAGACTTCAGCAACACCATCAGTAAGTAGTTTCTACACATGTAATGCCTAAATGAATATTCTCTAAAAGACACTTTGTAGACACACAGACTAAACAGGAAAACATTTTAAATCTCCCTTGTTCTACAGGGAACTCGTGAGAGGGAGATATTTTGACATTGTTTCTGCTTGTTCCCTGACTGTGGGTTTTCCCATCTCTTCCTTTCAAATTAAATGATAGGTTATGTATTTCTTCTGGCAGGCTGCTTTTAGCATTCTGCTGTGGTCTAACACAGACAGCAGAGTTAAGTTACTGAAGGGCTCAATTCCCCCACACCACTGTGCAGCTCCTTGGAAGTGTTCCCCTAGTTTCAGCTCATTACTACCTTCTCTCTGCTTTCCATAAAGGAGGACCTGGCCATTTCCTGTCAATGCCTGGAGGTCTTGAGCCTCCCCTCTGCTTTACGCTCAGGATGAATGACACAATGGAGGCACATCCCCTCCCTGTCCGTGGAATGGGAGAGTGAAAAACTAATTCATCCAACGTGTTTAATATGAACAGGACTAAAGACAGATGAAAGGAATCCCAGATTTGCTGACTCTCTCAGTCTGTTCAGCCTGTACCTTCTTATGCTGCCTGCAGGCATTTGGTTGGGGTTTGTTTTTTCATTTAAAAGCTGAGACAAATGCTTCTATTACAAACAGTTAGAAAGGCATCTGGATCAGTCACTTATAATGCCAACTCTCAATTAGGATGGACTGAAAACCAGGGAAGCAGCAAGTACACTTAAATTCAGGAGGCTCTGTGACCCCCTTCTTCGGGCACTACCAGTATTGCCAGCACAGCCTTTCAGCTACCACAACGAGAAACACCCATAGGAAAACCCAGAGCTCCACAATGCAAATATTGCTTTTGGTTTAGTCATAAACAGAAAACAGTCACAGAGAACACTGTTGTGATTCACTTGTTTCCAAAGCAAACACAGATTTCCTATTTAAGGAACAGCAGATTTTTGGGACCCTCAATTAAAATTACTTGTTTGAAATTGAAGTTAAGAAGCCGAAGCTCAGAAATTACAGATTACAAGTTCCTCCTCTAGCCCTTTTCTCCCCCTTGTGGAAACCATTCTGTACAATGAAAGGAATTAGGGTGCCCTGTAAAAAACAGTGCATGACCAGACAACTAAAAATAGGAATGCAGGATGCCCAAAGCAGAGCCTGGTGCTTAATAACTGCCACTTGACTTTGTAAACCATCAGGTTCTGCCAGGGCAGTTCCACCCACTCTCTCACTTCTGCAGAAAAAAAATCCTACTGTATTCAGGCTGTATTCACCAGCCATTTGCAAGATTTGAAATGGGGAAGAATGTGCCCAGTCTACACAAGAGATAGGTCTTGGTGCTGCTTGGTGGAAGCCCGCTTTACCTTCCTGTCCCCGCAGGCAGCAATCCTGTCCAAGGGAAGGAGCAAAGGATGCCTTCCAAGGAAGAATTTCAGTCTCAGCTTTCACACAACATCCTTTGAATAGCCTTGGTTCATCCCCTTATGAACTTGTGCATTCAGGTCAGCCCCTCTGGCTCCTTTTACTCAGACTAGTGCCTGAGTGCCTGGGCACCCCTGTGGCCTGCAGCCCCACCAGAGCAGCCCCGTTCCTTGTTGGCAGAAGGACCAAACCACGTACAGGAAGGGCACGGTTCCACAGTGCAGTTAATCTAAAGCACACCAGCCCTCATGGGGTTACCTGGAGACACAAACAACTCTCTGGCGTCAGCACATCACCCCAGCAAGTCTCCACTGGGCACACAGCAGATTATCTGCTCACATTTTGCTGTCCATGAGGCTTTTGTTATAACCTGCATCAGGCAAATCCAAGCATCCTTATCAGGCCTGTGCTTGGTTCCCCTCTGGGCTCCTTTGCTTCTCCTACTCTATCCTTAAGCAGGCTTGTAATTCGTGGTATTTCTCTGGCACTCATTCTGCACAGTCTAGTGGGGTTCAGCTCTCACATGGTGTAGCAAATGCTACATGTTTGAGCTGGTTTTGTCTCAGGTAAGTTCCTTTGTTCAACCCTACATGGCTTCTCTGTTCCAGGCCAAACAACAGAATAGTAATACCTGTTCCCATAACAACTCCTCTACCCAATACTCTGAAAACCAGAGAAAACTTCCTTACATACCATGTCTGTGAGGACATAAAATAACCACAAATTTTGTCTTATTCTCAGAATAGGATTATCCAGTGGGTTCAGAAAAGAGAGGGAGTCCATTTTTCTCCCACTTCCAACTACTTCCTCCTCTAGTATTGAGCAGTCTCTTCCTCCAGTGATACTCTGAGGGTGAGGAGGAATAGGGGACTAGATTTGTACTGAAGATGAGATAATCTAGGCAAAACCCCCATTTCCCCACTCCTCTCCTCCTCCAGTAATTGGCGTTGCTTTCCAATTCAGTTTGCTGCTGCTCTCTTGGTCCAGGCCCCTTAAACATTCAGGTAAGAAAGAGGTGCTGCTTTGCAAGCTGCCAGCCTCGCCCTTGAGGAATGCAAGAAAGGCTGGGAAAGAGGATATTCCTCATGAGAACTCAGCTGGCTCTCAACAGCAGCCTGTGAAAGACATGAGAGGCTGTGGGGCTCAGCCCCAGCTGAATTTAAAGACCTGTTGCAGCTGGCAGACATGCTGGGTCTATTCACAAAGCAAAACAGTATTAACTACAGTTAATTAACACTAAACAGCATTCGGCAATCTGCATGGAGAGGTCAATTTTCAGACACATTTAATTACTTAAACTGTGATTTTAGGGAATACAGAGATGCCTCAACACGTGGCACGCTGCAATTTTTGAGCTTTGCTCTCAGATCCAAATGCCAAATGGCACTTGCTGGCTGTGAATTATCCTGGCTCAATGTCAAAGAAAGTCTTCCCAAACCACTTTGCAACAAAACTATCCAGTTGTTCCCCAGTCAACTTCCAGTTTATTATGCCCGTCTGCTAGGCCCCTGATCTTTTTAACCAGCTAGCACGTGGCTTGAGCATCCTCTCATATGGTTTCATCTGTTTCCAATATTTACATTACTTCTACAGCCCGGCAATGGCGATGACAGAGCAGTATGAGGCAACCACATAAAGGAAAAGAAAAACCACCTCACAAAATTCATGTAACTTAAGTGGGAAGGAGATTTCTTCTTCTGTTTGTTTCAAATTCCACACCGAACTATTTTAACACAAAAGGATGATCAGCAAAGATAAATTTTGGAAGTTAGAATGCAAGTAGCTATCCTTGACACAGCAGCACCACTGCTTACCTTGGGGGCACCCAAGGAGAAGATGAATACAGGAATACTTGCACAGATGTCTTAAAAGCTGAAGCAAGCCTCAGAACCACACGTGCATGACCATGTATTCCTCAACAATCATCATCCGCAACAAGAAATTATAAGGCTGATAAATAAATTAACTTTCTTCCCTTCCAGTTGTTTTTCCTTACAATTAGCATTTGTTCTGAATAGGCATCTCATCAGGTACTACAATACCAAGCTGTTTCAGGCATTTACTGTTTTCTTTCCACATAACTTTGCTGAGGACACAAGAGTGTTATCTTCATCCCCACTACACAGGAAGGAAAGCGAACATGAAGCATTCACCACAACCTGTTCAACATCCTACGTGGAGTCTGTCACGGAGTCAGGGCTTGAGCCCACAGATGTCATTTCCTAGTCTAATCCTCCCACACTTGAGTGCATTCAAAGAGCCAGTCTGTCGCCTATTTTCTCACACTTAACCTTGTTGAAAAGTCACCTTGATTGTACTCTGCTGTTCTAGTGTGACAGAGACCATCTCAGCACTGGCTTCTTGCATGGTTTGACACAGAGTATTTTCCATGGAAGGAATCTTATTTCGGTTTTGTTTTGGTTTTCTTTCCCTAAAGACAAGGTTTTTTGGGTTGAACAATTTTAAGGACAACTTCAATTTTCATAGTTATGGAGGAAAATAAATAATCTGAAAACATAACTAAGCATTACTCAAAATATCTGTGAACCAAGCAAATCGCTCAACAAGCCTTCTTTCTGAAAGTCTTATGATACTGAAGAACATGGCTCTGAATTTCTTAACAACTACATTTCAAAACAACATTCATATAATGATACAAAGAAGTATCAAGCTCTTAGACAAATTTCTGCAGAAAGAGAAAGGTCCTCAAACTCTACACCCTACTGTAGAGTTGAGATAGATTAAAAAGACAGACAGGATTTATCGCTGGTTTCGTTGTTATTTAAATCATAGGGGGTCCTTACCTCGAAATTCGAGCCCTCTGAGCTGAAAGGTGACAAGGCCATTTCCAATTTCAATCAAGTGCACAAAGGCATTTAAATAATCTGATGCCAGAATAAAACAGTCTCCTGTGTTGTAGTTTCCCCAGCGGCCCAGGATCAAATCTCCACAAAGAGACTCCTGCAGAGATCTTGTCAAATGCTCATAAAAAATGGAGTTGAGATTATTGTCATCATTTCCTACAATGAGAGCAGCACACATTCACGAAGAAAAGAAATTATATAAAGCCATTCTGCATAAAATTTCACATTCTTTTTCATTTCTACTTAACTCTTCTTCCTCTAGCTGGATGGTATCTTCCTGATACTTTATAGGATCTACATTTCCTAGGTAGCCCTTCAAAGCAACGGGAAGTTCCTTTACATGGCCATGGACTGGTGCTCATTTAATGCACCAATACCTACCAGAGCAGCCCACTATCTTTCCTACTTCTTCCTCTTGCAAGTTTTCCAATTTCCCTCCTTCCCCCTGTCAAAACGATTTCTCCCCAGGGAAGAGGAGACACCTGTCAGCCCAAACTGCTCAGAGGTAGGGGCACCACTAACTTGCTGCTTTTTTTCAAAACTTTTCCCTGCCCACAGCTGACCTCTGAGTCTAGCTAGGGTGCCTGCTGCATATTCCACACAGACACATGTTATGATTAACCAAGCAAACGGAAGCCCAGCAGCTCTCTGTCTGATCAGCTACACATAACTGAGGAGTAAATTTACTTATCGGGTCACACGACTTAAACTGGTGCTCTGCTATATTTAAAATGCTTTGGTTTGTACACACATTTGCACCCTTTGAATCTCCTCAGCTTTCCCAGCAAAGCCTCACCAGTGTAAATACATCACATCTTGCAAATCAAACAAGACACCCAAACTCCCAGGCCTTACCTGCATCCTTTTCGATCTGAATTGCCAGTCTGGTATTGGAATGGTCCGATCTTTTGGTGCTGGAAATAAAGACATCTTTACAGCCAATTCTTCTTTTTAAAAAAAGATTCTCACAACAAACACTTTTTTTGTTTAACATATCTCTTAATTTTGTTTTTATATCATTAGGCAGTTCACACTAATCCATTCATCAGGCATATATAGTTATTTCAGGTCAGTATTGCTATTGATATTGTAGCTTATCAGCACACTCTTTCTGCCCATTTTCCTTCTTGTGGGGCACAGTCCATTCAGAATTTGGCATCTAACACAACATTATGTACTTAAATAATTGAACTGGCTCCAGAAACAGATCAGCCAGGTGCCACCAAAACAGTGAACAGAAAGAATATTTAATCAGACTTTCTTTCCTTCTAAGCCTTAAGGGAAACAGCTGAACTCAAGGAGTTTTCTCTGGGTGAAAACATTTCTGTGGGTGTGTAACATCTATGGAAAAACAACAACAAAAAATTCCTTTACTTAGTTTCATATTCAGCTAAGCAGCAACAAGAGAGTCCCTGGTCATTCTTAGTGCTTGAAAAAGAGTAAATTAGAAGCCTTTAGTTCATACCAGCACTAACCCTGTCACACTTATGAATGGCACATTCCCTATTCAGTATTTTCACTGTAGCAGTGGAATATAAATACCACAGGAAAAATGGTTACAAAAGAGAAAGCAACTAAAAAGGTAGATTGGATTGAGATTTTATTACTACCTGTAACAAAAGACACTAATAGTCTAAATATAAGGAATGAATAAATCACTGTGGGCCAGCATCTGTTAAACAGAAGGGAATGATTGTTGTGGTGAGTAGGGATATTCAACACCAAGTCCTAAGCATCTCCCAAGCACCCTGGGGTACTTGGGATAAAAGTGGAACTCTGGCTAATAAAAATGCTATAGTAACCATCAATTTCCCTGAAATACTTCTCTGGCATGGGTATATAAGGATTTCAGAACACTTCATTAAGAATATTGCCTCAGAAGTTTTGCCCTCAATCACCAGGCTTAACAGAAGGTCTATCTATCAAATATGTAAATACGATCTCTCATTCCTTGGAAAATGAGATTGAAGCAAAAACAGGGAAAAGCCAAGCTCTTTGTCCCAAACAACAATCATAAGGGTACATGTGACAGTGGCCAGGGCCTCATCTGTATGACAGCCTGCAAGCACAGGGCACAAGCGCCACACCACCATTTTCCCTGGCATGGGATCCACGGGGACACCCTGGTGTGGCCCCCATCATTCCTTGGTGGAACTGCCATGAGGGTGGCATGGCTGGGTGGGCCTGGCTGGGGTCTGGCTCACATGGTGGGGAGCACAGGGAGATTTTGAACAGGCTGGTGGTTGGCCAGTCAACCTCCACAGTCTGAACTCAGCTACTCGCTGTGAGAACTGCAGACGTGCCCCAAGGAAGATGGCACCAAAGAGGGATCACTTATAAGGGAGGTTTTCAAACAGCTTAAATAACACTGAAAAAGGATGGTGTAAAGATAATGTCTTTGAAAGGCAGCAGAGACTCATCTCAGTACTGGTTCCCAGGATTTTGTGTGTCAATACACAGGCTATTTAAAAAGTTGGAAGCTTTTGAACTGAAGCTATAAGTTCACACTGAATCCTACTGGG
Source organism: Dicrurus megarhynchus (assembly GCA_013399195.1). Classification (NCBI taxonomy): domain Eukaryota; kingdom Metazoa; phylum Chordata; class Aves; order Passeriformes; family Dicruridae; genus Dicrurus; species Dicrurus megarhynchus. The sequence goes on from VXAD01005611.1 coordinate 1,066,127, forward strand.
AGAAGGATGCCACTGATGTGTTAGAAAGTCTTTTCATCCACTCCCTACAGCCTCCCCAAAAACGTTGTGGAAAACTGACCAACAGAAAAATTGCACACAGGGTTTCCATGTAGCAGACGGAAGAGGAACAGATTTGCTTTAGTTCTACTTCCTACCAAAAGCAACTGATTTTTTTCCTAAAAAGGCATGTTCTCTACTTTGCAAAAAGTATGATTGAGAAAATAAGAGTCTTAATTAAAATTATTTGTAATTAATATTAGTACATTACCTACATAGATTAACATTTTATTTGAGGTATTATTTATCTTCCTGCTGGTTGGCTCAGCTCATTGTAACTGCAATTAACATTTCCTATTCAACAGAAAATGGCAAAGGGGGGAAGGGTCTTCTAAGCAGTTCAGAATATAAAGAATGATTTTACTTCAAAAAGGTTGTCAGAATTCTTCCACCCTGATATATATCCACCTGCATATGCAAGAGTAAGCATAAACATTAGGTTACGGAATGCAATCAATTTTCTATTCTCAGCAGAGAAGCACTGCTGATTTCCAAATGTGTATGTTTTAAGACTATGAGATGCTTTATTAACTTTCAGTCCCTCTGAAATCAGTGTGGCAGTGTAAGGAACAAGTTAATACTATTCTTTACCCCAGTTTCTTACCAACCTATAAAGCATTTCTGTTCTGGAGGCGTATTGAGACCCATACAAATCAACCAATACTTCAGAAAATTCTAATCTATAATAAACAGGAATCCTTTTGCCCAGCATGCAGCTCTGGGTCTATTTCTTTCCCCTCCCCCCTTCTTTTTTCCTTTGACAGAAAGATGCATGAAACAATCAGGGGAAATCACAAGTGCTTTGGGACACTCCAAGACAGATGATGCAGCCTGAGTGGGAAAAAGGGAAGGGAACAGAACAGCTCTCACAAGCAAAAACAAAACAAAAAACCAAAACACAAAACCAGGCTCTGTTAAGGCTTTATCCTCCATTCCAAGCAGAGTAACAACTGTTTATACACCTAAGACATGGGCCTTGGGACACGGGACAAGGATTTACCTTTTCAGACACTACTAGAAAATCTCAAATCTTTATACAGATATTATGAGGTACAATTTTATTTCAATCCTTTAAAACCAAGGGTAATACAGAGAGGTTATAAAGCAACCTTCTGTGCTGAAATTCAGCTTAGTTGAAAAAATGCAGTCAGGTAGTTAATTCTGGATTTTAAAAGTCTTCTACAATTGTTAGTAACCAAAGCTGTGGTTGTATCTTCTTGAAGGCGATGGGAATTTGCACTGGATTAAACTATAATCCACTACACCTAACAATCAAAGCAGCAACACCTTTACTTCTCAACTAGGACCTCTCACTGTGAGCTTTTGGAATTAGTAGGTGATTTGGGCTTTCCTCCAGTGACCTCTTGCTTTATATTTGGTTGTTACCACTCATCCAATGTGATAATTAGCTCAGTAATTGAATTTCTTCCTGAATTGCATTATTCTATGCAAACCAAGTACAGTTTCTCCAGCAATTGCCCTAGAGAAAAAGTGATTGTGTTGGACTGTCTTCAGCTAAATCTTCAGCAATTTTAAAGTCAACATCCTGCTTAGCTCCTGAAATGTCTATTTCATGTTCTTTTAATCCCCCATTTACATGGACACTGAGATAACCCACTGGTTTTTGTAGCACTGTTCATGTCATTAAAACTCTTGCTTCCCTTTGCAAAAAGATTAAGTCGTTTCCTATATTTTTTCCAAACACACTACCTGGAAATATTTTCTTCTCCCACTTCAGTTTCCCAATTTCCTTAGAAAGATAGAAAAAAGGCTGAGGGGGATTAAGGCAGTCTGGGGAATACAAAGAGTATATTGAGAATCAGGTAAATTGAGGAAAATAAATAAATAAATCATTGCTGACTTGATGATGCTAAATAAATCATTATTTCCAGAAGATCAAAACAAAATTCCAGCTGTTCTATCTGCCCTGCTGCTGGCTGAGTTTTACCCCAAAACACAAATTCAAGATTTCCAGGATTCCTGCTGTGTAGAAGAGGATCTCTACTTTGAACGAGAACAAAACAAAGAAAAGAAGTTTCCCTCTGGGAGTTGCAGAGATGCCTTTCTAAGGTTGATCCAAAGTTTTTCTTTGTCTGTGTCCAATGAATTTTAATCCACTTTTCCATGACATCTAACAGGCAAATTTAACAGAGAGAAGAAACTTTACTGTGCTGCAGCCCTATGATTATTCATGGGAATCTGGAAAAAAAAAATCTTCAGTATTTTCATGGAATGCCTAATGCTGCTGGCTCTATAAACAAAGGCTTAGCATTGAAAACACAGTAGCAGTTGTCTGCAATGTGAGGCAGGAGGAGAAAGACATGGCAGAATAAGCAGGCACCCATCAATATATGAAGGACACCAGAGGTAAAGACAATGGTATTAACTGGAAGGGGAAGGATACTGAAGTAGTTTTAAATCAATTTCATCTAAAAGACAGAATGACTTCAGCGTGGTTTTAACAGCAAGGGCTGACAGACCCTCCATACGTAACCACACCCAGGTTTTCTGGGCAGCTACATGGAAGATACAACTTGGGTTTAACTCACATTAAGAAAGAGGGATCTCTTAAAAATGAAAGCAATTTCTCCTTCCTGATCACTCTCTCTGATTTTTATTTTTCATGCTTTCTTCCTCCTCTCCCTCCCTGACTGGGCCATTGTTTCATCTAACAACAATTAAAAATGGCTTTGATTGCACACTCAGAAAGTGGGGGAGGGCTAAGGTATAAGAAGTCCCAGTTGTTAGAGACAGAGCTGTTGAAGCATCCTTTTAAAACATAGAAAGGTCTTATTACCAATTATGCTTCCTGTTCTTAGAGTTTCTTTACTTTCTTAAAAAGGTTTTTATAACTGATTTTGAGGCTTCTTGGGTTTGCTTGGGGTTTTTTGTGGTTTGTTTGTTTGTTTTTTGCTGTTTCGGAGGTTTTGGTTTGGTTTTTTTGCTGCTGTTGTTTGTTTAAGTAGGTGTTAAAACTAGAGCTGTGGTCATTATGTTTATTTGGCATATTCCAACACCTGTTTGGAAGTTTCTGTAGTTCTGCAACAAGGGGGATGAAAAATGTGAGGAGTGAAACTGAGGTCGAAAGCTGAGTGCCCAAACATGGGTTAAACAGCCCACCTTAGTGCTCTGACATTCAAAGGTTTAGCTGAGAAATTCACCTCTTATTTGTAAGCCAGGTGATTTAAGCACCTGTGTACTTTAAAATATTCACTAATGCTTTACTAAAATGTCATCAATATTCCTGCTTTTGTCTTATTTAGCTACTGTGCTACTTAATTTCTTTTCCCTAGTCTAAATATGCTTTTTCTTTTAAAAGGCATTCAATTACTGTCTTCAGATAGTTTTTACTAGGCAATACAAGAAGCTTTATAAGTGGAAAGATTATGCAACTGCACAGAGTTATTTTGTGTTCGATCTTGAGGATGTAAAAAAGGTCAGGATCCTGATGTTGCTGTAAGGATGGGGCTTAGCACAGGACTCTGCTTCACAGCTGGACCTCGCTGCCTGCAGTTGAAAGAAGTGCTTTTAATTTAAAAGCAAATGTGTTAATTACATTACACAAAAACAGGTATCTGAAATAGTACAGGTGAGTGTTATTCTTCTGTTTTTCCCACCATGAGCCAACACAAACATTATAGGAAAGGTTCTAAGGGCTGTGCCCAGCCCTCGGCAAAGAGCTCTACAGGACTGATTGATTTGGGCTCTGCACTGATGGGCCTATGAGTGAAGCAGCAAAAGCCTGAGAAACTGCAAGGAGCTGGACAGTAGAAAGGAGGTGATGAGAAATATCCTGGTGAAGTTTTCATCAGAGAGAGTGAGAACAGGGCAAAAAAAACCACAAACAAAACAAATGTTGGGAGCTGCTTCAGCAAATGAGGCCAAGATGTTTTTCTCCTTTACTCCACACAGAGAGAGACGCATTGTTTAAACATCATAAAAGAAGGAAAGGATAACAAGGCATTTCAGAATTCATTCTTGGTATTCTTTACTGCTGATAACAAAGTGCTTTCATGCTTTTTCAGAGTGCAACATTAAAATAGCATATATTTAAGGTATTTTAATTCTCACTTTTAGACTCAATGTGACTGCTTAATAATAAAATTAGAAGGTAGAGATGGCAAGAAAGTATGAGGAAATATAAGACTAAGATAAAGATCGGTCTTCCAAAGGAAGCCTGTATCAGAAATACTAGTTTAGTTCACTACAGAGTTTTCCATAAACATATTTCTCAACAAAAGACGAAAGGAGGAAAAACCAAAGCTAACCAAGCCATTTCAGTGCTGTAAACCTGCAAGTGCAGCATCAGTGACACTACACTGAAGAACAACAAAAATCTTACTGCTACTGTGTAGTTGTACAAAATCCAATCTAAAAGAGGGATAACTTTCAATATCTCTGTTTTTTTTACTGCAAAGACTGTTGAGAATGTTAATAATTTACAGCATTCATCTTGATATCCTCTACAGTACTCTTCACACAAAATATCTCTGATATTTTGAGAGCAAACACTGCTAGTCAAAGGACTTTAAAAGAAAAAAATATCCCTCTAGCTTTCATCCAGTATTTACCTAGTCCCAACTGGTACAAAGTTTCAGAGGCAATTCTCAGTGGCAATGGTGACACTTCTGCAATTCTGCATTTTGCATTATCTCAGAAAGAAGAGATAGTTTACATTTTGTTCTTATCAGCCCAAAGGCAACCTGGGTCCAGTGCATACCTTTGTATATCAGGAGACAACCAAGACCGAAGCATGCTGTAGCATGACTATTCCCTGCAGCTACCTGTGCACAACATGTCTTATCACCTCAGTTAGTATGGTTACACTTGCTGAACACCTCCTCCTGGATCTCAGCTTTACCAGCTTTCACATTTTGACAAAAGTAGCTTGAATAAGTTTAGGTTTAGTACTCTGAACCTCAGCTTGCCCCTAAATGTTTGGTTCAGTTAAATCCAAAACAGAATGTGATCTACATTATCCAAGTGAATGGGATGAACACCTGCTGAGAACACTTATTCTTATGGAAATTCAGTCAACCCATTTCAAGGGGTTTCCAATATTCGACATGACAGAAATATCATGAGTTAACTTGATCTCATTAGATTTACATGATTTGGAAGCTAATGATTAGATGAACAGCATTATAAATCTTTAGTGCCACTGTATATCCACATACGCCCTTAAAACATCACATGTGCCCTATTTCTGATGGATGTCCATTATTGTCTATTATGTCCTGTTGCTACCTTCCTTTCCAAATATACATTTAAAAGCCCTCCTCTGTCATGCTCATCATTTCTTCTCCTCTATAGGTCTGAGTTCCTGCCTACCCATATCTGTTGGGTTACCCCCTCAGATATTTCACTGCATGCCTTTTCCTTTTTGCCCACCCACCCCTTTTCCTTTCCATTTATGCCACTTACAGTTTTGATCTCTACTTGTGTTCCTCCTGATCTCAGCATGCATTCCCTTTCTGATGTCTCCCTTCTGTCTTTACTGTCCTCTTAGAATGATTCAGTGAATTGGAGTTGTGAATGCATCTTTAACTCGGCAGGGAACTACAGAGCACTGAATCAGAATACATTCCCAATTAATTATCACACATATGGCTCCTATTCAATTAGCCTCAATTTGTTTTATTGACTGCCAGGGGCAAAAATTTGAGAAGAAGAGATGTTACCAGTTAAAGAGATATTGCCAAACAGTTAAACTACATCTTTGAATTTTGTATAGCCTCCCTTGAGTGTGAAACTCCAGCCAACTCAGAAAACACTTATTTTAATACCAGACCCACTTGATTAAAGGTGCCTGGTTTTCCTCGCCCATCCTTTCTCATGTTTTCCCAGTTCAGTGTGACTCCACACTTGGAGTCAAGCGATGAGGTGAGGGCTGGGTTGGAGAGGAGGCGTGCACAGCTCTGGACTACAGCAAGTGGCCAAAGGGGTACACACATGGTCACTCGCTCTAGGGGAGACCACAGCTCAAGACACCGAAGGGAAGGTAGTTTCCAGCAGGGCTTCTTTTAGCCTGGGGCTGTACCTGAAGCAACACCTCCCACACCTGAATGCCGTGGCTTTGTCACTCTGCAGAGCTCTACGCTGAAAGGGATTAAAGACTCCCAAACCAGGCAAGTGCTGCAGGTACAAGTCCGTGGGCAGTATGGGTGGTGTGCAAGATAGAGAGTGGGTAGACATTACAGCAGGGAGCAGACAGGGAAGGGTCTTGAGAAGACATTCAGATGAAGAAGTCTAATGAGTAACATGAAATTTCAGAGAGCTCATGAAAAATTAAGCCTGAAGTACACAAAAAGATGTTCTTTGTTCTTCAAAAGTTTTGGTTTTCTCTGTTCTCTCCCCCAGTGCCAGAACCATGGCCACAAATGCCCCTGGAGGACAGGGAATAACTTCCCAAAGAACAGTTTATACTCATTGTTTAAAGAGAGGAGCATGCTTCTCCAAAAAAAAAAAAAAAATCACCTCTATTGGGAAATCTGCCAATCCTAAGAGGAGAGCAACGAAGGAAAAATAGCAGCAGCTTGCTAACACTTCAACTTTTGCACCACTGCCAGCCAGGGGACTGCCACTCACAACTGTCTGAATGCAATACTCAAGGATACCAAGTCAGGCCCAAGCATCCCTCAGTATAGGCTGTAGTACACCAGTATAGGCTGGATTCTCACAGATCTAAGCACCTTTGAAGTTTCCAGAAAGACCCTCACCAAATTCTATGTGCTTTGCAAATAGGACCAGTAGGCCCTTCTGATTTGGAGACAACACCCCAAAAATTCAGACTAAAAACCGTTCATTCATTGGTGCTATTTGTTTTGACTTCTAAGTCCCATGCACTAATAAGCACCCATTTCAAGTTTATCTACATGCTGATACTTATTTATACTATTTTGAGGAGTTCTAAATTAACTCAACTCTCAATAAAAGCCTGGAGGAGCCCTGAGGCCAACACAGTGAAGACCTCTCAGAAGAACCACGGTCATCAAAGGGGCCAGCACCCATCAGTGAGTAATAGCTGTGGACAAAGGCACTAGAACCTCAGTTCACTCTAGAGCAAACAGAAATACAGTGCTTCTTTCTGGTCAGTTCATAAAAACAGTATAGAAATAGAGGCAGCCAGAGAGAAACACAAAAATTAGCAGAGAAATAAAATCAGTTTGGAAGAAACTAAAACAGTTGCAATGAACAGGAACACTCAAGGCTACAATGTGGCTTTCAGATCAGGTAGCTGGAAATATTCAAGAAAGTTTGAACCCTAAGTAAGTTTGAACCCTAAGTAGGGCAGTGACAGTAGTTAAACATAACATATCTGAAATGATATTTGACGAAATAAGGCAAACACTATCTTTATCAATTAGGGGAAAAAGGGGAAAAAATGCTGAAGTTATGCTATTCACTATAAATCAAAGTCCAAGCCATTACTGAACTATAAACATCTGCTGCAGTTGTTCCTCTGTAAACATCACTACTATGGAGGTCTAAAAACATGTGAAAAATCAAACAACACAGCAAGAAAAAGACTGAGAAAAAAAGAAATCCAGTCCCAAAAAGAACGACTTGAAAGGTCTGAGTGTGCAGATCCCAAATAAGGCTTTTGGACAGTTATGGGTGAATGACATTTTGTGTTTGGAACAAGGGTTTTAACAGCTGTAACAGATGAGCAGGCTCACAGGGAAACCAGAGGCACCAGCGTGTGTTAAAAATAAGCATTTGGAAGTGGAAGGCCTGTTATTTTATGGGGAAAAACGGAGGGAGCAGATAGGTACTTTTCACAGCTCCTTTTCCCACACATGTGCATAATGTGGGGTCAACCAGAATTATGTGTACACTGGGAAAACTCTTCCCACTCCACCTGCAGGCTGTCTGCGGTGGGCAGGTTAAGTGAGCTGGCAGGAAAAAAGAAGAAAAAGCCATCTGCACTACAACTGAAGCAGGGCAGGTTTTCCTCACCCTCCATTCCCAGCTGTATTAACCCTACAGGCGGTTATTTTTCAGACCACAATGACTGGAACAATAACACAGTGATAAACTTTATAAAAAATATGGAGAAAAGAAAGGTTTGCTCACATAGTCCCAAACACAGAGAGGCATCCTGTAATGCCAGCCTGAGATAACTGGAAATTTAATCACAGCCTCTTTAGAGACACCTAATTAATTCAGTTACACCGCACTGTAATTCATTCAAGGCGCTTCAAAGCAAAGGCAAGCTGTGCCTTACCCAAAAATAGGCAGTGAAACAGAAGAATAGAAACAGGAAGGTGCAGGAAAGACAAGCAGCTTGTAAACAGTGAAATCTCCAGATTCCTGGTGGCAGTTTGCTGTTTGTGGGGACAGGTCACAGCTGCAGCAGAGAACAAACAGGCTGTTCCACGTGATCCAGATGTTAGACCCACTGGGGAATAAAAGTAAACTTCCTACTCTGTTCTGTTATTGTCATATCCAAGATACAAAGCAAGATAAGAGGAAGGGAGGAGAAGGACAAAGTCAGGCTGCAGCATGACAAAGTATTTGAGGAAAAAAAGCAAAGGCAGAGGAATTGAACAATAGCATTTGGACAAACACTTTATGCTTTAAAGTGTCTATACATTAAACAAGATTTACTGCTATTTCCTTTTCTCTCTCTGATATCTACAGCCTAATCATTCCAACAGCTGTGAAAATAGGAACCAAAAGAGCACTCTTCAAACTGGGAAGCGGGACCCAGGCCAATGGCTGGACAAAACCAGTGTCGCAGCAAACTTTCCTTTGTAAAAAAAAAAAGCCCCAAAAATAACAGAGAAAAAAATTCTCATAGTTGAACTCCCACAAGGTAACCAGCTCACGAGCAGCAGCCCAGCTTCTCATTTTACGCCCCTCTCTTTTCAACAACCATAGCAGCAAAAGCTGCGAAACTGTGATCGCAAGAGTTCTTCTTTCTCATTCACCTTCCTTAATGCCTTATTTTTCCTTCTTCTTAGTCAGCCTTCCTTTTCCCCTCTGAAAGATCCGTGACCTCAGTGATGTATTGGTGTACTAGACTCTGCATGCAGTGAGTACCAAAGGGCACACTAAAAACAAACAGCATCTGCTGATTGCAGGGAAGAACACCCATGCTCTGCGCACACACCACAAGAGCACAAACAGGCACAGCGTGAGTCCTGAATTTTGAAGAGCCTGTTAGGAATTCCACAGTTTGCTTACTATCAAAATGAATCTCTTTTTCTTTTTTTACCCACTTGAGTCCTTCAGCTCCTTGCACAAACAAACAAGCCACCATTTTAATTCTCCAAGGCTGTCAGCTCCAGCTTGCATCATCTAGAATGGGAGAAGCTCAGTCAGAGAAACCGGAGGAGTCAAACTCCTCTTTAGCCAGCAGAAAAAGTGGGACTAAAAGAAACGTGGAAAGGCAAGACACATGTGTGTGCACTCAGAAAACACCAGGTGGGGACAACCAAACCAACACTTCAAGGAACAGATGGATCAGCACTCAGACTACTGGACTAGTAGCCCTGTTCTATTAATAAACATGGTACTCTGTACTTGCTAAAGTCCAAAGTTACAGCTTTGGATTCAATCTACCAGAAATGAACTGGATTTTTTTCCCTCATCTAATTTCATGCTGTTGGCCCAAACGAGATGCAAAAATAATTTTTCCTTAAGTGAAACAACAATGAAGGTTGCTTGACAGCAGAAAGGTATGCAAATACTGATAAACAGAAATGACAATCTAAGAAAGCAATCTAATTTATGACTTGAAAGAAAAACAATTTTGATATCTAGACTGCTTGTCAAAATTGTTTTCAGTTATTCCAATTAAGAGATTAAATTCTAAAAAAATGTGTAAATGAACTATTTGTAGCTAATATGTGATAATTTAACATAGTCATCAATATAGCAAGGAAGTGTTTGAAAACGAGTATGCAAAGCACACAAAAAAAAAAGCTATATAAAGTACCTTGAAGGTAGCTTTCCCCTGGACAAAAAAGTTCCTGTTAACAAGCAGTGGGTATGGAAACAGCAAAAAAAAAATGTCTCCAAGAACTTCTGCTTCATATGAACTCATCTCAGACCACACTGCAGTGAACCTGTGACTTTCCATGAATACCTTGAGCTGAACTTGGGTTGTCAATGCACTATAAAAAAGAAATCTGTACACCAACTTCCCCATCTGTTTGTTCTGTTTTGTCTTATATAACCTTAAAACTCAGTGCACATCTGGCTGTAAGGAACTGCAGCCCAAAGACAGGCAGATGTGCAGAAGCCAGAAGAACTTTCCATTCCAGCTCAAGTTCCTGATCCCATCTAACTTCACAGCTCAAAAAGAAAGCAATCTTGGAATTTTTAGATGCTGAAAAGTCAAGATTCAAAGCAGTAAGGCAAGGCCCATTCAGTTCATTCAATTATTTGAAGTATTTTGTAGAAAATTTCCTTATTCTTAATAAAAAATTATTCTCCTTCCTTGCCTTTTTCTGTCTTTTCACAGTGTCCTTTTAATAAACCAGGAGTTTTTCAGTCCAACTCTCATTCATTTTGGTTAGTTCCTCATGTGAAATGGGAGTAAGGCAAAGGAGAATCAGAAGTACTAGAGACAAAATGAATACAAATTTAGGAGGAGTCATTCCATGTAAGTATTCTGAGATGCCACAGGTTCAGGCAAAGATTTATTTCAGTTTGATGACAATCTGAACCTTCCACAAGGCTGTTTTCTACTTCTGAAAGGTTTTTGATAGGCAAGGTTGTGGTTTTTGTTTTAAGTGAGATCATAGAAGATACATTAGAATTTCTAACAAGCAACAAAGCACGCTTTTTTATGAAGAGTAATGTAAACCTTCAGGTTGAAGACAAAGTTGTAGTTGCTGCTTATTTTGAAAGGACAAGTGGTGGTGGATTAAAGTATTAAAAGGGTTTGGTTTTCTGCACTTGAGGTTTACAGTTTATGGATAAAATAATAACCTTGCTTTGCAAAACTATTAGCAATAACTTCTTCACTTCCCTTAGTGAAAATCACAGACTGATGAAAACAAGTCACACATACACCCTTGTTAAAGTATTAGGTATCAACCATTTTTTGGTACTTCCTGTGAATATCTCCTGTTCATTTTGTATCAAAAGATTAGACAAACCAAAAGCAAATAAAAATGACCCCCTCTATTTCCCTCGACAATAACCTAGAGATTTGACACCAACCTAACTCTATGGCAGTGATGTGCCTTCAACAGTTTGGTTCCCTAACTGGTACCTAGAAAGGGAACTGCATGCTTTCAGAATGCTCTGGTTGAAGTAAAATGTAGCAGATGTCAAAATCCTCACTTCCTACTTAATATTGTTCAAAGTTTCCATCAAAAAATGTATAGCTGTCTGTGGGATTTGTGGGAGCTTCCTGCCTTTCCATAACTGCCCTCAACTTCACTCCCTTGAAACAATTAACCTGTTGACCCAGTAAAACAGATGTGTGAGAGAGAATTTTGTTAAGATCTAGTGCCATTGTACAAAACTCAGCTCCCCTCGAAAGGTTTCCACAAATCTCATCACATTCAGAAATGAATACAAAGCCTCTTTATATGCCTTGGCTTTGGCTGACTAATTTCTTTATAGATGTGTACATATTCACTCACTGACACAAGTCAAAATGCAACAAAATAAAACTCTTCAAACGAAGATACAGCAGCAGCACCAACACAAGAGGCGAGTTAAGTGTATGGCCCTTCTCACTGGTGCAGCCAAGCTCTGACTTGGTCAACGCAGTTTTCCCTTTGTGCCTCCTATCACTGCTCTGCAGCTGCAGAGTTACCTGCTGCATCCCACAGGGTAGCATTTAATCAGGCTAGTTAGTATAAAATGTATTAATGCAGTCTGACTGCTAGTGCCAAAGGCATCACAGATTTAGTTGCTAGCACTAGCTAGCAAGACAAAAAAGGCTGACAACTGGGAGTTTTACTGCTTTTTTCTTTTTCACAGCTTCGTTACTGTGTGTCTGTACAACAAATGCAATGTGACACCTCATCTGTAACATACCGATAATTGTTTAAATACATTTTCAGAAACAGCTAAATAACCATGAAAAAGTAAAACACCAGAAACAAGACTCAAAGATTAACCTCTCATGCCCTAATTTAAGGGTTACCTTTGGAAGCAAAAATACCACCAGAAATAGAACTAATGAGAACAAAAACTTCACAAATAACAAGGGTAGAAATTTTAGAATAGTCTTACTTGTAATTTTTCTCCCAGAACTTGATTGGTCGTGCGTACGATGCGATGAAGATGACACTACCCAGAAATGGACTCAGTGGTGTAGAAAAGACTGAAGTGGCCAGAGTTTGAAAAAAAAGCATAGCAGAGTCTGAAAATTGCAAGTTAAGGTAACACAAACGATTTCATTATACTTTTAAAACGTGTAGGCAGCTCTTTGAACCGTTTTTTTTTTTTTTCTGCTGATGTTACTGTTTACTTTACCAAAGAGGCGTTAAGGAAAGGAAAGGGAGAAAGGCAGGCAGTGCCACATCACCCATTACCAGCATGTAATCAGTGGCTTTTCAATGCTACACACGTTTTATTATCAGGGTGACCCTGTCTAATCCCTGCCTGAGGACAGACCCTGAGCATAGGCAGTGCAGCAAGTGCCCTTTTCCAGCTACCTAAGGTACCTTCTGTAACATAAAAGTGCCTTCCTAGAGTCTGACACAGAGTTTAAAACACACACACACGGGAAAAAAACCAGTTTCTTGGAAATTATTTGTTCTCCACATTGGAGTCTTGATTTCACTGCATCCAGTGATCCATTCTGCGGGTTTCTGCTTGTTTTGGAATGATCTGGTGTGTGGAGAAACTATGCCTCTATACTCCAACCTGCTGGTTCAAAGTCATGCTTTCACATTAATTCTTACTGAGAATTTACTATTCCATGCTGACCGAAAGCTAAAAAACATTCAGCATTTCATACTTTTTGAAATATATATTAAATGAGAAGGTGAGGACAGAGGAATAGTAAGCATCACACCTAAACACCGTAATGAATGCCTGAATCCAGTTTACTTTAATTATAAAGTCATATTTCAGACTGTTGGAAAGCAAGTTAGGAGATGGATGAGGATACTGAAAAAGATGCAAGTTAAAAGGAACACAATTAAATAAACACAAGGAAATAAAATGTTAGGCCTAAATTCTTCATTAATTCATACCACATCCATGACATTTAAGGCAAAAGACTTTCAAACTGGCATATGAGACCATTATAAGAGCTGTCGTCTCTTACACCTCTCTTGGGAGGGAGGTGCCATGAACTAACAGAACCACTATAAATGTACAGTGATCACGCACATCTCAAACTAAATTTCAGGTAAAATCACCCAATAACCACAGTTTTTAGCTTACCCTCTTATAACAATACACTGTACGTGTGTCCCACAATCCCTGAGGCTTCACAGAAAGCCCGTTTTAACACAAATAGCATCATTCTGGGTACAGCATTTCCATAAAACAGCTAGCTAGCCATGCTTTCAAAGCCATTTGCAAAATCTAAAACAAGTATTTGCCAAAAGATACTTTTTGAATCTCTCAACCTTACTAACAGACAGTGGTCTGGAACAGTGTCTTTGTGCATTAGAGAGAGTGAAAAATGAGTTGTCCTGAGAGTCTAAAGTTTAAAAAAGTGACAAGGAGCACAGAGCAGAAAGCAAGTGCATCAAAAAAGTTAAACTGTCACATTACACTGTAGTCATAACCAAGTCTGTGAAAGATGAACAAGTATTTACAAGTGTCAGATAAGGGAAGGAGGCACAGGAGCTGAAGAGAGGAAAAGAGAACAAAGAGGACAGATAAGGACAGCAAACCAAGTTTTTTAAAGCGGGTACTAATATCATGATTGATTTAAAAATTGCCACCATCATGAGCTAAGACATTTTGCACACCATTGTGAACTGTTTGTGTCTTAGACATAACCAGTAGCAACGGGGGGTTTTTTCCTAAAAGACAAAATGCTCTACTAAATGGACAGCAGAAAGACATTACCCATTTGATTTGTGAAAAGTGATTTTAACTGTTTCATATCTGTAAGCATGTCATGAAAGCAAGTAACAGCATCTGACTTACGTATAGTTAATGTGTGCAGTGGGCAGTTTTCTGTCATTGGGGTATTTTTATTTGAGGGTATCTAACTTGTTTGTATTAGGTTATTAGTTATTTATTTTGAATACCAATGCTTTAACTGTGTCTAAGTAAAAAAGAAGTGTCAAAAACTCACAGGCATATTTTCTTACACTATGACCCAAGCCAGGTTTCCTGTGTACCGTCTTTGTTAGGCTACATTGTGTAGAAGCAGAACTCGTTTCTTTGTGAATAATGGATTTTCTTTCTAACATGGCCAAAATCAAATTTTGAGAACAAAAACCCCAAAGCTAAAAACCCTTCAACATTAAATAAAACCTTGCCTTTGAGGATTAATTATTGCAATTTAAAAATCTGTTTAAATTCAAACCAGCTTCAAAACAAGTAAGTGAAAGACATGTTGAAAATCTTCCATCCCCTTCTTTTAACAGAAAACTATGCAGTAAGGCCAGCTCAAATCCTCTGCTTCTCAAAACCTCCATTTTTACTTGCAATTACTACAGGTCCCTTCCAGGCACACAATCATTTAGAAGATGGGAACACTGACTGTCACAGGGCTCCGTTTTCTGATGCTAGAGCTGTAACCCTGAAACAACCAAAGCAGAAACTCTCCTAAACAGGATAATCTCAACCTAAACCCCCTTTTTTTTTTTCTCCAATTCCACTGTTCACTTTTTAGGTAAAATCCTCCTTTGAAAGACAAACTACACTGACTTTCTCAGCGTGCTGATATTTATAAATGCATAACCTCATCTCACCCACTTAAATGCTAGGAAGTGACATTGCAGATCTATCCTCAAAGTCTGAAGCCCATTCCTGTTCCTGGTCTTTTGGGATTAAGAGGGACTTTGAAGGGTCACCCAGTCCATCTAGCAGCCACAGGCAGGATCAGCTACACCTATATCACTCCTGATAGACATTCACCTAAAATCCTGAAGATTTCTTATGATGGAGACTCTACAACCTCCACCAGGCAAAGCTCCACACACATTGCCCTTCATGCCCTGCACGCTGGTCTCAAAGGCATTAAAGCATGCTGAACTACTCACACTCACTGAGCTCTGCAGCAAAAGTTCACCCAGGCACTTCAAAATTTAAAAATTTACATCCTGTTTGCAGAAGTGATTGAAGCAATTAAGAGCCACAAATAATTAACTCTGTAAAGAAATGGCAGGTTTAGTACCTCTGTAAATTGCAACATGCATTCATCATTACTGTTTGCAGGGTTATGATAACAACAAATAAAATTACTGTGCAAAGAGGCAGAGTTATTGCTGTTGTGGGAATATTAACTTCAGCACTTAACCAGTATCTTAATTGCAGCATTGCCTTAGAAGACAGATTTGCATTTACAAAGCATACTATAAATATAAATAATAAAAAGCTAGGCTAGATCACTTTAGCAATAATTCTGTAAACAAACAAAACTCTGGTTTAACTACTTTCCATTTTGCAAAATTTAATTGGTAATTTTATCAAGAGAAAAGTTATCACTGCAAAAAATACTTGTAACCAAAGGGAAACTTGCTGAAATATAATCTTAGTTCTTAAATGTTTTGCTAAATAAATTCATATACACTTTCCCAACAGAAATGAAAATATTTTTTGTTGTGAAATTCTGGAAGGATTTGCTACAAACAACCTAAAACTCTTAGGACAGATCACTGCTTTTATAATGCTTTCCTTGTATTGAGCAGACAATCTAAAGCTTTCCCTCTGGGAGTTATTCTGTGTTCACTTCCCTCTGTCTGAGGCTCCCCTTTATTCTTCCTATCTAGAAACATAAGCATTGTTACTCAGCATTGCTTATGTTTCACGGCACAGAGCAGAGGGAAAAAACTCACTCCAGGGAAAAAACCCCAACCCTGTGGGATGAAAGGGACAAAGACTTAAGTGCGTATATCTAATAAACAGTACAAAGTAAACTCGTCGGTAGGTCTGAACTAAAACCACTTTGTCAACCCTTCTTCCACAACTTTGGTTAGCAGGGAAGGAAGAAATTAAAGGTTAGTATCTGGTAATGCCTTAGACGTCAATAAAGTTAAATTTGTTCAGTTAAAATGTTTTTGGGAAATTTTTTCTCCTGTGTTCAGTCAAGTTACTAACTGAATTTGAATTCAAACTGAGTAATTTTTGTTCCAAAAATTCAATATACAGTTTTTAACCCTACAGCCAGGTGGAGGTCATTGCACTCTGTTTTAGTCCCGATATACACAAACCTGGAGACAGCCCTGGAACAGGCACCAAAATGGACTGCTTCTGAAGGACTTAGGTGTTGACAAACATATACTGTTACTCATAAAGCAGAGTGGAAAGGTTAAAAAGGGGAATATTTCTCAGCGCCCCAATGAAAAAATTTACATTAAAATGTAAAAATCTATCTGCTTCTGAAATTGAAAAAAAAAACATTCAGGACAGTTGCAGCAGAAATTGGCTCACTGAAATGAATTTATATCTGACATACCAACTAGAAGCAACTGAGAACGAAACTAATATTTGAGAGCTCAGCTGGCCATAAGCCCAGCAATATGACTGTCACAACACTTCTTTGTGGATGCATCAAAACTCAGTGCTGAGGACTGGGGAAGTAAGTGATCTGCAGAATGTGGCTGGGTGGGAATAAACACACCAGTTTAAGTCAAAGTTCAGTTTCCCAGTTTCAGAGCCCATGCAGTCAAAAAAACCAAACCAAACCAAAAAAAACCAAAAAACAAAAAAAAACCACCTGTTTCTCATAAGGTGTTCCAAGATTTTCAAAATTTAAAGTAAATTACCTACGAATTTCAAATCTTGTTCAAACACTGTAGATAAATTGCATGCATGAAGGAGAACTTAAAGAATAAAGAAGAACAAATTTATAAAGGATATGAGGTATTGCAAAGAGCTGAGCAAAAACATGGAATGATGACCCCCAGGCAATCTGCCAGGGAGCAATGTATGTCAAGATGAACTGCAACTTCTGCAGTAGGTCCCACAGCTGAAAAAAAAGAAAAACATGGTCACTTTTTAGGCACTGAGATAGTTTCAAAACTAATACCTGAAAGAGACACTTAAAAACTGTGCCCTCAAATAAACATGAGGTAAGTTATATTGTATTATTAGCTTTCATGGGTGTTAAGGTCTTACTTCAGCAAGGCGTAAAAGTATATTCTTCATTCGAAATTCAAACTCACAATGAGGTACATTTTTGACCACCATCCTGAGGAAGTTCCCAGATTACCTTTCAAAAGTATGTCTGCTCTAATTAGAAAGTGGGAAAACAGGTTCTGATATTCACTGACTATATATGACCGCAAGTCAGACAGTTACAGGAGAGGAGACTCCAGGAGAAATTGGATACAGTGAGCAGAGAAAGTTCAATGTGTGACGTGTGTGGCTATGCACATGGAAATCAGACTTACTTCTCAAGAACACAACATTCTCATTTGTTGACTCAATGGGAGAAGCTACCACGATGTAAGCATATGCATTGCATTAATCATGAATTGTAGCTGCATTTTCAAGACCATTGTATCATAAAAACATTGCATAAATATGAGCTTTTATTGTTGTGCAGTACAAACTGAAAACCACAATGAATCTACTTTTGCTTCCTGTAAAATATGCTTGGTGCTGCAACTAGCAGTTTCTGATTCAAGAATGATGTGTACTTATTCCCTGGAATACATTTTTTCCCCCCTCTGTCATTTCTCTTGGCATCAGGCCAAAACAGATCTTATGTCTCATCTATTGCAGAGTGGGCTCCTGACAAACTGTCAGGAAAGATTTGGCCATCAATAGACATTAGTGCTCAACACACACAGAAGTTGACAGTGAAACAGGAGTACATGCAATATTTCATGCTCATATAGCAAATACATGTTGAATTTCTTAGTGTAATTTTTTTTGAGTAAGTGAAAAACAAAACTTTGCCAACATCCTGAAAGACATGGAGACTGTATCAAGACTTGTACATTAAAATGCTTCCAGGGAATGTTCTCAAGCACTGGTATTGTGCATATATTTAAACTGTTAGAAAGGTGTCTGGGAAGGTTCTGGTCTGGCCCAGCTAACACTCTTCCTCCAGGAATCCTTTTGAATGTAAAACCCTCCACGGTTCATTTGCAGGTGGCAATTCCATAGCTCCACCTTGTGTACAGAATGGGAGAGTCCATTACTGCGGACACAAGCTTCCCTATGACAGCCGGCCTTGGGGACAGAGCACGGTTCTGGGCACACTTCATGTCCAAGTATGCTGGCAGTCGGAGAGCACACACCTTCTCTGGGCAGCTCATCTCACCCCTCCCTCCTTAGGTTACCACCTCCAAAATCACACTTGGCCATCTGCATCCACAGTGGCAATGCACTTACGGGATGTTTCATTGAGCTTCTCCACGATTTGTTGTAAATAGTTGCATATTAAATGTGAGGGAAGTAAGAATCACTTGTAGCATAGACCTGTTTTGGTCTTTGTGCTACAAAACCATCAGACAGCAGCTGCTAACTTGTTGTAACCAGTGACATGCTAGCTCCAGCTACAACTAATAAACCTTCCAGTTGAGATGCAACCAGTGCTTCACACACTTTCTTTGCTTTGGCCTGACTCAAATTAGGAGCAACACGCAAAGTATAGATTACAGTAACTTTGCACAGATATACTATTTAAAACCACCAAAGCCCTGATCAAAACAAGCTGTTACAATCCCTTCAATGCACAGCCTGGTTACCCCTACTTAGTTTGAGAAACTCATATCTTGCTAACTTTGTTTTCTGTCAAAAATAGTACACATGACTTGCAGACTGCAGCATTAAAGTAGGCAAGTAAAACTGAACTGGAACTCAAACGGACATTTATTTATTTGAATCTTATTTGGCAAGTTGTGGGGTTGCTTTGTTTTGCTTCATTTTTATTTATCTGAAACATCACAATTAACAGCTGGAAGAAAAATTTTATCTACAAAAAGATCTAAGTGAAGGGCTGGAAAAAGCTAATGACCTGCATTTGAAACCTCAAAAATTCAAAACTGCTGCACAACCCGGTGAAGTTCTGCCTGTTACAGATTGAAATCACAAAGCCATAAATCACCCCAGCTGCGCTCAAAGCGTAGAGTTCATCAAAAGGTTTTCAAATCTCACATAAAATTCAGGTTTTGCATTTGCTAGGAAACCAAATCCAGGAGGACACCCTTCTGGCTCCTTGTTCCCATACATCATTTTTAAGCATTCTTTAATATTTACACCTTGCAAAACTTGGGCCATGGAGCCCAAGTTCCCCGTTGCCTCTAACAAGTCCTACTGCTTCTGCATTCACCTGGGATGCAGAAGTCTTAAAAACTGCTTAAACGTGCTGTTGTTTCTTTCAGCACTTGCCTCTCAGCTAACACCTCCACAAGACAAGCAAAGGAGCTCATTTCCATTCACAAGAACATGAGGCAAGAACACTTTAGTGTTCGCTTGGTTTTTGAAAGCCTTATGACACCGCACTTAAAAGCCTGGAAATGTGTGATTTTCAAGCTACTGCTTTCATTAAGAGTTGTCAAGTGCCTCTATTACCTCTTAAATCCCTGCTTCCAGGGCCTGTTCTGCAAAACGCCTTCAGGGTAATATGCCATTAGCATTTTACATCTCTAACTATAATTGCTAAAGGTGATGTCATCTAGCAACTACAACACTGAGATTTAGGAAAGGAGGACTTGGCTTTACATTTTCTCCTTTTCATTTTGCTAGAACCATCTGAAAAACTATTTCTCCTTATCAGTTTTATCCAATCTGCAATATGCTTTCTCCTGTATCTGACAGGGGAACTCACAGAGCTTTTCTCTCAGAAAGAAACTGAAGCTGCTAAAAACTGCCTTTATGAATAGGGGAGGCTGATTCTCAGAAACAGCTATTCTCTTATTTCAACTACAACTAGCTGCATTTCAGCCTTCAGAAATCTGAAGACGTGAGCTAAAGAGGAAAACCTTCATCTTTTTTAAATTGTCAGAAACAATACAGAATGAATTAGAAAGAGAGACAAAAGGCAAAGCCCATCTGGAGCTGAATCTGGTGAGGAAAGTAAAAGGCAACAGAAAGGACTTCTACAGGTACATCGACAGCAACACACAGACAGGAAAAAAATCACATGGACCTGCTGATAAATGGGGCAGGTGACCTGGTGACAAAGGGCACAGGGAAGGCCAAAGTACTCAATGCCTTCTTTGCCTTGGTCTTTACTGGTGACCCTTCAAGTCACAGGCCCCAGAGACCTGTGAGGGAGCCTGGAGAAATTGAGACACCCTACATAGCAAAGGATTAGTTAAGGGCACATTAAACAAAACTAGAAAAAAAAACCACTTCCATGGGACCTGATGGGACACCTCAGCCCTTCTGTGATTCTGTGAAACACACAAATTATCCCCAGTAGAGTTCTGTTTGAATGAGGGTAACAACTTGCTCCTGAGGGTGTGAGATGTAACAGTGCTAGATACAAAGAGGGAACCTTCCCATCTAAAGTGAAGGTGAAAAAAAAAAGTCTCTGCTGAATGTTAACCCTCTTTTTATAACCATTTCCTTAAACATGTATAAAAGATTAATTTTTAAGACTGCTGCATCCCAGTTTACAATGATTTATAAAAGAATATTTGTATTAAGCCTTATTAGATCATCAATGTTTTCTATAGTTCAATAAGCAGAAAGTATTATATGTTTATATATTATTCATAATATATAATTATATATTATTTAGGGGGCATAAAAGTTCTAATATTCCTTAATATCTTTACTCATGTGACAGTTTTACCCAGTAAACAGTTTTTGAAGTCTTTGATAAAGACTTTAAATTATCAGCATGTTCAGTGACGTTAAACCAGCACATTCCCACTACTCTCAAGTGAACATGCAGAACATGCATCCATCTTTCATGTTTATTTTATGTGGACCACATTTTATCTTAATCATCCATAAGTCTTCTATGAGTTCTGAAGCCTCTACAGACTTCTGGCACACCAGTGAGTAATAAACAAAGCAAAAGCAAAGACTTATCTTTCCAGGATTTACTTTAAATCTGGTTATTCTTACTTAACCAAATTTAAGTACCATTACAAACTAGAAGCTAATGAAAATTAGTTAACATACATGAAAAAATAGAAGATTTGTGGAGTCTGAAACATCACTAAAATGGTATCTCCTTTCTCCAGTTTGTTAGATTTCAATAAACTAGGCAGAGATTAACACCTAAATTTAAATGACTCAGTGTGAGATGCAGACTAGGCAATACTCTCAGCTTTTGGTGGCCCTTCTATACGTTTAGCAGCAGTTGAGACTCTGTGTGGGCAGACTTCTTGGCAACTCTGGGACTAAATAATGCATAAACATTAACATTTTCTTGCTAAGTTTGAATTTTTCTATGTTTTAAAAAAATTGTGTATATATATACATACACACATAGGTTTTAAACAAAAATAACTGTCATATATATATAGCTATATACTCTACATGCAATACAAAATTGAGATTAAAAAAGTTAAGTGCAGAAAGAAATTATTTCCCAATTTGAACAGGTATCTCTTTAGATCCTGAGAACTTGAGATGATTTGAACTGAGACTCTGAGAGGAATATTTACTTTTTCATGTTAAGCTAATTCTGATCAATTGGTAACTCCAGCTTTCGGAATTAAATTCTAATACCTAATGGTACATTTTTATTTTCTTTTTGGTATGTCAATAAATATTAATATCCATCAAGAGGGAAAAGCTGTAAGTATGTGTTTAAGGATATGAAATTAAACGTGGTGGAATAATTTTACTCTTGTTCATGGCTTTGCTTTGCAAATCATTGACTTTTGGGTTTTTATTTAATACCATTTAAAACAAACTTTGCCTATGAAATCCTGCAAAACAAGATTTACTGGAAATACTAAAGGTTGTTAATGTTTATGTCTTAAGTCATTGTGACATTCTGTATTTGGACAGCTATGTTTAAACCTACAACAAATGTTTTCCAGGATGTCTTTACCTGTATATGCTTACAGACACTTGAAGCCTTTATACTGTGGGCTTCAAAATCATTGTCTAATACAAGAGGATCAAAATATAATCAGACCAAGTCTCTGATAGTAAACCTTGGAGAAAAGAATATATTCCTCAGACACAGCATTCAGCACTTAACACTGACACTGTACAAAACAGGCATGTTTTAAGCAGTTTGAGTAGCAAGCCTTGAAAGCCTTACAATTGAAGTTAAATGTTAACCAGATGTAAGTATGACAAGGATTATGACAATGAGATGATGACAAAACCTAACAGAGCCCTGAATCTCCTCATGGCAGATGCTGCTTCTTCCTACACTGTCAGCTGATAGCAAGAGTCCAGGGAAGGAACCTGGGGTACTGTAGAAAGCCAGACTCACATATATCCCAAGGTGGACAAAAAGGACAAGATCAGAGCTCATCAGCTTAATATGCAGAGGGCCAGACAAGCAAAATAAATCAGTGAAGCTGGGACTGCACTCATCAGCAAAGCCTTAATAGGCATGGCTTCTGCCAACACCCTATCTTCCAAGAAACTTCCTTTTCTAAAGGATTGGGCCCATGCAAACCTCATGAGTGAAGCCAAGTGAAAGGTCCTGCACCTGGCTGGGGCAATCCCAGGCACAAATACAGGCTGCTCAGAGAATGGATAGAGAGCAGCCCTGAGGAGAAGGACTTGGAGATGTTGGTGGGTGAGAGACTGGACATGTGCCAGCCATGTGCACTCACAGCCCAGAAAGCTGAACTTGTCCTGGGCTGCATCCAAAGCAGTGTGGCCAGCAGGGCCAGGGAGGGGATTCTGCCCCTCTGCTCCCCTCTGGTGAGACCCCACCTGGAACACTGCATCCAGCTCTGGGGCCCCCAGGCCAAAAAAAGACATGAACCCGTTAGAGTGAGTCCAGAGGACGGCAAAGAAGACAGCCAGAGGAAAGGAGTGCCTCTCCTATGAAGAGAGAGTTGGGCTGAGAGAGTTGGGATTCTTTAGCCTGGTGAAGAGAAGGCTCCAGGGAGATTTTAAAGCAGCCTTACA
Organism: Dicrurus megarhynchus; assembly: GCA_013399195.1. Lineage (NCBI taxonomy): Eukaryota > Metazoa > Chordata > Aves > Passeriformes > Dicruridae > Dicrurus > Dicrurus megarhynchus. The sequence goes on from VXAD01005611.1 coordinate 1,089,296, forward strand.
GTACCGAAAGGAGACCTACAAGAGAGCTGGAAAGAGGGGCTTTTTATAGGGGCATGAAGTGATAGGAGAAGGGGGAATGGTTTTTAACTAAAAGAGATTTAGATAAAGTATTAGGAAGAAATTCTTCACTAGGAGGATGCTGAGGCACTGGAAGAGGTTGCCCAGAGAAGCTGTGGATCCCCCATCCCTGGAAGTGTTCAAGGCCAGGTTGGATGGGGCTTTGAGCAGCCTGATCTGGTGGAAGGTGTCCTTGCCCATAGCAGGGGAATTGGAACTAGATGATATTTTAAGTCCCTTCCAGCCCAAGCCACTCTGTGGTAAAAGTGGACATAAGAAAACCCACAAAGGTGTGCACTGACGTAGTCCAGGTTTCTCTTTCAGTTCCTGCATCAACACAGCCCGAACAGGCCTCTATCAGCAAGAATGCACATGAACATAGTCCTCAGTGCATAGTGAGCCATACTGACCCAGGGAGTAGGTGTACATCTCCCTGCACCCCCAAGTGTACTTGCCCCATTCTAGACAAAATAAAAAACACCAAAACAAAGAGAGAAAATGTAATTTGGGAATAGTGTAAGGAAAGAAGTGTGACAAAGAGGTCAGTGACAGAAGGCTGAATGAAAAATCAGTTAAACCATTCCTCCAATATTAGAAGGAAACATGAACTGTACAGTGCACAAGAGAGTTCAGGAGCCTATGGAAAATACCACTGGGATTATCCTGTCAAATATCAGATGTAGCCTTGGGTAGTTTACTCAGCAGAAAGTGTCTTAGATGGGTTTATATGCCAGATATCAAAAGTTGAGGAAACAGCTGTGAGCCAAGAGGCTGCAGATGATTAAGACATTGGATTTCCATATGCACAAATGGCAAGGAATGGATTAAAATATGAATTAACAACTTAGTGCCAGAAGCTTTAAAGGGAAACATCAGAGTTAGAGAAGGATGAAAAATCAGAAGAGGAAAGAAAAAAGAGTGAGGCTTTTGACTTATAAGTAGCACCTAAATCAATGGGACACGACAACTAACCGAGAGTTTTATTGCCACAAAGGCAATAAAAAGATCCAATAGGTTAATTACTTGACTTCAACAAAGCACCAAGAAGGTCAATGCACTTGGCAGCACTTTCTCACAAAATGAAGGAAAACAAGATGACACACATAATTTCTTTCCTGTCCAAGGGATTGTGTTGTGGATGTTGAAAGTTAAGCCTGATCAGCACATGTCTGCCAGGTTGCTACAAACTGGCTGCCTTAACTGGATCTACTTTGACAATGATCATCTTTCATAAATATGTGGTCTTGGATACTATGGAAGAAAGAATTATACAGAAAATTTCTTACAAAAATGTGGATTCCTTATTAGCTGGAAAATGTATTCTGGGAAAGAAAAAAAAATTCAAACAGGGAAATTGTATACTTAAGTGAGCTCAGCAGGAGTAAGAGTACTTAGGCAAATGAATTCAGTGTTAATGAAGGCAAATTTAACAAGCTCTGCTTCTTTGATTATTTTGCTTTATGCATGAAGACAAATTCAGAACCCTCAGAAGACTTCATGATAAGAAAATATAAGGTGATTTCATATTTTTGTATTGCTAATTAGTTCATCCACACACACAAATTAAGAGGCCATTAAACTACCTGACAGTAACATATAAGACAGTGAAAGAGACAAGAAGCTGTAGTCCTATACATTAGAAGGTTAATGGCACTGGGTCTTATCATTCCCATTCAGATCCTTGTAGTAGATGAGTGTGTAAGCTAGGGGTGCCTCACTCTTTAGGGCTTAAAGGAAGCTACACAGATTTGTCAAAAGTCCATATTCTAAAGTACAGGTATAATTCCTCAGTTGTGCTGTAGAGATGAAAGAGTTGCTGGTAAGAGCCAGTTTAGCAGCATGGTCCTAGGAGTGAAGAGACTGGCAAGAACCTCCCACTAGGCTTTTGTAGTAGCCAAGAGCATACTACCACCAGGAGCATCCACAGCCACACTACCCAGTTTTTTTGCTGCCTTTGCTCCTTCAGCTCAACATCAGCTCTACGCGAGGGTCCAAAAGCAGTTCAGGGAGATACTATGATTCCTTTCCACCAGCAATATTTAGAGGATGCCTGTGGCACTGGATGAAATGGAAAACCACATTTCTAACAGAGCACAGCAAAAGAGCTGGGGACAAGTCTTGCCCTGAGCATCCTTGTTAACATTCAGCCAGTTCCAAACTGATATCCCTGCTGTTTGAATGATTTCCATTCGCTTCTCCTTCACACTTCAAATACCGGTTCCTTCCTGAACAGCTACTCCAGACATCCTTCAAAAGCATCTCACACATGTGCCAAGGAAGGCAGTGCTGGGTACATTACTGTTTTACTTTTTGTTTGTTTGTTTGTTTGTATCACACTGAAGAAAAATGGACTGGATGAGCTATAACATCACTTAACCATCCATATGCTCTCCCTCTGATAGCTTTTGCATGTGTTAAAAGTTTTTCCTCAGTTAAATATTATGTCAGTAAACAGCAAAAGGATGGAAGAAAGGCCCACCTTTTCATCAGTTCCCAACAGTTTATTCAAACCATTTAATATTTCCACATTTTTTTTATCCTGTTGAAAGAAAGAGTCTCAGGATTCTTCCTAGTGTTAAAAGTCTAGGAAGAAATCTCCTAAGTGCTATTATACATTCCATCTTTGCTATGCCTATGAAGAATATATTCTCAGTTTTTTGTGGGTTTCCATTTTCACTTAATATGAACATTCTTATTAACCTTTGCACTGACATTATCTCCTAAAACATCCAGGGAGAACAACTGGCTCCTTTGAAAAGTTCACATGGAGTCATGTAGACCAAGACTGTCTCGATTAACTGGTTTGACTTCCTGCAGAATATTCATCAAAGCATGACACCCACACATCTTGAATGAGCAATCACATACTTTTTAAAAGGCCATTAAGCTCTGATTTAAAGATTATAGACAACAGGAATTTTGGACAGAAGAATCCCAGGTCATAGTCGAGGATACCACCTGGGCTCACTACATGAAAAATCTTAGTTTAAGAAAGATGGAGAAGTCCTGTTCCACTTGAATTGAAAGTTACAATCATTCTAAAAACAAGTAAAACCTTTCCTAAATGTTTATCTTGCTGCCTTCCCAAGGCAATTTGAAATACAAAGTAGCACACTCTGCATATGCCTAATCAACATTTAGTGCTTTCACATTCTGTGAATTGTCAAAACTTAAACAGCTAATCGATTTTAAAAATGAATTGAATTAACTGTGTCACATTAGTAAGTCCTATGATGTTAATAAGACAGAAAATCCAAAGTGACAATAAAAATTCTCAGGAATAGAACTGAATAGACTCTCTTGTTCTCTCTGTTGCCTCAGTGTGGGTGTTTTGGCTAACAGAGATGAAAATCTGTGAGCAGCAATTTGGACTTCCGTGCCCCAACTTGCTCAGGGAGCAGTATGCTCATTTGGAGTTTCTGATTTGACTAAATGACATTAAATCAACAGCACAATGGGGAAAACAAGGGAAGCACAACCACTGAGATATTCAGAAATACTCTACCAAACATGATTAGCAAAGTTTTATTCCATACAATCTGCTTCAAGAGTGACCAGTGCACAAGTGAATGTCTGTTGAATTTAGATTCTTTCTTCCCCAGTGCCTAACAGAAGAAAAAAATACTACCACTGTGCTTTGAAAGCATGCAAAGCTTTTTGTGGGGTAACCTTGCTTAAAAATTGCCATCACTGTGACTAAAACACAGCACTTCTAGTGTTCCCTAATTAAGAGGGTGGTAAACTGATATTTTCAATTTTCAGAAATCAGTCATGACTGTGTAATAACCTCTGCATAGCTAAAGGTGACAGTAATAGACAGTATTTCGGATTTTGTTTTTATTTAAAAAAATAATTGCAAACATAAAAATGACTGAAATACAGACAGAATCTGTGAAGACTCATAAAGCTTTTAGGAGCAAAGGTGGATGCAGCTTGCTTAGGGCCTATTGTATGAAATAAACACACATCATCTTTATCCTCAAGTGATTATATCCTTTGCTAAGTTCCACAATGCTGAGCTAATTAAAGCTCAAACGTTAATTAGGGTAAAGAAAACTTATGCCCTTTATGATTTGAAATTAAAAGGAATTTAATTGCTATCATCTGCAATGCTACTTTTCATATTGGCGCTAATGATCATTGTGAAACTGCCTGTGCTTTTGTAATATAAATAATTCAACCGTTTGACTTAGAATTTTTAAATGGAACAAGGACAATTCCACTTGCTGAACTAATGACCTGCAAAATTTCAGATATTGTTAGATATGAAGATGGAAGATTAATGCTAAAACTGCATTTTCAAAACATGTCTGCAGTACAGCTTTCAGTCTAGTAGAGCAGTAGTTATTTTAGCAAACATCTCTGCTTAATTTAATAAGCATCCTTTGTTATCTTATTTTCACTGCTAACACTAGCCTTTCTACTGTGAACAGTAGCTTCAATCTACCAAGCAACTCTGTAAAAAATCCTGTTGAAAAGACTTTATATCTCTTTCTTACAAAAGCACGCAATAATTCACAGCAGTATTTTGTGATATGCTCGTGAGGTAAACGTTTTGAAAAGAATTAACAAATAGTGGAACTTTCAATTCTGGCATGCTAATTTTTTGATCCTGTAAAAAGGTTTATAGAGAATGAGTTTTAGGACTAAGTAAACCATCATTCAGACATGGGACTTCCACTGATGCACATCAGTGATACACTTCTCTGGAGACAGAAATTTACCCCTTTCTCTAGGGAACATGGTAGTGAAACAAATACTGAAAACTGGCATAATGCTAGCAAACTCTGCATCACTTTCACTGGTTATCTTTCACTCTAAGCTAAGAAGCTTAAAAAATTACTCTAGTCCTATTTTAGGATCACATAGCATGGTGGAGGGGGATCTTGTTAAAAAGCAGAGCTTTGTATCATCTCTTCTACTCCTTTTCTTCTGCCTTTCCTCTCCAGCCCTTGCCTTCTCACCCCAGCAGAGAGAAAGCAGAACAACAGGTCTGAGGGTGAAGGCTTGAAGCAGGTGAAGCTGATGCCTTAAGAGGCCTCCTAGAAACAGAGACTAGACAGAATAAGGGAATAAGGTAGGTATTTATTTGAAAGGCCTTCAGGTACACCCTGGGGAGCCAGAGGCTACTGCCAAGATGGACCCCAAGATGGATGACAGGTCACAAGTTCTTTGCACTTTTATAGGTTTGGTCCATTTGCATATCAGGGTTAATTCTCCAATAAAAACTTCAGTTTAATGATGTAATATGCCCAAGCTTGCCTCCCCTTTCAGAGTCTTTGGTTTACACATTTTGGGCCTAGGACAGTCTGAGTGTCCTTGGAGAGCAGGCCTGGAGAGGCTTTGTTATGAGAGAGCAGAAATTGACAGGCTACAAGAAACCTCAGAGTTACACACTAGGCAATACAGGATTTGAGAAATATAAAAGTCAAAACCTAAGGTATCAAAGCTTCTGCTGGAGTGCGGTCCAAGAGTTCAGCAAAAGGAGTGAGCTCAAGTTACCTCACCAAGTTGTGATTCCTCATTTCTCATCCTCCCTCCTCCCTTACAGTAGCACAGAAATAAACCAGAAAAAGCATTTAATTTCTCCTTCATTCTTCCCCTGAATGATCAGGCCCTCCCCATGTAACACCAATGAACTGGGCCTTTCCATAAGAAGCCTGAAACTTCCAGGTGGGCATGGACAGCAGTATGAGCTGATGCCCCTTGTAGAAGAGCTAAATACCTCCACAGCACATGCAACAAGTAATATGGAACCACATCTTTCTTCTTTCAGAAACTAAGTGGTGCTAGCTGGGTCATACTCACATATATAGTAGGAATATTTTAGGAAAAGAAACCAAGCAAAGAAGCCTGAGCAAAAAAAAAAAACCAAACGAAACAAAGAACAACAAAACCAAACACCTCACCAGTTACCCCTAGATCAATACTTTCAAATCTTCAGTACCTTCCCACATTTTCTAAAGGTATCAGTTAAGCCTAATTCTTTCAGGGAAACAGCTTAGATTCCAAATAAAGACAGGGTCTGAACTGACTGATTCAGAAAGGGTTGGGTAAATTTTAAATAATCTCAACTGGAGCACACTTCAAGAGTCAACAATGTAACAGAGAGGAAGGAGCTCTGAGGTTAAGGTTAAGGGCAGCATCACAAGGATAACAGACTGAAAATAGGAAAAGAAAAATGTTAAGGCTGACATTAGGAAAACATTTATTATCATGAGGGTGATTAGATAATGGAATAATTTCCCAAAGGAAGTTGTTGAGTCAACCACTAGAGGCATTCAAAGGAAACCAAGATAAAAACACCAGGTGATTGATCTGGAGGGCAGTCCTGCACTAATGACCCAAGAGGCTCTTTCAAACTCATTGAGGATTCTCCTCATGAAAACAACAATTCTGAAATTTATATAGCAACACGTGAACAAAAAGTAGATGAAAAGCACTGCACAAAGCCAGAAAAAACACTTAATCAAAGCCTTTTTTTCATTTTAATAGATATTTTCCTCTGTAGTACCAACAATCTGAGTCTATACATGGATTCATTACTTCTAAAAGGTCCCAACACGTATTGATCAGCCAAGTGACATTGAGAAGATATATTTTCCGAAGAAATTACAGGAGCTCTAAAACTTGCCTTATGAAACACAATGGACATCATGAAGAAATCCAGCAAGAAATTTTCTGAAATGTCTCTGTAGTCAAACCGGAAGAAGATCACAGTAAAGCTCAAAGTAACAAACTGATTAATAGGATTACAGAATGAGGAGCGGAGGAGTTTCATCCCAGCAACTGTTATCAGGATAATGTCACAGCTGTAAAAAAAGCAGAGAGAAAAACCTAATCAAGTCATAAGGCATTAAATTAAGAAGCTCTTAAATACCAATATCTGTACCAGATGTATTTTGGATTGTTATGCATATCTAAATCTACGTATCTTATTTATTAAAAGGATATAGAAGTAATATCAGAAATCACCACATTTATTTTACTTATGTGCAACTTTGTATTTTTCCCTTATCATTACCACACACTTATAAGCTGTAAAAAAGAACAAACTCTGTACTAAAAAGAGTAGTAATGACTACTAAAACCCAAGAATCTAGACCAGACATTTTTATATCCCACTTAAAATAAAATTCCAGTCTGGAAAATATCTTGGCACTTTCATTAATACATTACTGCAATTTGAAAAAAAAAAATCTTAAACTCCGTTTTTTTTTTATTACAAGATTTCACTTGATGACAGAACTTATAATTTTACTTGTAATTTCATTACACACTGCCAAAATTCAGGATAGAAACACACACAGATGTGAAGTATTTGAAATTCCTACCACTGTTCTTGATCAGAAAGTTGACTATTCTATATAGTAATTCATCAGATGAAAATAAATTATGTTGCACCTATGTCTTATAAAATGTGGGGACTTCAATGCATAATGAGTGAGAAAGTAGGCCAGGTATTTGCAAAATGCATTGAGGGTTCTCCTTCATCCTGCTGCAAACCAGGAGGATACCTGCTGCCATGACTGACACCTGGCAGGCTAGAAAGCTCTCAACAGGTTTTCACCATCCTAGCAAGATTCCTATTTTCCAGGTTGATTTTCTTTTATGTGGCATTTATTCATCATTGTGTATCTCCCGTAATGCAGATGCAACTTTGAGTGCTGGTCATTCCAAAGGATCAGCAGGGCATTACTGTTGGAATGAAATGCCAAGCTGACCTTATTTTCCACTTTGTCAAAGCTGTTCTTTTCAATTTGCCCCACATTTCTGAATGGAAAACCTAATGACTAAGCTAAATAGATTCTGAAGCCACCAGAAGCCATCCCAGTGCATCCTATATGAACCAGCTGTATAACTCATTCTTCAGAAAGAAGAAAATTCTTGCAACATGGAGAAATTTTCACATGGAAACTTACAGATTATAGAGCAAAAGGAAGATTTTTTTTGTCCCTGTGCCTGTTACCATGATGAAACTTTCACCAGAAAATGACACTTTATAAAATAATGCATTCAGAGGTAACAGAAAATAATCTGTTCATTATTCCTTCATCTTTAAAAAGAAGATGCTATTCCTGGGGCCTTAACCCCTGGGAAAAGATGTAAGGGAGTGTGAGAAGGGGGGCTGATTTCCAATGCCTCTGTGGCAGGTAACAGGGGCAGGCACTGTCAGCATGGGTCCTGTTAATAACCAGCACATCAGGGTTTGGAAAGCTCAAGCAAACTCCTGACTATAAAGGAGCTGTTCTGCCTCCTCAAGAAGCAAACTGCTTCAGACCTTTAAATCACAAAGCAAGGTGAAGCTTCTTTAAAAAATGAATTCAATTTGAGGAAAATTCCGACATAAAATCACACAAAATGTACCACCTCAGACACTTTCAGACACAGAGTGAGAGAGTGACTTCCCTTCCCTACAGTATGATGTGGTCTGATCCTTGGGTGGTCAGTAACTAAGGAATGTTCCAGCAACAGAAAACAGGTATTTATGCATTAAAGCACAGCAAGTACAACCCTCAGTAACACTGTATATGGAAGTAGCAAGGAGAATCCAGGATCCCTCATGGGCTTACAGAATTAAGAAAGACGTAGAATCTGAAGATGAATGCTTTGTGTGTGGCATTTGGATGGCAGCTGTAGGGAGAATGTATTAAAGAGGAGAGCCAGAGGAAAGGGAATACTGGGAGTTTCTCTCTGGATAGACCAGAGATACAGGGAAAAGGAGAAAACAGGTTTTACACAGGTGATCACATAGACACAAGGGGGATGGGGAAGGAAAGGACTGCTGTGGTATTCCCCCACAGGCCAAACAATCAGAGGCAGGCAAATGTAATTACTTTCTTTAATCTCAAGACTTCTGGGGGTCTGACTCATTTCTTCTGAACACTTGAGGGAGGTGATACTTTAAAGTGCAATCTTAGCTTGGAGGAATGACAGTGTAAAAATAGTACCTTCCTAACCCCACATATTTGCTCCGTGCATGTATTCAGTCACGTCTGCTAGCTAGTAACAAATGGCATTCTGACTACTTTTAATTCTCCCAGCCTTGCAGAACTAAACAGAGGGATGAGTGTGGATTCAGTGTCACCCTGGACAATACACCTGAACTCTTGAAGCACCTTGGCTGTAGCATCTTCCAAGTCCCTGGGGGGGAAAAAAGGTCAGTGGGGAACTACAGAGGCCATCAATGAGTGACTGGGGAGAGTCTCTCTAGAAAAGTAGTTATCTGGGAGAAATATGCAGAAAATTTGAGTAATGCCCTAGACCAAGTGTCAACACCTAAAAGGAGGGGCTGCCTTTTCCTTGTAGTTGTGTAGTTCCTAAAGCTGTGTTGCTCCTCGAGAAATAATTAAATCAACATGCAATTTTTACATCAAAGTTCTTTTATCTAACATTTGAAATTAAGAATCTGTATTATTATGAATACTGAGGAACTCTCCCCCACCTCCCAGCAGTTTTTCTTGCTACTGGAACATTCCAAGGCTGTTTCTTTGTTTTATCATCTGCATCACTGTCATTCTGATAAAAAGACTGCAGAAACTCTGCTCACTGGGGATACTGCAGTCACTAAGCCTGCTGAATATCTGCAGCAGGCAAGTCACTGACTAAAACACTTACCATAAAAGGTTGTCTGCAAGGATCATACTGTGAGACCACGGATCAGCATCACCAGTTCTGCTTAATATCTAAAACATCAGACTTCGTCAAAACTTGTACCCCCACCCTTCTCAAACCACTCTTAATGCAGGACTACCCACCTTTCTAAACTGTTTAATATTTTATTCAGTCTTGCCTTAAAAGACTTGTGTGGTGAAGCTTCTGATAACTCCTTTGGGAGACTATGGCACAGAGTTAAAAATCCTCAGTTAGGAAATGTTTCCTGATATCCAGCCTAGAGTCCTCATTTTCATCTGATTAATTCTAGTTACCTCACTGAGTTTATGCCCATCAAACACCTGCAGCCTGGTATAGTGTGTCTTGCTTTTAATTGACATTTAGACCTTCCCTATATATCTATATATAGCTCTTTAATCTTTTAATTTCACTCTCTCCCACTGGAGACATATTTTAGTGTGCTATGGTTGCTTTGCATTTTTCTTGCAGCAAAGCCAATGATTATTGTACTCTGAACTAATATGCATGAAAGCAAACTGCGACAAGATTACAGGCTTATTTAAAAACAAATTCCATTTCTCAGTCTTCAGTCTAAAACCAAATATTCTACTAATCACATGCTCTGAATTATAATCTACTTACTGTGTACCAAGCTTCTTGTATTTACTAATTGAGAAAGCATCAATGGTGAGTGCATTCAGTATTATGGCTGGATATAAAATGTATTTCTCAAAGCACTGTAGCCACACATAAAGCCTTTCAAACCACATCAAATGAGCAGCATCTGAAATGAAAATTCATATAACAGATCGTGTCGTCAAATCATGAGCATTTTTTGCATTGGAATACCATAGGAGACATGAGTTAGTTCGCATTAATAAATATAGCCAACCAACTAATTTATGAAGCAGTGGAATTCATAATTCTTTGGCAATAGAGAAATAATTTTGTTCTCTGAGTTCAGAGAGTATCTGTTTGCTGCTTGTAACTGCACTCCTGAGACACAATCAGAAACAATAAAAGATAGTACATGCTAGATGGTAGTTTTTACATCAACCAAAATAGTATATTAGATAGTACTTTTAGTGGATGTAATGACCCCAGAGAGGCCCTCTCCAGCTCTGGCACTGACCTGGTGAATCACCTAGGAAACCTCATTTGAACTCTGTGCCTCTACTTCCCCATCTTATAGTAGCAAAACACTGTTCATTAGACTGTAAATTATCACTGACCTCATTGATAAATGAAACACCCCTTGAGATCTAAAGACTGAAGAATTATCAGGAGCTAGAAACTGTCACAGATGTTTCCCAAAACACCTAAACAGACACTCTAAGACGTATCTGCCAGGATCACATCTCACATCATTCCTCTCTAAGGAATAGCTTTTTTTTGCAGTAGACTTTTCTAACAATACCAGAGTGCTTAATATGAGTATCAAACAAGAACTGAAGAGCAATTCAACTGCTATAAGAACTTAGGTGAACTGAGTGCAGAAACACTAGTGTACAGAGAAAAACAACGCCTTTATCCTCAAAGCTCAGCTAGACAAGGTTATTGGAAAAACAGCAAACACAAAAAGGCAGAACTTGGTATTAACTCAGAAATAAAAATGTCAGCTAATGAATCTCCAACAATCATCCCTGCAAAATGAAAACAATTATATGTAGACACCCACCTCTTCCATACAAACCTTTTCAAAGACAGACAAAGAAGACATGCTGAATCAATGGATTTCTGTGTTCTGCAGACACAGTTGTATATTGCATAGGCTAAGAGAAAGATCTAAAAGCAATCCTTCCAAATTAGGTTGAAGTCATGCTTTGCCAGTACCTTAAGCTAAGGCAATGCTCTTGCAAAAATCCCCTTTCAGAAAATATAATTAACTTCTGTTTCTTGTTATAACATAAAAATATTTCCTCTTCATTACCAAAAGGCCACCTCCTAAAAGTTCCTACACACAGCAAAATGTCCGTTTTGGAACCTAACTGTTCTTCCCCATTCCTCGCTCCCTCCTGAACTCAAGACCTTCATCCATGTCCAAAGCTGAGCTCTGTGTAAGAACTCAAGCTTCAGTAAAGAGATATGCATATGCCACAGACCAAAAAGAAGGTGGGTGCAGGAGCAGAGAGAGATTTGTTCAGACAGATCTTCTTTCAGAAGAAAGAGCTCACATTCAGAGGGGCCCCAGGGAAAGATGTGGATGATTTGAAAATGGCTTACACGAACTTTTAGGGTACAAAAGCAGTAGTGGGCAGGAAGGAGAAGCAAAAATAGCCCAGTATATCAGGGTTTCTTTCTCATTTACTCCTGCACTGGTTTCTACGCATCTGTTATACCATAAGCTCATACATCTTGACCTAAGCTTCTCATCGTGCAGTCAGCCAAGACAATGACAAGTAATAAACGAGTTATCTCACAGGGGCATCACAAGAACTGGTCTGATAATTGGTATTCTATGGAACACCTTAAAGTTCGAGCAGCTCATCCAGAATCTATGCAAAAAAGCCAGGAATAAACTTGTGGAATTGTCATTGCCAGTTGTTTGTCTAATTGCAAGCAGTCATTTGTCTTTCCATAGCACTACCCTCGTCAAAAAAAATAGAAAGATTAAAATGAAAATCTATGCAGTAAAAACTCCTCACAGACATCTTATTTTGTGTACTTGTCCTTTCACTGTCTGCACCTGACACCTGTGGGGTACTACTGTCCTTTTTCCAAGTTTCTCTTTCTATACAACCAGAGAACATTTTAAAGTTTAGTTTCTACATTTTTATTACAGGACAAAAGAAAGAAGACAGCCCGTCAGACATATCTATCAAAGGGATTACCTTTTCCACAGTCTGTCTCATCTCAGACATGATAAAAAACCTCTGCAGCAGCCTAAGGGACTGAAAAAAATATATATATACTATTTTTTTTTTTACTCTTGTTTTCTAACACACAACACCAGCTACATTACAATAGTACTTAGACCCCAAAGTACAGGAATGGGCCACATATGAATGAGGACTGGAAAAGAAGCCCAAAAAGCCTGTTCCCCACAGTGGGCAGCATGAGAAATGCAGCTGGATCCCAAAACAGAAGGAAACCCATCTGTGGAAATCAGTCCAGCAGGTCTCTACCTTCAACCTTTTCAAATGCTGAGTCACTGCATTTAGGAAAACAATGTTTTCTGACAAAAGAAGACAGACTTAATCAGGACAAGGCAAAGAAATCCTATAGTGGTCTTTTATGACTAAGTGCTGAAACAAACAGTGCAACTTGGGTATTTATCAGAATTACTGGTTATCAGGGACAGGAAGACCTGGACACTGTTTTCAGCTGAGCATGGTGCTTAATAATACTTAATAATATTTATATTTCTATTATACTTTCCTTGGCATATTGCAGCAAAAGTTAAAAGGTAACCTTCAATCAAGTCTCTTGGTACTTTTTTCATACCCAACCCTTGTTTGGAAAGTAATCGTTTTGAAACACAATTTTTTTCAAATAAAAAAGATTTAAATCCTTAATGTATGGTTTTCCAGAGAGTGATCTGAACTCTGTTGTGGTCTAGTTGAAGAACAGACTAAAGTGCCTCAACAGATTGTTCCGACAATGCTGTCTTCAAACACTTCAGAAACATATATTGAGAATTATTAAGGCGTGGGATCCATCAAGAAATGACAAGCAAGCTTTTGGCTGGTAGCAAAGGCAAGAAGAGAGCTGGGGCGGAGGGGGGAAGCTTTGCTTCTCAAAGCTCACTGCCTCCTTCAGAAATAACTCTATCAGAACAGGAAATCAGATCTCGACATACTAAAATATTGACTGATATTCACATGTATCAAGGCACTACCCGCTGAAGCCAGCAGACACCAGAAAGCACAAATCTTAAAGAAAATTTCAGTTCCTTTCAATTTTCATGTTTCTCTAAAAGTGTTACAATTGAAATTAGAACACTTAAATAGCACTACATTTGCTGATACGTCAGAAAGTAGAAAAAAAATCTGCCTCAATTTCATCAATCTTTTAAGTTTTAAAATTATGTAGAATGCCAATGTATTAGGCATGAACCATGTCAAGCAACACAGCAAGTAACAGTACTGTAGTGTAAAAATAAAAGGCAGATCAGACAGTGGCTGTAGAGCCTGTGAAATGATTAAGGGACAGGAACATTTAACATAGAAGGAGAAACAGAGAGCTGGGATTGCTTAACTTTGAGAAAAAAAAGACTTGGAGGCATCTTATTAATGCCTGGTTGGGGGCATTTTTGGGGTATAAATACCTGATGGGGGAAAGTAAAGTTGATGGAGCCACTCTGTTCTCAGTAGTGGCCAGTGACAGGACAAAAGGAAATGGGCACAAATTGAAAATGTTTCAACAAAAAAATAGCTCCAGAACCAATAAACCACCAAAACACACAAAACCAAAAAAAGCAGGAAAAAACCCCAAAAAAACCCCACCCAAACACCACAATTCAAAGCAAACTTTCCTACTGTAAGGATGATTGAATGCTATTACAGGTTGTCCAGAAATATTGTAGAGTCTCTGTGCTTGAGAATATTAAAAACTGGACACAGCCCTGAGCAACCCGCTCTAGCTGACCCTGCTCTGAGCAGGGGCATCAGACTGGACAATCTCCAGATGTGTCTGCCTGGCCTCAGCCCATCTGGGCAGTGGCCTGAGAAGACAACTCCTACAGGTTCACAGATCTGCTGGCGATGCAGTGGAAAAATTAAAGCGATCAGATAACGCGTGCTACTCAAAAGTAAAAGCGTAATTTATTCTCCCTGCTCTGTTACTTGTGGATTTTTTTTTTTGTTCTTCAAACCAAGGCAAGCTGGAAGTCATTGCATCCACTGTTTAGAAAAGACTTTATTACAAACCTCTCACTTCCCGCTGCTGGTGCTCTTTGCTTTTAAGTATGGGGTGGGAGATCCACAGCCAGGGGTGGTGCTTGCGGAGCTGAGGAAGGATGTAATGTGTTACGAATCCCACGGTCCACGCTAAAGCAAACAGGACAATGCTGAGAAATGGCTGGGCCAAAGCAAAAAAAAAAAAAAAGAAACAGAGTTATAATTTGCAAACAACATTTTTAAATATATGCTTCAAAGATTTTTTTAACAGTTTCTATGATTGTATATTTGTGCAATTAATTTTTATTCCTATGTTCAAATTCTTGACTCTAGGTGAATATGGACTTTGACATATGTGTTTTGCACACACAATTAACCAATTTTTTCCTTCGTGATTGGAGGAAAAGAGGCAAAATGTCAGGCTTATTCATTCTGCCCTCCGGGTTCCACATCACAAGAGCTGTGGAGGTTTAAGGAAAATTATGTCATTTAAGGAAAATAATGTCAAATAAGTAATACTGAAATTAATACAAATATCTACAAACTAACTGCTTTGCACATTAATAATAGTGTTATCATGACCAGTAAATACATTTTCACTAACTTCTCTTCTCACAGTGTCTATTCTTTCCAGTTAAAGCACCCTGTGGTTTTGTGTAAGAGATGTAATACCTTAGGGGGGGGAAAAAAATATAGATACACACCCTTAATGACAGAAACACAGTACTGGCACTGACAGCAAATGACAGAACAGCAGCTGCTGTGCAGACAATGAGATCCGATTTCAAGATTTCTTTCTGTGAAAATAATTATTTTACACAAAATTAGTAAGGCAGCACTATTTTAACCTAAGTAAATTACTCTGTTCTCAATTACTTACACTCTGCATTGTGATAAGGCTAATCGGCACTCCCTAATACAAAAGTATTTTCTCCACTCTGCTTTGGGAAATTATTTCTTCACACTCTGGGTTTTTTGAAGTAATCACATTTAAATTCTTCATGCCTAATTCTGAATTATATTTTTAAATAACAAAGTTGTAATATTGGAGAAATGAAAGCAATACATTTTAATACTGAATCTGATTCTGCTTAAGGAATATAACTCTTTTCCATTATGACTTTATTATTTCTGGGAGTCAAAATTCTGGTTCCATTTCCTATTTGCAAGAACTAATATTTCTTATTCCCTTTCTCTTGTATTACCAAAACAAGTCATGCTTTTCTGTAATGTCTTCTAAGACACAACATTAACACATTTATTATGTTCTAAAGTGACATGTCCCATTCTCTCTTTTTCTTTATTGGAAGTCAAATTTCAGCAAGATTTTGTGGATTTTAGACAAGGCTTTTTTCTAGTGTCATTGAATGATAATGAAAGGACACGTCTTCCTTTATGTAAAGATCTGTAAGTATGGCAGGAGTGACTTTGTTTCTAGAGATTGGAAAACAGCACTGAGTTTACAGCACATTTTTCTTGTGATTAAAATGTCATTCTCAGTAAAAAAATAAACAAGATAGTTTGTGATCTGTGCAGTCTTCTGAATTGTACTTCAGAGGTCACCCAAATGCTTTTGTGAGTAAATGAAAATCTGGTCTTAGATTTATGAGAAGGGCATTTAGGTTCAGCACTCAATACTGCTGCTAAGTTACCGAATGAGTAACTATTTGTAGCTCCTGGTTTAGAAACTGACTTGTGCTTTTATTCAAAGATATCTAGAAATAACACGTGAAAAGCAACACTTTTATTAGAACCAGAGGTTCATCTGACTTCCTGGTCGTGCAGTCTAGGTAAGCTTAATGTATCTCATCAGAGAAAAAGAAAGAAAACTAAAATAATGGTGGCATGGCAAACCTAGGAATAAAGGAGATAAAAAGAAAGCAAGCAGAACAAGCGAAGAACAGAAGGGTTGCGAATTACCGGGGAAACTGGTAGCAACCTCTATATTTAGGCTGCCTATCACTCCCTGTTATGAAAGATGCTTCTCAGTAAAAGGTCACCAGCATCAGCACTTCCACTTACTGCAGCAGCCTTTTGAAATGCAGCAGGACTAAAAAGCCTTCAGGCTCAGAAAGTACCATTGCTTTGTCCCAGGAAACTCCAGGCCAGCTTAGCTGAAATCTCAAGCCACCACCACGGTGTTTGCCCTTCCCAGGCTGCTCAGGAGTATGGACATAGCTCCACAAGAGCAGTGTTCCCTCCACTCTGAGAGCCATCCTTCTCCAGACAGCCCTGTACTCAGACTACATGTGGTGGGAAGGTGTAGGAGCAGAGTTAGGTCTTTGTCACTCTTTCTGACCATCTTTTCAAAGCATAGCCCTGCTAGCTTTGCTCCTTGGCTCTCATGTTCAACAGAAGAACCACAACATGAGGGAGCTCACAGGAAAAGCCTTCTCTTCCCTGACTAAACCTTTGCTCCCTGCCTGTCCCCACAGGTCTTCTCTGTTCAGTTCAAACATTCACTAGCAAGTTGTGTATCCTTCTCTAACTCAAGTGGTTTTAGTAGGTGGAGCAGTACTGAAAAAACATGGTCTAATAAAAACGAATAATGGAATTATTACCAATGCATGCAATGGAAACAATTTTTTTTTAACCTTTCCAGATATTTTTTAAGATGTTGCACACAAAACCTGTGTAAAGCAGCACTATCTGGGAAAATTAGGCAGTGTCAAATTTATATGGCACTATTTCAGCCCTTTTGTGAATACAAAATACAGCATGAAAAGTCTTGATCAAGTATCCTCTTCTGCACAGCAGAATTCAACTACTCAATAGTCTAAAACAAGCTTCTAAGAACAACAAACACACTCCAATCATATTCACAAGCCCTTCTGTACAACCAAAAAGGCTTACTATTAAAATGACTGATTTCTCTCACAATCAGATGACTGAAGAAGCTGCCACTTAAAAAACTATGTAAAATATTAAGAATTTAGCTGTAAAATCAGCAGAGGTGATAACAATGGACGTTTTGGGGAGAAATGGCATCCTAACTTTCCATTCAGGACCAGATCACCAAAGAGAATCTTTTCAAACATTACATTCAGAAGGGAAAATACTACAAAAATTACATTGCACAGGACTTGTATTTCCCATCTTCCCCCCCTTTCATTTTGCAATTGTCCTTTTTACAGTGCTCTCACCGCTTTTGACAATCCTATACAGAAAAAGGCCTATGTTTTTACGGAAATTATTATTATTCAGATATTCAACCCCAAATTTAACAATTGCTTTCCATTTCTGGCAATATTAGAAGTGTTTAAAATATCATATATGCCCAGGCTTGTCCTTCTGCCCTTGCACCGAACTGCTTCAAAATGTAAATACACTGCTCAGCTGCTGACTTGCACAACAGCCCCCACGGGAGCTCCCTCTTGATGTGGCCAACACTTTCAAGCTTCTCACAAAATTCAGGCTTTTTTCCTTCTAACAGAAAGCTGAGCAGGGGGTTGCTTCTGTTCCGTGTCACTGCACAGGGGACAGGGTCACCAGGAAATGGCTGATCCTGGGCAGCGATCTCCCTGGCTGAGGGGGACTCAGAGCAACCCTCCAGGAGAAAACCTTGGGCATCCACCTACAGCCTGCTGTGGGTGGATCTGTGGCTTCCAGCCTTCCTGTGGAAGGCAGCTAGCTCCTGAAAGGGATGTGGCTACCTTGGACCCAACTGTGTAAAGCAGGATTTTGGATGTCATTCCCAAGGCCAGGAACTTATGAGTTGAATACTCATAAGCGTGATGCTTGAGTCCTTCACTGCAATTGGTTCAAAAATGTAAAAATTAAGCTCTATTCACAGTTAAAATCTCTCCAGTGAGAGATACTCATTGTTATAGTTCGGGCTGAAAGCCATTATACACTCTCCATTTCACATTTAAGGGAAAAACAAAGAAACCCCAAACCAACATTGCTACCTTTGATGTGCTGGGAATTTCACAAGCAGAATATACTGGAGTGGCACTTTTTTGTTTGTTTTAATTATTATTACAGAATCAAAGAATTGTTTATGTGGAAAAAATGTTAAAAATCATCAAGTCCAATAATTATTTTCAATTATATTTTTGGAGCGCTGTACAAATCCTTTTATTAGCTATCTAAATGTTTGTATTAAAGACCAGGAAGGAAGTTTGAGTTTGAATGTAACACATTATCACCCTCAGGCCACTGCTTAATCTAGTAATCAGCCATGTGGATGCCTACAGAAATTAATTATAATGGTAGGAAGCTCCATTCTCAAAGTTGAATGGTCAATTATCAATCACAGCTGCTTTATAATTCAGGCATCCAAAGCTGGCAATTCTTACACAGCTATTCAAGGAAAGGAAAAGCGTAAAGGTCATGTAACTAAACATTAGAGATGCTGTATTTATTACTCCTAACATCAATGCAAAGCCATCCAAAACCAACACATTAATTTTCAATATTAACCTTGTTTGCTTTCAGCTCTTTGAGAAGGTGATTTGGTTCTGTATGCCCCCGGCTTTCTGATTAAAATGGGTCTTATTTAAATGGTGTGTTATGTAGACCACATGTCTGTATATAGACCAAGGTAAGGCTGGCTTGTGCTGCATCCTGCCATCTCTTGCCACTGACAAGGGTTAGGAATACTCTCCTTGCAGGGGAGCACTTCAAGGAAAAAATGAGCTACCATCATGAAATCTCTTCTGAATACTGATGTATTGTTTCACCCAGCTTCTGAACCACTTGAAGATCCCCTTACAAAAGTTCTGGAAATTATTTTACACTGGCTTTGAAGAGTCAGCCGAGTCCTACATCCTAAACATGACGGCTACTGCTGAAGCAAGTTAGCAGGGACTATGGCTTCATTGTGCTCCTCTCAAACTCAATGCACATGCATTTTCTCCTGCCTCAGTTCTTCCCTACTTGCTCTACTAGCATGGCACTGGTGAGATGGCAGTGGGAGTCTCCTTGGTGTTTAACTGAGACAGAGGTGCCAGGTAACACAGGGATTAGACAAGGAGTCCACATTAATCAGAAATTGACCTCTCTTTCTTCAGATCTCTCAATGTGGGAAAATTAGCACTTCCAATTGACATTGTAAGCAAACACTTTTGCTTACCATTTTTATACAGATTGAAGGAAGCACAGACAGAGGAAAAAAGCAGAAGACAAAGAACTAGCAAGCTCCAGCAACACCGAAGGAAAGCAGCCTCTGCCTAACAGCAGCAGCAGCAAGGAATATCAAATGTACAGAGCAGAAAAGTGCCAATACCCAAACCCAGGTATTTCCTGGAGAGCAAAGGTGTCAGGAAGCCCATTTAATTAATCCTAAAACATGACAGGAATGAAACATTTTGAAGAGAAGAACTGAAGTCCTATGTCTGGCAAATCCCAGCACAGTTATCCCTGTACTTCTGCATCTTCCACCCCATTGGCTCAAGTGCAGCTGTGCAGTGTTAATACAAGACATCAGATACCTGTCCATGTCACTGGCATAAAAATAGTTGGAGAGTCTGCAGAATTACTCCATTTTGAAAATACAGCCAGGATGTTAGATGCAGATTTTTTCACTGTTCTGGTTTTTGCTTTCAATACATTAAAGCCTTGCTCAAGGTTTCCCTCTGCACTGTGAAATGGAACCAGTTAAGTGGACAGCTGCAGTAAGTGCTTCAGTCCCCTGGCTGGGCTCCATCTGCAGAACAGATGAGATCAGGCTCTGTACTCCTCCAAGAAAGGCACTATCAGCAAAAGACAGAACTACAGGGGAAAGAGAAGCTTTCCATTACATCTGCCATACAGTCCCCACGTACAAGAATGGAATGTCAATGAACCATGGCAATAACCTACACACCACAAATACCACAGAATACAGCAAAATTTTAACAAAAATAATTTTTTCCTCTGTTTCTAGATGCACATTTATATTCCAGTATCAACTGTTGCAAACAGTTTAGTTTGCAAGAAACTGTAGCTCAGTACAAGCAACAAGAAGTAGCCATATCACTTAATCTTATGTAGGCCCTATGAGAGGAAGCAGTTTAAAGTAACATTATACATTATACAATATATACATTATACAATCTAAGCAGCAGCTTAGCAGAGCAAAGTAGAAAACATTGGTAGAGTGGGATCAATGCATATGCTGAACGTAGGCTGTGTAACACCTTATAAAATGCCTAAGAAATGATTCAAGATGTACATGACAGATGCATCTCTTTGAAGGGACATCTGGAGGCCAGTAGGAACTATGGACTCCTGGGCCATGTCTATGGGTCAAAAAAGGCTTCCAGAGACTCTGAATGTTCCTGGCTTTCAGAGAGCATTCAGAAGTTTAAGAATAGCTGCCTAGATTGCAAATGCCTGCATGCAGGTGCTGGGAATGTGGTCAGGAGGAAGAGCTGTCTGGCAGCCAGGAAGCAGGACAGTTCACGTGAGTAATAAACATCAAACACCCCTTAGCATTGCTGGAAACTTGATGATCTTCCCACATGAACTCCTTATAAGATCAACCTCCCTTGGCTAACAGCAAACATTTTTTTAATATAAAAAGACACAAAAAGGAAGATGGGTCACTTCAGATGTTTATGCTGAAGTGAGAAATAAGCTGACACAAACTTAGAGCTTCCTGCCAGACAGTAGTAAATAAACAGCCTGCCAAGTAAAGAAGAGACAATGAGATGGCAATGCTTGGCTCCAGGCATGTACCTCCTTCTCCCATACATATCCCAGTTTCACATGCTTCTTCCACCTCTAGATGCCAAGTCTGACAGTGTGCTCCACTTGGCTCAGCTCGGGTGGAGGGCACACAGTCAAGAGTATTTCCTGGCACAGAAAAGGCATTCCTGAAAAACAGGTAGCCCTAGCCGCCACAGAAAAATAAAGAATAAGGGCTGTGTTAAACACACGTAATTCTGTGGACAGATTGCTGTTCCTCTCCAGTGCAGACCGGGAGTTTGGCAGGACTGCTCACCTTTTTGAATGCTTGTTGAACAATCCAGCTTATCTTGGACACACCAGATTGCCAGGCTGTAACTCTGTGCACAGAACCTGCACTAGCTCTCTGTGTACTGGGATGAGAGATGCCCCACTGCCCAAGCTCTAAGAGTGCATATCCCTTTGACTGTATTAAAGAATCAATGTTGCAGAGCCCTTCAAAGAAGCCCTTCAGAACGGAAAGTGGTGTGTATCTCCCTTCTCGCTCCTGGCCTCACCATAAAGATCATCTATCTGTGCTTTTAGTAAATTAAATTACTAAATGGGACTATTTACAAGGTTCATCAGTGGGCAAAACAGATGAGAGAGAACTTTGAACAGAAAGTAATAAAAGAAAAAGCCTTACCACTGATTCTCTCATTTTTTCTGGGAGTGGATCTTCTGATGAATCTTCAAATCGTTGGCGTAGATAGTGAGGGACATATTTACACTGAATAAGGGACCTGTTTAAAAAAAGTTCCTAGTTAGGATACTTCTGAACATGTGCAAGAGATACAAATATTCCTGAAGGGCAGAGGAGGAAAAACAGCCTCAGATTTCCTTCTTCATGTATACATTAGCATTCTTATCTCTGTACAGCTGGAGATTGACACAAACCAGCTCTACTGTGATCAGGGCAGAAATTCCTCATCAGAATCTTGAGGAGTCTCAGCAGCCCAATCAATGTGACTCAGTCATTTAGAGGAATGAGCAGAGAGGGTTCTGCTGCATTTATGACTCTTACTACTGTTTCAGCTAAGCTGAAACCAATATGAGAGCTCTTTAGACCCATGTTAAAATGGCCAAGAAAGCTATTTCTGTACAAACTGTGTATTAATTCTCTCTTCAAGATGTATGTGCTATCTCCTCATCCATCTTGAATTTTATGCCATAGGCCATATATTAAACACTTTCTCCAATCTCCTTAACTTATTTAAAAGAAGTTCAGTGTTGTTTAAAGAAAAAATCGTAAATCTCTTTTTTTAAGGATTATGCATTTTTACAATTGCACAATAAACATTTGACGTTGTTGTATGCGTATTCCTAATTTTTAGACTTTTAACAACCATTTCAGTTGCTGAAGATTCATTGTAAATGTTATGAAATTGTTAGCTAGTTTTACAAGTTAAAATGCTTTTAGTAGTTTAAGATTACTTCCTTCTTTCAAGGAAGAAGAGTTTCTGTTTTATTAAAGAGGTTCATGAACTGGTGTGTTCTTCCTGGGAAGTGGGAGAAAAGGATACATTTAAATTACTTCAAAATTGAAAGAGCTCACAATTCCATGCTGATTTGCAATTTACCTGTGTATATCTTACTCCAAGGCTAAGAACTCTCCCTAATACAGCACATTGCTTCACTTCCTTCCATACGTAAGTTCCATACTGTAATGGTCAATAAACTACACACCACCTACACAAAGCTTGATCCAGGTCTACTTGAAATCAGTCAGACACAGTACGTGGTGGGTAAAGTTCACGGCAAGACATGCAAGCAGTCCTTGTTGCTTTGCCACATCAGAACCTAGCAAAGTATTCATGTCAGATTCCCTGAATCTTTTGGATGGTAAAGGAAGAATTTCTCAACTCTTCAGTAAGATTTACTGGGATGACAGTTTCTTACTATGCTCTATATCCTTTCCTCCCTCATCAGTGTTGCTCTCCTTTTTCCAAGTTTCTCTACTGAAACAGAATCCTGAGTGGCCTAAAAAGCTCTCCACTTCCCCCTTCTCTCTTCTGCATTGCAGAATTGTGCATAATGAGCCTTGAGCCTCACCTCAAGACACACACAACACACCTCATGAATAAAAGGAGAGAACCTGTGGGTTTCCTCACAGGCCCTCTGCACTCTTCTGGATAAAACTGAGTTGTCTGTGAAGCAGAATTCCAAATGGCATGGTGATACTGGCTGCACAAAACCCACTTGGCTTGCTTAGCCCCACAGCCATAGATGTAGTTGCCCAGCTGCTTGTGGACCCCCACAGCACCCATAACAGCCATATATCACATTTTTCTCACAGGGAAACTCACATTTGCTGCCCCTGAGCTATGGATCTATTGGGTCTCTCTCTCACACATCACCTCAACATGCAGATCACAATGTTGGCACTTCTCCCCTTAACCTCCCTTGTTCACAGTGTCAGCTCTTAGCACACACTTCCTTTCCTCAGTTACCTCTAGCAGACTGTCTCAAAGAAAAGAAAGGATGGAACCTCACACTGAGAGGCATAGCCTACTACAGTAGTCCTCAGCAAGAGCTGGAATTCAGCCACCTTCCCAGCACATTAAATGTCCCTTCTCCTGGCCCCAGTGCTACCCAGTGCATATTCTGCAACTCCAGTAGCCTGAACATTCCCCTCAACTAAATCACTGTCCTCCAACCTGGCAAGCACACAACTTCCCAGAGCGGAAAATCTGTTTCAGAGACGTTGGATAGTGCTGCTTAAAGAGCACCAGCCCTGCTGGTGATCTGACTGCAGCACTTCATTCATATACAGGACTGATACCAACCATGCAGACATGGTGAGGAATTTCACCTCACCACAGTATTTTCAGGAAGCAACCCCTGTGGTTCTGAAACCCAGACATAACTCTGGCTGTGTGGTGTACAGAGCAATCAGCAAATAACATTTACAGGCAACTTACATCAGTACAGATGGGTCGCTGCTTTGTCTGCTGAGGTGATAAGAAAGTGCAACTAGCAGACCACAGAAAGCAGAGAACAGCGCTGGAATGTGCTGTGCATCCCAGGGTTCCTGAAGAGGATGACAGAAAGCAAAGTTAGGAATGCAAAACTTAAAAAACTGAAGTAGGTTAACCCATACATCATACACTCACTGTTACATGCACAAGATCTAAATTTGTACAGAATCTACCCCAGACTGAAAATCCTTTTTCATATCAAAGTTTATTACTGTGAAAAAACCCTGCAATTAAAGGCATGTTTTGTGCTCATATTATGCAACTCCCCTATAATTAGCAATTAGCTAGGAAACCACAAGAAAGGCAGGTTTATTTTCCTCTTCAATGAAACATTAGAGGAAAATTCTCATTAAAATGAGATCCAAGTGAAATCAACTGCAGTGTATTTATCTACACGCTAAATTGATATGCAGTTACTTGACCTGTAGCCAGACTGCGCGTAACAAATGACAATATCACCTAGATCAGGCAGAGGGGTTTCTTTCAGACACCTTTCTGCTGCTTTTGCATTGCAGCCAGGCCCTGCCTGGATGCTAACACAGCGGAGAGGGAGAGCGCTCGCCACCGTGCCTGACATCCCCAAGCAAGAAAACAAGAGATGGACTGGCACACCTGCCAGCACACTCTGGGCGTAAACAAGATGAGAAACTATCTCTGGGTGACTTAAACAGCTAAAACTGGCTAGAAAGAATAAGACAAAGAATATAAAGTTTAAGGAACACTTATCAAGATTAGCTTTATCTGTGAAGTCCTCAGGTGCAACTTACGGATCCTAAGACATACTTGTGAGTTCTATCTGTAAGGAACACAAATTTCGTCTGTGAAGGACACAGAAATTTGGATCAAATCCAAAGCCATTTCACTTACTAGTTGTGTTCCTTGCCTCCACATAACTTCTACCTGATCAACCAAATGTGAACTCACCACATCCTGGCATCACAGCACTTTCTGGACAGGTTTTGAGAAGCAATGCTTGTAAGATCTGTGAAACTTCAGGCTAGTGCAAACAAGACCACTTCTGCACGGTTATCTCTTGCTTAAAAAACTTAAAAGTTAGTACAGGACCAATATTTTCAGAGGATAAAGTAGGTTTATTAGCCTTATTTTGCTCAGTTATATGCATGATTTCTTAGCATGTTAGGAAACACTTCATTTCTTTCAGGTGCAATGAATACCTAAGACAAACTAATTTTCTTTAAAGGGTCAAGCATCTAACCCATTGCAGCATGGAATTTTGCAATTTAACTCTGAAATTCTCTTTAACCTAAGAGTAGCACCAAAAAAGTGAAATTTTAATTCCAAGAATCATCTTCCCCTCATCATACTACTGAACATCACAAAGATGAAAGACAGAAGAGAGAGCCTAGTTCTATCAAATAATCCTACCCAAAACAGTAATTACAAACAAAAGAGAGATTCACATGCTATTATTAAAAGAATCTAGCACCATTTACTTGAAAATTTAAACTTTACCATACAATCCTACTCTTTATTTCATTGTTCCCAGTTTTGGGGCCAAATATATTTTGGGTTAGCTTTTCCCATGCTTAGTCTCCTGTCATATTCAATTCATATTCTTCAAAACACTGAAGAAAATTAACTGAACCCAAAATGTTCTGAAAATGGCTTAATCACAGCCTATCCAAACATCCTTTGCATTTCCAGGGCAGTACAATTGTGTACAGATCCTCCCAGCAGCTTCTAGTGCACGACTGCCCCTTTGCCCTGCAACTTCTTTTGAAAGCAAAATACTAGCAGGAGTCAAGCAATATTGCTGATACTGAAATTTATCAGAAGCCAGTTTGAAAAATCATTCCACCCTCTTTCTACTAAAAAGCTGTACATGGCTGAATCCCCACATTAATGTCTCAGGAATTCTATTTCCATATTTTCTACGTATTACACATAGCTTCTGCATTTTTCTGGCCTGTGCCTGTGCTTCAGGTCCAAACTGTCATTGTCCCCTCAAAACTCAGTCGTCAGGGAGCCAGGAAAGCAGGTAGGACAGGCATCAATATTCGCTATGTGCCTGGAGAACAGGATTTTCCAGAAAAACGCTACACAATGTTGTATAAAAGATGAGAATGAACAAAGGTGTCATTTCTTCAATATCAGTGAGATGCACCCTCTTCCATTTTGTCATTTTCCTCCCCCACTAATGATGCCTGGTAGCTTTAAATTTAAAAAAATGAAAAAAACCAATATAGTTGGTAATTGAACAATGATTCTTCTCAGTGGGAAAACAGGAATGACAGGTTTTACTCTCGGAAGCTGGTATTATCTGTCATACTAGACAGGGACTTTGACTTCCTAGTTTACCTCATTGGGTTGAGGTGACATGCAGTGCTTTCATATAGGGTTTTGACTTCGATGCAGACACTCACGTAGTCATTTTTAAAACAAGTGAAACAGACTTTCAAGTGAAAGCAAATGAGTTACAACAGACCCAGTGGTGGGAGTGGGGGTATTCCATTTCAACCACAGAATTGCCTAATCCCAAAATAATCCACTACAAGGGGAGATAAAGGTGTCTTTGAACTTATGAGCCTTTCGCCACTGCAAGAGGTGAGAAGGCAAATGTATTTTTAAAAAGTGGTGTCAGTAGTTTTCTGTCCTACATTATTTATTCTTTTTACTTTTCTTCTCCTAAAAAAATACATGCATCACACTTATCTTTCAAAGATATGCTCAAATAAATCATATGTTCTACTCCAGAGACAAAAAGTGTTCTGAAAAGAGAAACAATTATGCTAAGTAGAAATTCTTGTTACTTTTTTTTTTATTTTATTTTATTTCAGAGTATTCCTCTCAACTTGACGATGACTTTGCAGATTGCTGCAGTGACAGCATCATCAAAGGTGAAGGCATTGGCATAGTGGCCGAGTTTTTAAATATGGAGACAAACTCCAGTTGGTCTTCACACACCTGGTTTTCCACTCTCATGATTTCATCACTATTTACAGAGTCAGAGAATGGTTTGGGTTTAAAAGTCATGTAGTCCCTCATGCAATTCAATCAAACTTTCTTGGGTCTTTCTCCTTACCTCCACAGCCCTGCTTCATCATGGATCTGTGCTATTGCCCACACATCAAGCAATAAGCAGGAAGTGCTGATGGTCAGCCATTCCACACATGGGATGGTAAAGATGGAAATAAATACTATCATCCTACTTCTGAACATCTAAAACTCTGACTTTCTGAATGAGATTGTAAAAGGGAACCCTCCTCACACCCCAAAATATGAGAAAATCGTAAGAGCTTGTTCTCTATAAGGCTAACTACAAGCTTAACACTATATTACCACAGATAATCCTTTTCAGTGAATACTAACAACCAAAACATGTGAATTAATGAGCCTTGTGTTATACAGATTAAAGACAAATTCTAGGAAGAGATGCCCACCAGCCTTATCTTCCCATCATCCATGGAAAACAAAGCATTACTTTCCCAGATGATTTCCAAAAACATGAAAAGTGATAAGCTACCAGAATACACGTATCACTGTCTATTTCTCTGCAATCACAGCTGCTATCCTGGACCATATTTTCACTGCTGAAATTTAAAATCCATAAGGACTGATACAAGGGTGTCCTTGTGTGTCCACACACACCACCTTACACAACAGGATCCCAGTCTGTGACTAGAATTCCTTGGCTAAAAAGCAAGATGACCAACAGCTTCAGGCAGGAAGCATGGATACTCATGTTTCACATAATGGTGAGTTTATCCTAAAGAAATAGTGCAGATTCCTACATTCTTGTACAGTGACATACAGTGAGAGCCACCCTGGGCCATGTCAGATTCCACAGGCATAATTTCTTTTTTCTATCCGGAAAATAAGTTTTTACTATACACAGAAAACTAAGACCTTAACTATTGAAGTTACATCTACAGTGCAAGACTTGACTATGGCTGCAAAATTCACTTCATGAAAGGCATGGTATCTAGCAATACTCTCCAAATTTAACACCCCTAACAGCTCTTGCTTGAAACTCAGTAGTCTCAAAATTGGAAAAAGATTGCCTCCAAAACCTCCAAAAGGACTGAGAGTATTTTATGCAGCAGAAATAAAGCTGTCCAATAATACGATACTTCTATTTTTGGTTGCTTACACATCCAGGAATTCTGTCTATACACATGAGCCCATTCACTGCTGTCTAGAAATTTATTTGGGGACTTAGCAGATTGAGAGAGATGTATGGCTGCAACTCTTTCCCACCATAAAACCCTAGGACAAATATTTCAAAATCATTAGTACATAGATGAAGGCTGCATCATTGAAGATGGGAAGCAAGAAGCACTGTTATTCTGATTAATGAGTTTCAAACTCATTAAACAAGCCAAACTACATCAATGTGAGCTGAGAACAGTTTAAAATCCACACAGAATTTTTAGTAACTGTCCATTGAAGCAATAAATAAACCACCAGAAAGTACTTTCTTCAGCTATGAGGTAATGGAAACTATGTAACTTACATTTCAAAAAATATACATTTACACAGAGCTGGAAAAAGCTGGTGTGCCACATATGAATACATTCACATCAGTTTAATTTTTCTGACCTAAGTCCAAAAATCTGATTTTTTTTTCCCAGGCTGATTAAGTTAAACTGCAAGTTCCATACCAAAGGAAAAAAAAATTATCTGGATGATAAGTAATTAACTGGTTTTGGATACATTTCAAATCCAAAACAACTGATATGAACAGAAGGCAGAAGACAAGGAGTGACTGATTCCAGAAACATTCAGGGGTGTGCTCTTCTGCCCCGTGGCAAAGCCCTGGAACATTGGAATGCTAAAGACTGATACCAGGATGGCTAAATTCCAGACCAAATATTTGTAGAAAAAGTAGGAGGGCATACCTGACTTTTTTTTAAAAACATCTCTTAAATATTTGGGCACGCACCGCAAAACAGATGGAGCAGGAGACAAAAATCAGTGCATCATTAAATTCTAGTCAAGTGAAAAAGATGGCACAGAAATTCCCATGTCTCCAATCTGATGGATGTAATATTTGAAAAATAAAAACACCTCCTCCTGGAAAAAGAGAAAACCTTTTCATACATCAAAGCTAAGGTAGCTATTAGAGCTGCCAATTTCTGTTCAAGATTACAGGACTGAAGATGAGATCAGAAATAAAGCCCGGCTGAAGTGAACTCGGGTAACGTTAAACTAAGCTCAGTTACCCAATAGCTTCAAAAAAGTAGTGAGCTGAAAAATTGCTGCTATTGGATGTAAGAATCCAAGGAATGAACAAAAGAGCTGATAAAACCATGCTTAGGATTTAGAGCTTTGTATTAAGCAAAAATAAATTAAAGTTCACGGAGGACCTGGAAAGAACTGGAGTAAGGAGTGATGATATCATTAAACAGAGGTCTGGGAGATAAAGAAATTTCAAAGCAAGCAGGAGAAACTCAGGTCTTTGCACTACAGAATTTAAGACACTTATCTACTTACTTGCCTGAAACCAGGTTTACAGTACAGTTGTATATAAGGATGGATAAGCAGCTGGTGTCCTACCACTCATGATACAAATATGTCATGGGATAAGATTTATGAAGAGAAGCTCTACAACACCTCAAAGCTGTAACCAAACCACCTTTGCATCACTGGGATAGCACAACAGCAAAACAGAAATCTATCCATGTGACTTCACATCATGGGGAACAACTTCTGTGCACCAGCCAGGTCAGAGACTTGTAAACCTGTTCCATTCACAATGCACTGCTTTCACTGACAGCAGTGATGAGTAGTGTCCTGCCCATCAGTCCTCAAGGCCTCAAAGACACAGAGACCAGCTATTTTGTGCTCACGGTTTTTATGGAGAAATTATCCCTTGTAATTCCAGATGCAATACTCTGTACTTCCTACTGTGAACAATTTGGGGCTTCCTTTTTATGTGACAGCTTTACAGAAAATGAAAACTGATCATCCCAGCAGTAGCACCACCAGAGGAGGTCCTGACAAGCAGCAGACCCACAGCTCCTCCACACCAATATCAAGCAAGAGCAAAACTGCTCAGGAGCACTATGAGGAGGGGAACCATCACCTGGCCACAGAAGCTGGGACCCCTTTACTTCCCAGTCACCTCTGAACAACACGTTCCTTTCTCTCCTCCAAGTGTCCAAGTCATGCAGCACACATTCAGGTATCATCATCTCACAAAGAGTTTGTGCCTGGCCCTGGTGACAGACTGTCCCTTATTTCAGTTGTGTGGAAGTGCACATTTGGCCACATAACAAACACCCCAGATCAGCCAGGTGAGCAGTGTGCAGCCACTCCCCAAAACATGTCACATGCTTCTGATCAAGCCCTGTGATGGGACACGACAGCAGCCGGACACCTGACCCAACCCACACCCTCACTGTTCACACAAGACTAGAGATCTGTCCATGTGCATTTTAGCCATGAGAGACAAATATTTCTGGTCATGTGATGGATGGCAAAGGCGCTGCAGGGTCATTCAGAAAGAGTGACAGGGCCAAAGAACTTCCTGGACATGCCAAACATCTGCAGGTCACAGGATGAACTCTCACCTGAGAATACTGTATAATAATTTTCCTCAGGCAACTTATCTGAATGAAAATCCATGAGAATTATTAAATTAAACAGTTAAGTTAAACTAACTTAGATGTAAGTTAAATGATACGTCTATACCACAGCTGCTTTTCCCTAAAGTCTCTCAGTAGGTCTTGTACAACATAATTCAACGGCAAAATCAGTCTGGACAAGGCACAGGACTTCTGCACAGGCCTACTAGTCTCAGTTCTCAGAGCTTATATTCACAGCTGAAAGTTACCTTGAATGCTTACACTGTTCTGTGGACAAACCCCAAAACAATTCCTACTTCCTAATTTTCTAAAACTGAAGTTCTAGAGCACACAATTAAATGCTCTGAGTTTGCTATTGTAATTTCAAAATCTGAGCACAACTAAATCAAACTATTATATGTCTGTATATATAGCTTATGCTCTAAAACAAACAAGAAAAACTCACTTAAGAACACAGA
Source organism: Dicrurus megarhynchus (assembly GCA_013399195.1). Taxonomy (NCBI): domain Eukaryota; kingdom Metazoa; phylum Chordata; class Aves; order Passeriformes; family Dicruridae; genus Dicrurus; species Dicrurus megarhynchus. The sequence goes on from VXAD01005611.1 coordinate 1,120,438, forward strand.
TTTATTATAAAATAAAAACTGGTTTTATTTTAATAAAAAAGGAAAATCATATGGTAAATTAATTATTCTTCAGGAGTAATACATTTCCTTTCAGAATAACTAATGTACGCAGAGAAAACAGGTTAGATTATTGCACCCTGCAAGATTATAACTAGAACACAAGAACCACTTAAGGAAGGAGAGAATCAAGCCCAATACCACTGGAATGTTTTTCAGGCTGGGCATTTGATGTGAGCAATTGTTCACCAGTAAAAAGCACAAAATCACTTAGAGATCCATTCTCCTCTGCAATTTATTTCAGGAAATAGAACTCTGGTAGTTACACCTGCTGAGCTATATGATGTTCTGCCAATAAATAGAGTTGACATTTGAGGATGCTACATTTCAGCCAAAAAAAAATGCTTTGCAACCCAGAAGCCCTCTGCCAAATAGAGTCTATCATGTTTCCCTGCCCTGAGAAGTTTTGATTATGGTGATATTTTTTTTTTTGACCTCCATAAATACTGAAAATTTTACTCTGTTGGTATTGGCAGACTGACTAAAAGTGAAAAGAGTAAAATAAGAATAAAAAATAAATAACAGCTACAAAGTGCAAGTATGGAAGAGATGCTCCTTCTAGCTTAAAGAAAACTATGTTACCACTGTTGTGCAAACACCTTAGTGAAATAGACTACAGTATTTGCTCAGTTTTGAGTTAAACTCTACAATTTCTAGCACACCAAAAATTAAAATCTTCACTTGATTAAGATGATAAATTGCTGCTCACCATATATCAAAACAGTTCTAGTTCCTTACAGGGGTATTAGACTACCTTTCACAGGGGGCCCTATTCAGGATCAGATTAAGCCAATTCCTACTCTTCCTCCATCAACCAAAGAATCATTCTCTTCCAACACTACAGACACCTGTCCAAAGTAAAAATCTCTGGACCTGACTGAAAAACAAGGAGGGTTGACACAAGAGCTTATTTCATTACTTCTAGAAGAAAAAATGTATGAAATTTCAAGCACCCCAGTAGACTGAGATTATGAGCTGAAGCAAGAATCATCTTTACTTGCTTTAAATTAACCTTCGCAGAAGTGTCTTTACAAGAACAGTGCCATTAAAATTCAAATTAACTGTAACTTCTGTGTGAACAGAAAGTCTGAACATAATATTAGTAATTTACAACAGATATCTTGTAAATCTTTCACAGCACTCAACATGAGGGTAGCATTAAAAGCATATTTCTAAGCAGTTTGAAGCCCAATCCACAAGGAGATTGCTTATCTACAAAGCCACCTGCATGCTGTAATTTAAAGTATTATGCTGAGAAAAGAGTATTTAGACTATTTTAAGTGGCTTTTTTCCCCTGCTGTTCACAAAAAACTTTTTTTGAAGTATCTGTAACACAACTTGCTTAGCCTCAACTAATGAATCACCCTCCAATAACCTTAGGAAAAAAAAAAAAATCCATTCCCCAGGTATTTGCCTGTTTAACAGTAGTTTAACTCCTGCCTCCCATGTAGCTCTTTTCATTTTTATCATTGTTTCTCGTCCCAGTTACCCATTTTCTCCCTGTTCATCTTTATGGAGAGCCTCCTTCTCCATCCCAGCTGCCAGTTTCCAATCATTAATATAGCTGGGAAACATTAGCAGGAATACTGGCTACTTTAGGAAACTGCATCAGCAGCAGTTAAACTTTGTAGCACCAATCCCTCAGCTGGGTCAGGTCTAACCTCTACAACTGATACACTGGGTGAGGCAGGTAACAGGAGATTCTCTGGCAGAACACCTTATGTTCAAAGACATTTAATTTCAGGTGTCTTAACACAGCAGCTGAGTTGCTGTAATTTAATTTGTAAGGACTGAAGCCACCCAGGAGCAAGATAAAATGGTAGCTTAACACATTTTACCTTACTGTTGGGAGTGGTTAAGAACAAACAGCCAGGTCTGATCATCTGCAAGTGACCATTAAGGCATTATAATTGTCCTTTTTTGATTTAAGGCTCCTATTCAAAATTTCAAGTGAAAAGCTGTTAAAAGCCACTATAGAAATGCTGATGTTACATAAAGAATTCCCTTAAAGGAACATCTGACTGTCCCTCTCATCTGTGCAAATCACCAGCTTGGGTGCTGACATGATACATCCTTGGCAGCTCCAGAACCTCGTGTTGGGATCTCTGTGCGTGTTATGCACGAAGCTCCCTCTGATACGTGCCCACAAGATGTCAAGGGCAGCTTGTAAATCACAGCTCATCCCGGTGCACCCCTGCACAGACACTGACAGCATCCAGCCCTTAATGAAACACTGTCAAAAGGCTGACCCTTACAGCATAGATTTTATTACAAGTCTAACATGAAATTCTGGTCTTGCTGTGGTCACTGGGAATTTTACAGCTGACTTGAAGGGAAGACAAAATTCTATTGCCATTTTTTAAATGTCCCATGCAGAGGACATAGGCACTATATATTAAAATAAAATTTAAAAAAAGATTTAAAAAAGCTTTAGATTGAATACTGCCCAAAACTGGGCATCACTGGTAAGGGAACCAGTCCTATGCCAGCATAGAGAGCTATGGCACACCTGCATCCTGAGCACCATACACAACTGACTCTCCACATCAGAGAGTCACAACAGAGCAAGAGAAGGCACAGAGTAGGGTGACTAACTTAGCAGCTTCTGAGAAAGCAGCTGCTTTACAGGGAGACACGAGAAAGGCTGGGACTCTTCAGTTTGAAGAGATGGCTGAGGGGGATATGTCTGATGCCTACAAAACTGTAAAGGCAGTGGAAGAAAAGAATGCACACCAGGTTTTCCACAAATGCTACAATACGAGGCATCAGGAAGACTTGGTGAAATTAGCAGATCAGCTTAAAACCAATGAAGGACAGCACTGCTTTGCATAGAGCACAGTGAACATCTGGAATTCGTTGGCACAAAGCTGTGGAGTCAGAGATGACCAGCACATTCAGGAAAGGACTTAACATATTCATAGACAACAAGTCCACAGACACCAAATGAAATAAGCACACTCTCCAACATCCCTAGTGTAACAATTGTGGGATATTAGGGAAAAGAGTGGCAAACTCAGTCATCTGGCTTGCATTAAATTCCTAAATTGCATTTCCCTGTGGATGCAGACACATTACTGAGTTAGGTGGTCCACTGGTCTGCTCAACATTCAAGTTCTTAGGCATATTGTTATGAAGCAACAGCAAAAACCTTACTAGGAATTATGAGCAGATTTGGCCTGGCTATGCAGGTCAACAGAAACTTCAACTTTTTAAGTCAAGGCTGCTGCTGTTCATGTTTGTAGAGAAAATTCAGTTGATCATTTCAGATTGATACATATAAGAGGCAAATAATCACAGGTATTAGACACACATTTACTTCAGAATTTCTGCTACAGTTTTGGTCTATTTCAATGTTACTAACACACAGAAACTGAAGCATGGCTTGCAAAGCTCATCTTGATAAGCAATGACAATGTAGGACCAAACAATGCGGGTCTTTCTAGATTACCTGAATTTCCAGCTTGAAATTTTGAATTGTTCCAGTGTTGTTTTTCTGGCTTACCTTCACTGCACTGAAGCAGAAGGCATATAGGACAATCAGAACAACAAAGCTTCGGGAAATGCTGTATAGTGCAGACACAAACCCAGCAGCAGCTGAAATAGAGACATGCAGTAAGTGGGAAGAAGGAGGAACGTTTCTGACCCAAACTAAGATGACAGTGCAGATGCATCTCAATCTTCTCTGTTACTTAAAATATAATGAAAAACAAAAAAGCCCACTACCAACAAAAATTCTCAATTCTTCACCTCTCAAGGGCCTTCTTTAATCTCTGATTGAAAAAACACCAAAAAAATTATCATACATCAAATATCTTGTTAATATTCCTTTCTGTGGAAGAATGCAAACTTTTTTTTCTAGATATTAACAGAAAAAGAAAGTAAAAGGTTTTCTTTTTTAATAAATAAAGATTCATATCACATGTGCCAGGAAAGAGCTCTTTGATATCAACCATATTCTGCAGCCTATATTTTGAGAATTTGTATGCAACTTTTCAGGAGCAAAAAGAAATCGAATCAAGTGGGCCTTATAAGAATTCACCACACTGTTAGATGAATACTATTAGTTGCTTGAGCTTTAACATGCACTGTGCTATGTAACATGCAATAATATATTCTAATCTGAGGTTATAAGCCCAGAAAGGGATAGCTCAGGCTGCAGATGGCTACTTACCAGAACCACCAAAAAGCAACATGTCTATTTGTTCCAAAAGATATATGCAGAAGGTGTTGATTTGAGGGAAAAGTCCAAGAAGAGAAATTGCAGGAAAGCAATATAAAAACACTAAAGAAAAAAAAAAGTATTTTAGAACACAGTCACACATTCAAAGTATGGAAAATAGAGAAATATGCATCACACCAGAATAAAAAATTGTTGCAATAAATTCTGTAGATTATTCAAGTGAGCATACCTTAACCTTAGCAGAAATGATTACACTTTCCTCCTCATGTATTCAAAATAAATAACGCTATTTTACACATAAGAAACTAAAGCTCAGAGTTAACTTGAAGATTGATTTTGGATAAAAACAGTGTCAGAAAAAATAGCATTATGTAGCCTCCTTAATGCTTCTCAAATACTTTCGAAGTTGTATTTGTTCCTTTCAAAGTAGAGAAATTTTAATTTGCGGACTTTGGAACTTCCTCCTTGAATCTGAGATGGTTCAAGCACAGCTATAACAATTCAATATAAACAAACAAAAAAAATTTAATATCTTGGTTATCACAATGTCCTGCCTCTCCCAGCAATCAAGAGCAGACGCTTATAGCAGCCCTGAAATATGGGACAAATCTATGGCAAAGCTTCCCCAGAACATTCCACCAGCTTCCAGCAGAATCGACTTAAACTTTGCAGTAGTGAAGGAACATTAAAAACAGGAAAGAAAACTCAGGGGTAAAACCCAGTCTGACAGCTTTACATACTCTCTTTCTGAATAGAAATGCTAATTTTAATGGTTGCCTCATAGACAAGGAAAAGCAGGATCCGTAACTCAGGTAATCATGCTGCTAGTCTTACATTCTGTTTACTTCCAGCCAGTCCTCCTTCCCATCCACTCACTCTTAGCTCCACCATAGAAAATGCTAAACAAGGCTGTCTAGCAAAGCATCTAAAGACACACTTGACCCAAGTGTAAACTTTCAAGGATACACACACATACCTAATCATATTCTTACTGCTTCATTGTACTAGTACCACAATGTTCTGCATGGCAGAGAGAGATGCGTGTCAGCCACTCTTCCTTGTAAACAAGTATGTATTTGTTACTTAAGATCCTAGGAAGACTGCTGTTTCCTCCTATTCATTCTCATAAAAAGCAAATTAAACAAATCACCAGTACAGCTTATTCCCCTTCCCCCCAGTCAGATTTTTGAGAAAGAAGCAAAAGGATTTGTGTTCTTTGCTGAACGCTAATTTCACATCTGCCAGCTCATCCTACTAAGGCATCTTGTGCTCAAAGGAAACAATACACCAAGTTCGACCTGACAGCTTTTATCTTCATCGTATTATACACTCCTGCTATCTAATACTGTAAATCTTGCCAAGGAAGTCCAACACAGGAGAGAAAGCGACATGCTCAAGTGTTAAACACAGACAGCACTCACTTAAGTATACTTGGATTCACAATGCCCCTTCAACACTACTTTCTATAATTGGCACAAATTATACATATGTAAGAAAATGAGGAAATGCTCTCTTCTCAGTCTTTTACATACAAATGCCAATATTAAATTCCTCTTCCTTTATTACTCTGCACATTTTTAGATATCCTACCAAGTCATGCCAAGCCAAGCAAGGACCATTCTTGAAGACAGCCAATGGCATGAGAGAAAACTGCTCAGCAGACCATGTGGACTCACCATGGATCAACTAATCCAAAAACTCACTGTTGAAACTCTCAAGAGATACTGTTCCTTGGGCAAAGGACTTGCAGAACTGCCAGAACTTATCTTAGACTACTGACTTACAGTACAAATGACTGCCTTTGCTGTAGCAACCTCAGAAAAAGTGGAATAAGAGCAGTGAAAGGAAGGATGAGATGAAAGACTTGACAGCACACCAAGATATATAGAAACAAATGTAAACAAGAAGGGAAAAGTTAGTTGACTATTAAACTGTCCTCACCTCACCCAATCTCTACCAATACCTTGAATAATCCTAGCAACTTCTTTAGCTAAGGCAGCTTAGTTTATCTCATCCTGGCACCAAGGAGCATACCAGAGAGGAAAATAAACAGTTGTCACCTACAAAAGGATTGACCTTAGAAACAGTAGTTCCCCTTGTGGGAAGCAGACAATAAAAGTAACTGATTAATCCTTTGAAATTTCATTATGAATTCCAGAAAGAATTTCTTTAAGCATCCCACATTTTCATACAGACCCACAATACCTTTAAAAGCTGGACAACTAAGAAATCGTTATGTGAGCTGCTGCATTTAACACTGCAGTTTTCCTCTAAACAGGCACATATCATGTAAACGTGAGAGGGAAACACAAGTTATGACTTTGGAAAATTTGCGTCTTTTGAGAAATGTAGAATGGCAACAACACTGCAAACATTTTAGACATTTAGAAAATTATTATTTTTAAAAGAGTTATATATCTGAGTAGTAAAACATGGTTTTTTCACAAGGAAAATAAAAAGTGAGAAATAGTCTTTTTGTTCTCCCACTCCTGAACATAAGAGAGCATAACATTCATAGCCTTTCTTCCCTTGACAGAAGCTCAGTCAATGTTAAAAGGAGCAGGCAGAGGACTCACTATCACAAAATTTTGCTACCTCCTGATTCTTAAGTTTCTTGAGATGTCTGCCAAATAATTTCACTTACCTGTTGAATATTTAAATGGTTTCATCACAAGAACTATCATACATGAAGTGCATAACTACTTTCGTCACTAACCACACCTGTAGCTCCCAGTGACTGAATTTGGTTCTGTCTGTGCCCTTACTTGCATTTCATATGTTAATCTAGCAAAAATGTTAACTGAAATAAGGAATTCAAGATGAGAACCATAGTCAGAATTAAAGTCATGAACCCCCAACTAATATAATTATAAATCAATAGCACAATCATCACCAATTTAAAATAAAATGGAATCAGATGATAAGTAGATTGAAAATAAATGAACGTGTTAAAAACCATGTCATAAGTAATTAGGTTACACATCTAACAAATCTGAAGTTATTTTCTTTTATGACCTTGTTTCAAGACTTTTATCAGAGTATGATATGCAGCATCATGCTAGTTCTTTGGTATGTTCTATGATTTCCACGGCTTTTGCTTTTTATCATAATAAACACCCGAAATAAAAGACTTTTCCTTTCCTTGGTGTTTGCAATGCACAGACAAAAATCCCCTGATTTCCAAACATATCAACTCCGAATACCACAATAAATTATGATTAAAATATAAACTAAAAAGTCACCCACCATATGATGACAGACCAGTAAGAAGAGATAAAAAATGCCTAGCAAATAGGCAAAACTGCAAGACAGTAGTAAGATTTTATTGGTACTCAGAGGGACCAACTTCCCTCATTATTTTATAGCCCAAACCAAATACTTCTATGCCTTCATCACCTAAGAGAATCTACACTCAAAGGGCATCAAGATGCCACAGGATGCCAGACTGCCACAGCTTACAGAGGTCTCTGCACTGTGAACAATTTCAAGGATTCACAGCAGCCAGAAGTTGGGAAACCCATAGAGACAAAGCAAGGAATAGCCAAAGCACGGCACCGAACACCACCTGAACCAATATACCTTGGCAAAATAAGAACAGGGGACAGGCAAAGGGAAATGGTTTCTTCTCTCTCTCTCGTTCAACACATGCCAGCAGGGAGATGAGTCTGTATTTCCTCTCTCCCCCACCCCCTCCTGCTTCAAGAACATGCTCTGCCATCTCTTTTGAGACCAGCCAAAATTAACACATTTATAACCACACTTGGTTTTCTTATACTGGTTGCTATAGTTTTTCATTTATCTCTATCCCAAGTGTCATCTAAGATTCTTGTTGAATTATTTATCAGCATTTTTACTGCTCACCTTTGACAGACAGAGAAAATAAGATGTAAGGAGAAACTTTAATGAGACCAAAGGAAAGTAATGAAAGAAGCTAATTAAAGTAAGTAAGATGCAGATCTTCACATTGCCCTGTTTCTGGAGAGAAGAACTGGGAGCCATAGTACCCATGTTAAGGACCAGGAGGCTTTCCTAAAAATAGTATGCCTTTCAGGCAGTAAGTCTGACCTGAGTATGGCAAAAAGCAAGTACAACAGTCACAGGTGGACAAAGACCTCGAAGGTCATACACTATATAACAAAAGGTTTTTTCTTCTACTAAAGTAGGTTTTCCCGGTTCTAAATTCACAATCCAACAAGCCATCTTTTGTACACTACAACACAGCTTTTTGGGAAATTTTCACAACTTTTGCAGTAAACCTCACATTTCCTATTTTGTACCTTAACAGTGTTGCACTATCGATGGGAGTCTAGCTCAGCACTTGCATCTGTGGCTCAGCTGGTGAAACATCACAGTTACAGACTGTAAGTGTGGTGTGCAACAGGAAGAAGTGTCCTGACAGAATAGGGTAATGTCAGCTGTGGCCACTCCAAATAAGTGCCAAAGGATCATCAGACCTGTCTTGGGGCAGTATCTGAACATCCTCAGCAAACTCAGAACATGATTCTAGAAGGAAACAGGTTGAAAGAGCTACTGCAGAGTGGCTGCTCCACACTAACTGGTTACATGGACAGCTTAAGTAAACTAAACCAAGAAAAGGCACTTTCTTCATGATCAGCAGAATGTCCATCTGAGGAACTGGCATGGATTAGCTTCCAGACATTAAATTTAAGACTCAAGTTATTCTGCAGTAACTGCTCCACACAGACAAGCCCTTACAACGATTAACTTCATTTCACAGATGATGTCTTTTGCTAATAATATCAGTGACTTTTAGTTTTCTATGGAGACATTTCTATGAGCCTCATTTCATTAAGAACTCCTTTTACATAAGGGAAGGTCGCCAGCTGCTTCCCACCCCTCTCTTAAGTCATTCCAAATGTTTCTATCAATTTGACTTTTCAGTTGTGCCTCCATAAGATGTGTTTGATTGCCAGCATGGGAAAACATAGACTAGCGCTTAATTCCTTTTGCAGTCCTAGGAAAAATATTGACTCACCTATTACATGGTCTCTGGCCGACTGGAGAGATCTGGGTGAAAAGAGCTTCAGGCCATACATCGTATAAACAGGTGGATTTGTGTCTTTAGATCCAGCATCTAGCAGCAAAATAAGGCCACACAATATACAAAAATATACAGGTCTGCTGTAGATTATGATTTTATTGTGTCCCTGGAAGGAAAAAACAAAAAGTTAGGATTTTGTATTCATTCTCCTACTGCATGCACTGCATAAACCTAGAGAGAGGGTCAGCGGTCAGACAAAATATTTTAATGACTTATACATAATAATTAGTAATAAAAATATTACAAGGTATTTTATCTTCTCCAGAGGAGACTTTCAAAAGGCACAACAAGTGGAGTCAGTTAAGACTGACTCCAGCAATCACTTATGCTTTTGCAAACCTAACCTTCTGGACCTTTCAAAACTTATTAATTCCAGGAGTCATCACTTTCTGTGGAGAAAAAAAACTCAATCTATCTGAATATTTCTTTTCAATAGAAAAAGAACTATTTTTCTCTACATTACTTTTGTTTTAAGGAACATCTGCTTCAGGTGGCTTGACTTTTTTTTTACTTTATGAAATATAAAATTAATTTAATTTTTAATTGAATCCTGGGAAGAAAAAAATAATAGAACAGTACAGTGTGAGGCATGACGATAGATATTTTTTCACTAATTTAAGTTTTTTGTTTCTTTGAATCACTTGACAGCAAATCAGCATGCCTTCTGAAGGGGGTGACACTCGTCAGCAGTTTCTGGTCTGCTTCTCATGAAGCACTTTGAAACGATGGTCCAAAGGAATGAGGATGTGGAAGGAGTCTCATCTGATGTCTTTCATAAACTTCTCTCACACAATTGATTCCCATGAATACTACAAAACACTGTCGTGGGGCTGCAGGCCAGGGAAACTAACAGACACTTAAGAAGAATCTTAATAGTTCTCCTGGTAGCAAGCTTAAGGGTAACTAAGACATTTTAAGCACTGATGAGTCAAAAGATTCCTTGAGTGTGAAAAGCCAGGAGCAAAGTGACAAGAATCCAAGTTTGTCTTGCATAAAGCTGCTGAGCAACTGTTCTTATTTGAAAAATGTAATTTAAGTGAGTATAATAAAAGATCACGTCTTTTTTGAGTCTACTTACTGACTTGAAACTGCGGCTGTGTTTGTTTGGCTGCCAGCCAAGTTCATATGTTAGATTGCTATTAACTGATCTCTACTCTCTTTTGGGATCAATCAGTTAACAAGGTGGCAGATTTCAGGGAACTGGTGGGCTTATATCGTGCCTCACATCCATGGAATATGAATCAAGTGAGGGACACAAATCCTTGCTGTTTAATCAATTTCAATTTTACTACTGCCTTTTTTTTTTTAATAGGACGCATGCCATAAAATAATCTGTGGACAACTATAATATGACTTTAAAAATAAAAATAATTTACACAACTACTTTCTGGCCTTTTTTAAACTTCAGTTCATTTATGTAAAATATGAACTGTACCTTAGGAAAAGAAACCAATAAATATGCACCTAAACAATTGCTTAATGTTTCATATCCTGATGTTCACTCCAGACCAATGTCTGTTTTATTGTGATGTTACATTCTTGTCTTACCTCTTGAATTATGGAAGCCAGTTTTATCTCTGCATGGTGATTATTTGAAGGCAGCTGGGTAAGACAGACTTGATGACTACAAGCCCAGAGGTTTAACTCCACACACCCTGCAGTTGCACGCAGAACACTGACATACTCAATTAGGTTTACAGTGCATATTTAACTCTTACTTTTAAAGTAGTTTATGGTGTGCTGGGTGAAGAACTGGCTGAAGGGCAGGCAGAGCTCAAAGGGCTGCAGTGAAAGGGGCCACATCTGGCTGATGACCCATCAGCAGCGAAGTTCCTCAGTGCTCAGTTCTAGAGCCAGTTCTGCTCAATAGATTGATCAATGATCTGCATGTAGGAACTGAATGCACCATTAGCAAGTTTGCCAAAGACACCAAACTGGGAGGTGCTGTTGACTCTGTTGAGGGTCATGCAGCTTTGCAGAGGGAACGAGACAGACTGGAAAATTGGGCAGTGATTAACGAGATGCAATGCCGGATCCTGCCCCTAGGATGGAGGAATGCTGGGCACAAGTATAAATTGTGAGATGAGTGGTTAGTAAGCAGCCCTGCAGAAAGGGACCAGCAGGTTCAACGTGAGTCTGCTGTGAGTGCCAACAGCCAAGAGGGAAAACTGCATCTGGGATGCATCAAACACAGCAACACCAGCTGGTCAAGAGGTGATTATCCTGCTGTACTCAGCATTGGTGCAGCCCCACCTTGAGTGTGCAGTGTTGGGCCTCACAGTTTAAAAAGGATGTGAAGGTCCCTGAAGGCATCCAGAGGAGAGCAACAAAGCCAGTGAAATGGTTGGAAGGAATGTCCTATAAGGAGCACTTAAGGACTTCAGGCTTGTCTAGTTCAGAGAGGACAAGGCTGAGGGGCAACTTCATTGCTCCCTACAGGTTCCTGAGGAGGGGAAGTGGAGAAGGTGGTGCTGATCTCCTGTCCCATCCAGTGATAGGATGTGTGGGAATGGCTCTAAGCTGCATCAGGCAGGGGGATTTCTTTTGAAAAGGAGGTGAAATACAGGAACTGGCTTCCTAGAGAGGTGGTTGATGCTCCAAGCCTGTCAGTGTTTAGAAGAGGCATATGGACAATGCTCTTAACAACTTGCTTTGACTTTTGGTCAGCCCTGAACTGGTCAGGCAGTGGCACTGGATGATCATTGTCGGTCACTTCTATCTTAGTTAGAATAGAACAGACTAATTCAATCACTCTTACCATGCTAACTACAGTAATGCCCCTTATGATTGAGGAAGCAGATTCCAGAGGTTTTCTGAAAGCTGCCAAATGTGAACAAATACTACCTTCCCTGTTTTTCAGGTGGTGGTGGTAGGTAATGAAACAGAATACTGAAAAGGAAATCTTTCTAGAATCCTATCAACAGAAGCAAAGCAGTGCAGCAGCAATGCACTCAGAAGGCCAGTGTCTGCACAGCTCTTGCACTACTTGGGATGTGCTTAAGCTGAATGAGCTTCCCAGAGCACAGCAAATACTCCAGTCCCCACATCTGGGGAACACGCAACACAACACAAGCAAGAGGAACTGCTGCAAGTATTAGTGTGGTATTTCACTGTCATTTACATGCTTCATGTGAGGGGCATTATTTGGGGCAGGACTGGTTCGAGGCCAACAGTGGACACCTGGGAAAGAGAGGATCACTGCCCAAAAGTCAGAGACAAGTGAGAGACATTACATTTCATTTTTTAAGGTTTCCGAAACAAACAAACAGAAAACTAGGAGCAAAGCCCTCCTATACCTGCCACTGACAGACCAAAATGGGCATGTGGCAGCACAGCTTGTTTAACGAGATATTTCAGATATTAAGGGTTCATTTTGTTTTACTAGGCAAGCTCACCAAATTTTGACATGCAAAACCGATTTAATCTTGGTGAAATCATTCCACTCTGCATTCTCATTTAGAAGAATTTAAATAATGAAGCAGAATTTCTTTTATATTTTACATCTCATTTGTTAAATGTTTTTTTCCTTCTCTGATAAAAATTTCAGTGAAAGCTCTTCCTTTCCCACAGTCTGCTAAAAAAAGTCAGTTTTTTTCATGTCCATGTTTCTCATTAATATGTTTCAGAAACATATTCACATCTTACCAAGAGAGCAGTGATGCATCTAATATTTCTATAAAAATATTAATACTTAAAATAAAGAATAATTTCACAAATACTTCCATTTACTAAAACAGTAGTTTTGACTGCAAAGCATTTTGATGGGAAAATTTTAGAAATATCTAATGGGGTTTTTTTTGTCAGTGCACACATGTAAGAGGAAAAAGACAGAAGGCTTTTTTATATAAAGAAATGTGCATGTGCTCTGTTTTACAGAAAAGCTTACAGGGACAAATTAAAAATACTTTTTAAGTGCCTTATGGGATTTATGAAACTGTCTATGGCAGCTACAGAACTGAGTTAGCTATCTGCTTTGGCACGTAATGGGACTGAGACAATGAATTTATGCAAGAGATTCTCTAAATCTTTTTAAGAGCACGACTGCAATCCTTCAAGCTCCAATGCCTTTATAAGCCCAAGCTAGATCCTGAGCTACACAGGTGTCTCACGAGGTACTTAAAAACAAGCTCTTCTGATCCTTCTGTATAACCATTTACTAAATGTAAAACCTTGCCTAAGGTTTTTCCTAAAACCTTGAAATGCACATGAAAAGGATGTCTTGGATCTCTGAATTCTAATACCCTGCAGTCACCAGCAGCTTGCTTGTATCAGGTCACTAACAGCAAAGTATAATACATTTTGGAATGGACTTGATTTTCTTCTCTCCACCACTCCAGTGAGGAGGCTGTTCCCAAATTTCACCATCCCAGAACCATGTACCCCTGTGTAAACAGCAGCTAAAGGCCACCAGCTCTCAATGGACGAGATCTGGAAAGGCTAAAGCTCCAGCTGACAGGAAAATTGGACTCTCATCTTATGGCAGGCACCAGTACTAAACCTGCAGCAACAAAAAATGCCAGCTCTTCCTCAAGAGCAGCAAGTGAATAGATTGGTACTCAGGAGGAGTTTGGAACAAAAGCTTACAGCATCTCTAGGCACTGTGTTTTCTGAACTCCCGGGATGCTATTTTAAAGCAGTCTTTCAAAATGCTACAGGCTAGAGATGACAAAGTCACAAAGTCTCATCAAACAGTAACAAACTCTGTACATGAGATAGGGAAGAAGTTCGGAACCTCCTCAGCTGCCATGGATAACATAAGGCATTGGTGGCTACTCATGGATCCATGAACAGAACTTAATCCACTGTGCAGATCTGAGACTCATGATAGTTTGTTTCACAGTCAAAAAAATCTCATCTGCATTTTCATTCATGGGCGTGATACAGATCATTCTTTAATCCCTCTGCTGCTCTGCATCCTTATGTTAACATCAAGAGACATTTTTCTCTTTAATTTTAATTCAATCACATGAATTATGAAACAGTACATGGAGAATCTCTTCTCGCCTTCTCATTGTCCTATTTCTGAGGTGCTTAGTAGCTCAAGCAAGCCTTAACAAATACCTATTGTGTTAAAAATCTATAATGTAGAAATTGCTAATCTTCTATTTTAGCATGGTAACACCTCCACCTTTAAAACCCTTAGTGGAAAAACTTTCTAATTTATTTCTATTGGAGTTTCTATAGTGCACCAAAAAGTTTGCAAGAGAATATCCCTAATAAAGTTTTAGGAAAGAAAAGGAAGATGGGAATACACTTCTTGTTCCTTTGTTCCATTGCTGCATGACTTACACAATACAATACAGTGAATAACACTTGTAACAGTACTGTGAGAACCTGAAATTCAGACCTGGATTCTGCACAAAAAAAATGTACTGTTTAAACACTACCTTGTGTTTAATACTATAAAAAAATATGGGCAGGATAGGTTTAAAATGAAGTTTTGATTAAACTGCTTGCCATCCACTTTAAACAAACGTACACATTACTAATGTCTGATTAAGTGCAAACTATTTGATTACAGTTCACATTATTATATCTAGACAGATGCCAGTTGAGCTGACATATTATTTTAGTCACAAGACCCTCCCAACTTTTCCCTGAGGTTGGAAAATTCCTTTAATGTATCAAAAATATTACCCTACAATGTGTAAGTTGCTGTTTATTACCTTTCTCTACTTTTTATGCAGACAGGTATTTCCTGTGAATGCATTGTAAATAAAACCATCATAACTTCACCCCTTAATAATTGGCACATGGAAAAGAAACTGAGAATCTTCTGAAATCCATCTCGTGAACTGTGTAGCATACATATATAAATAACATCAGTTTCAAGTTCAGCCTGTATTTCTAGCCTCTAAACTGACAAAAATAATTGCTCCCTGCCAAAGGGAACTGATCCAGCAGACCTGAAGTTTTTAACATGTCATTTTTGAAACCTGAGGGAAGAGAGGGTATCCTCAAAAATATTCAAAGAGCTAAATAAGAAATATAAGCAACTAGCATCCAGTGTAAAAGAAAGGAAGAGGCACTATGGCCACTGAAATGTCTTCCAAGATCCACAAATCAAAAATGCTGAGACACCATGAAAAGTGGAGTGGTAATGTTGCAGTTGTAGGACGATGCCCCTAGAACAGTCCTATAACAAGAACAGACTTGTGTAAAGAACTGGTTCTCTGCAAGGTGGTTGGCACCATCAGAGTTCAATTTCTGAGATGTATCCAATAAAAAAAAATAGCAATCAGCAAGGATCCTTACATCCTGCATTCACCCAAAGATTTGGCCACTTCTTCAGTATGCAAGCACAGAAACTGTGGCCATATTGTAGCAAAGGGAAAACACCTGTGCCATTTGATGAGCTAATAATACTTTTAATAAATAAATCTTCAATAGCAGATTTAAAAAATAAAAAGATCAATCCCCAATCTCAAAAAAAAAAAAGGAAAAAAAAAAAGGAAAAAATCCCACCCAAGCAACAACTGAGCTGCTAATCTGGAACTTCTGCTCTTTTCTGTCTGTTTCTAAAGCAAATAAAAGGTTTGCGTGATGTCACAGGATTGAACATCAGCAAGATAGTCCAGATGATTTTTTTACTGCACATATTAACCTAAAGAAAAAGCACTTATCTAATAGCAGTGATAAATTCAAATAGCTTAAAAATAATTAAACCTAGTACAAAGTCTTGAAATCAGAGGTTTTTTTTTTCTTTTTCATAAATCAGCTAGAACAGCAAACGACTAGTATCTGTGTTGCACTGAACAGCTGTTTCACAGTACACAAGTGATAATAAAGGAGAAAGACTTGTTTTTCTGACTGAGACTTACATGTATTGGTGAAGCAGGATCAGGCTGAACACTCTGAAAACAAAACACAAAAAAGATGCTTGCTTGAAAGATTTTGTCTTTATAGAAGTTAGAAGATAATTCAGCAATGAGCTATGATCTTGAGTCCTACCTTGAGGAGAGAATACTGGCAGCTGGCCATCACGAGACAGAACAACAGAACCCAAATGTCTTTACAGAAGCCTTGGTTCAGAGTCAGGAATCCAAGAAGTGAAACAAGAACTACTAGAAGGACAGCAAATACATTCTCCTTTATATCTTCTGTCCTATGTGAATAAAAGTGTTGGAGAAGTACAAATATTCATAGAGTCATTAGAACAAGGCAGGTGCATTTGTAGTTGGTATGAACTGCCAGTGCTGCAGCTATCAGAATTTATTGGATCCCATAACTGCACTTCCATGTTCAACGGTATTTCATCCCCATGCCAAAAACCTTATCCAAAATTATAGCTAAAATGTATAGGAAAAAAGGTCATATGCACTGAAATCTAATATCCCTTCCCATCTCACTTCCCAATTAGAATTCCACAATGGAGATTATTTTAATGTAGAAAAGTGTATGCTTATTAAAGCACAAACAAACAAAATAAAAAAAACCCAACACATGAACAATTACAAATAAAATCAAATACCCAAACACTTTTAAATGAGGAAATAAGGCATTCCATTAATGAAAAATATACATCTGACAGCAAAGAATTGGATCGAACACCAAATGTGTCATCTGATGTTTTATTTGTTTTATCTGTTCTGTTAGAAAGTGGAAGCTGAGATAAAAAACAACGTTAATATTCAGGCTGTAACAAAAGAGCTTATCAGCAAAAAAGATTTCCACGCAATTGAAACACAGAGATAAGACACCACAGATAAGTAAATATCTACTCTGGACTTAAAGCTCCCTGACATATAGCCCGATTTCTGCAGCAGGTAAAATTGCCATCTGAAATTTCTGCTGCGGAGCCCATGTTAACACATATGGCACAGCACCACCACCACAGGTAGAGACAAATAAACTTGAATTGGAACAGAGGCAGCAGCTGAAAAATCTCCACCTGAATACCATTCTATAAATTATTTTCTTTTTTTAGAGATTGGAATACCTGGGACCCTTCTACTTCTGATTTTCTCATCAGAAATCATTGGATCTATAACATCTGTGAGTCAAATTACAGACTAGTCTACAAGTCTGGTACTCACATGAATCAAAGTCTCTCCTTGAAGACAAAGAGTAGCAAGAACCACTGAAACTAACCCTGAACTTCAACTTAAAGCAAAACCACATCTATCTACTCAACCTGAATGTAAGACACTAACACAATTCTCACTTTTTCTTTCTCTAGAGGTCAGCATTGCTTTAGGGACATGTGGGAGCCATCCTCTGTAACACTACAAAGAGCAGCTTTAAAAAAGAAGCTTACCTGTCCAACAATGCCAACAAGGTAAGACGATCATACCAGACTTTAATCCACTTGCCAGGGAATATAACAAATCTGTAAAACTGCCTGTTCAGCTTCCGCTGTGCTGAAGAACGTGAAGAATCCTCAGGGTCCTGGCTGGGCTGCTATAAAAACAAACCACACATACACAAAACTCTCTCACACTCATATACAGGTGCCAGCAAAACAGGTGTTGAAAAGGCCAAATTTATAGGAAGTATCAAATTTTTTTTGTTTAGTTTTGTTTTTTTGCTAAAAGGACTAGTGGCAGCATATTAGCAAATTTATTTTCTTAATTTTAAATAGAAACAAAAATATCACGCCAGCTTAATTACTGCAGATGGACAGAAACTATATTAATTATGGAGCTCAATAGTGATGATATGCTTTAAAAATTAATACTAAATATTCATTTAAAAAGTAATTATTTTTGAGTCCAGATCCAGTATTTGTCTAAAGTTTCTTTTTGAAGATTTTCCCATGTATCCGGCTAATTACAGCACAACACAAAAACATGACAGGACAAAACCTTGGTTTTAAATTAAAAAAAATTTTAAAAAGTAGGCCTTAATGCCTAGAGGTGTGACTTATCAACTTTTCTTCCAGAACACAGCTTTGTTTATCTTTCCTGAGATGCTTTGAATACCACATCAGGTGTGCCTCCTTAAGAACAGCAAGAGAAGGAAAAAAAAATGCAAACAAGCACAAATAGCATAAACAGCACTAATTTAAGAGTCTCTAATCTTACCATCATAATCATAAATCCATCCTTTTGAATTTTGGATATTTCCTTAAGAAATATCTTGCTTTTGCCACATTCTAAGGCCTTTTCCAACTCTTCTCTACAACTATCCTCTAACTATCTACAGACCATCAGCCAAGCCTGCAAAGCTAAACAACAGAAGGAAAACACCTCTGCAAAGCAGTGATTACCATTACTGATGTTCTGGAGGGGGGGAAATTACTTATTTTTCTTTCAAGAAGATGAATTTGAGATTTCAAATCACTGTGAAGTCCAGTGGTTTTCAACCTCCTCCTAAGGCAGCCTTTTCCCTGCGCCCCCTTAAAGATAATTAATCAACAAATATACTTATTATGGAACTCTAGGCAATGTCTACATTAGAGCTATTTATGTTAGATTAACTTTCCTAGTCAGGGAAGGGGATTTCTGTGTGAAACAATTGATCGTCGAATTAGAACTGTTAGCAAAACACAGTTTTTTAAACAACTTGTCCACCTGCACAAAGGAACTTTAAATTTTTTTTTTCTCAGAATATTGGAATAATTTCTAATCTTCGCTTTCCAGGAAAAGGAATTTTACACACAGTTTACACAAGAGAATGTATTCCTGTGCATCAGCTGGAAAACAACTCACTGATATCCTCAGCCTGCTGGCAAACATGAGGTGAAACAGGCTAGCATAAACTCTGGAGAAAGAAATTCAAGTTTAGGCATTTTATCTCGTGCCTCCAATTGACTAAAAGTGTACAACCACGGTGGGTCAGGGAGCTCAACTGCTAGCAGTGCAGGACAATCCCTCATGTTTCTGAGCATTGAGACATGCAAGGGGATGCTGGGCTATTTGGCATTCTTTCCTTTATTAACAAATCTGAGTGATTCAAAAGCCATGAGACCAATTGCAATCCTTTCACTACACTGACTTTGAAATCTGAAAGTAGTTTACATACTTCAAATTTTAATATTTTTATTACTACTTTAAAAAGTAACTTAAACATGGGGTTGGGGCATTTTTAAAGGAAAAAACATGTTTTAAAATATTACAGTTGCTAATACTGGCACAGTTTTGTTTCTCTTGGGTCTTGTTACCCAACAGAAAGTAAAGTGAAACTCAGTCCACTACAGTCATTAAGTTCACACATCTAATGTAGATTGCTCACTATAACTAGATAAAAAAATCAAACCAGTGGCAGAGAGTTCACTTAAAACACCTGAGGATCTGATCGCTGAGTCCCCAGAACAGCCTAACACATCTTAGCTGAGTGCATAAGTGAACATTTTGGCTCCTGAGGAACTGTAACCTTTGGATGAAATCCTCTGCGTGAGGCTTGCAGTGCTTGGGCGGGAGTCACATTTTTGAGCTGGATTTGGGAAACTCTCTGACTAGCCCTGAGCAAGTCACTCAAGTCTAACTGTTTCTCCTATCAAAAAAGGGGTTATAAAAATTCACTTCATAAATTTATATGGTGTTAGAGACAGCCTGAAGCCCTAGCTTCATTGAAATCAATGATAACACTTTTCCTGACTTATGTAGACTCAGAATCTCATGTTTAAGAAAAAAAATTCAGAAACCAGCAAGTTCTGAAATTACTGCCTAGCCTGGCTACAAACTTGCTATGTGACCTTGAGGAGCAGTCTTCCCAAAAGAGAAAGAAGAAATGACAACTGTTCTCTAATTTGCAGGCAGTTTACAAGACTATAAATATCTGGAAAATATCTGAGCCTTTGGATGGAGGACACTGTCCAAATATGAAAGACATTATTTGGGACAATTTACTGATTTTTAATTTAAAATAGTTCCTTTATACAAGTTGCTTCTAGCTTTATGTTCCTGAGCAAAATCTAAGATGAAAGGCAATTAAGTGCCATTTTAATGTTATTCACAAATATCAAACTAGAATCTACCCTGGCAGACAGAAAGTCAAAGGTATTACAAAAGGAATTGTAAAAACAGATTATAGCCCTAAATCACAGACCCCAAACACTGTAAAGTTCATGTCCACATAACACCATGCAAACTGAAGTCTGAGGGCCTTTTTCTTTTACTAGCTGCAGTGAAGAGGTGGCTTCAACATTCCACAGCAAACATTCAGAGGTCTGGTTGTCCAATTCAGAAAAGTGAAACCAGACATGAGGTTTTATGACAGCAATGAATCTGGAATAAACACTTCATACTACTAAAATCTGGTGGTGTGTCTAAAATCCTAACAGCTGTGTCCTCCTCCAAATGAAATACGATTGAAGATAGAAGATGAACTTTTTTGGTGATGGAGTCTTTAAATACTCCCCTAGGACACTACTCAGTGTCAGTAGAAAACAGCTGAGTTGCATCCATCAACATAAAACACATCTTCTCCCACATGAGCAATACCAGGAAAAGCAGTATAGCAAAATCAACAAAATTGTCTCAGGAACAAGCCTGCAGCATTTGTTTATTGAGCAGTCCATCAAGATGCTAGAAACCCAGATATTACAATGTACCCGTGGGTTTTCTGAAAGGGTCCTTCTGGCCACCATCAGTAGGAGCTGCTGCTGAAGCGCACTCGCTGCTTGATCCCCAGAAGACGGTTCTTGGCTCTCTGAAGTGGTAGTACTAGAGGAGCTGAACTGTATTTCACTGTGCACAGAGGACAGAAAGGAAAGAGATTGTTTTAAGCAGCAATATTTTCCTAATATTTGTGAAACATTACAGGAGAAAGCCTGTAATTACACTACTGGTTGGCTCACAGGACTTGGGAACCTTCCACCTTCATATCTGAAATCTAGCACAGATCCACAAAGCAGTTAACACCCAAATTCAGATACACTTGATTTACTACATCCACCACAGAGAAACAGATACTTCTGTATCACAGCTTTTCTCATTCTGAGATGAACACCCTCAAGGAATCACACTTCAGAAGCGCCTTTTTCTGTCCATTGACAATTCAAGTTTAGAGAGGCACATCTACAGAGCAAAACTGCCAAGTAGATACTGCAGAGATCCTGGAATAGCTTCCAACAAGTTCACTTAGGTACCAAGATAGTCTGGTTTCACCTGCACTGAATTCGGTGAGTACTGATTTACCCTGGTGAGAATTCAGCCCACAAGAACTTCCTTCTGCCCTAACAAGACAACAATACAACAGTGTGAGCTAGCTCAGATACCCTCCGTACTGAGTGTAAACTCACCCTGGGAAGGCCCTGAGCAAGATACTATTTATTGTTTTTCCTCACATTTACCACTTTGTGTTGAAGCTCCAGCACCTAAACACTTGCAAAAATCCCCACTTACAGCAGCAGAGTCTGTTGGGTTGCAGCAATGGTGTGTTATCATGACATGACTGACTGGGTTTCAGAGAGAACCTTATTGAAATGAAATAATTGTTACTTGGGGAAGAGATCTATTTTGGATACTTCTTTCTAATTCTTTTCCAAATGAGATTTATATACTGGGCGCTCTGCTCCAAGCTCATGGGCCCACCCCCTCTGGATACCTGCCTTGGGCTCTTACTACTTTTGTATCTACATGAGGTGAAAGCACCTGAGTGCTCATGCAAGGTAGTCAGTATCTGTTGCTCTTATTTTGCATAAAGACAAGCAGGAAGAAACTAGAGCAATCTGCCAACAGTCAGCCAGGAAGCCTATGGCAGTGCAAAGATTAAAAACCTCCTCTTGCATACCCTACACTCGCCCCAAAGGCACCTTATTAATTTTAGTTAACTTTCCTTGCCTTTGGTTGCCAATTCCCAAAGGCAGCCATGTAAACCCTTGTTAAGGCATTAAAATTGTGGCTGTCCTGCACGTAACTGGCTGTTAACTTCAGCTGCAGTGGTTAGCACTGTTCTGGAACACAGTTCAGTGTCTGCATTACTTAAAAGAAGGGCTGAAGTGTCACACCAACAGGTTGAAATGCACACAGTCTCTCCTCCCCTCCAGGATTTGCTAGCTCTGCCTGGACCAACAGGAACATGATCAGCCTTGGGATGTCACCAGAGGAGCCATCGTGCCTCTGGTTTCTGAGCCAGGTAGTTTATGTTTTCAAAGCCTTGATTGCTATCAGGCTTGAATTCCAGACCTGATATTCACCATCTGCCACTCCAGCAGAACTCTTAGCTGAGTAGAAATGAAAGCACCCCATGCTCCTGACCTTAATGGCTTCCTCTGCACTCCACACTCCTCCTGCTACAGACACCGGAATGATCCACTCCACAGAGTCAGGACAGCTGTCATGTTTCCTTTGGACAGTACTAGCAAATGAGAACACGGCCCAACACAACCCACTTGATGTCCCAGCCACAAGGCAGCTCTCTGTAAGAATCATCTCCTTTGTCAGCAGTTATTAACAAAACAGTACAGAAGGGATGGGCACTCATCCAAGATCCTGGATCACAACCAGAAGATTTAAGCAGGAAGAAAGTGGAGGAAGCCTTGAGGAATGTCTCCCAGGAGTAAGATTCCCACAGATATGGACTACAGAACAACGTTATCCAGTCAGAAGGAAGGCAAGGGATTTTTTGTTTGTTTCCTCAGGATGAGCTGTCCCATTCCTTGTCATTGTGGGTGCAACCCTGAGTCTCCCTGTTCACAGCAGGAAAAAGGCAAATGTAGCCCAGGCTATGCAGGAACACTAGCCTGGGAATTCCTGCCCAAAAGGTGACTCAACAAAACAGCAGGGGAATAGAACAGTGGTTGCTCATGCCTTCCTAAATGAAGAGTCAATCTTCACTAAATTTCTGCATCTTTAGCTGTCTTTCTAGAAAAGCCAAAAGTATTTTGAGATCAGACCACAGCTTTTATGCCACATTCACCAAAAATGGAAATGGCAGAAGGACAGACAGATGGAGCAGAGTACCATGGGGGAGTCTATCCATTCTCAGAAATCAAAAATTTTTTACTAATAAGACGTCTTCCAAGAATAAACTTAGGAGACCAAATCACCTCCCACCAGACTTGAAGTTAACCAAAAAGCCAAGAGCACCCATAGTCTGTTTTGTGTTTACAGAAAAAATTCACAGCTCCGCCTATCAGCAAATGGTAGAGGAGACCACAAGCACTCAGGACACTGACTGTGGGAAAGAGCTGGAAACTTCATAAGCCTGAAAAGGCAATTAGAGCAGAGAAGTTGGGAAGGCAGAGCTAGCAAAGCAACAATTCCAAAATCAGAATCTGTCATCTGGCAGTCATCAGCCTCATCTCTCTGTATCTTCTTATTCTCCCCTCATATTTCATTTCCTTCAGCTCCTGTTTGTTGTTTTTGTCTTCCTTATCCCTATTTTCCACACAACTTCCTTCTGACATTCACTTGCTACCTCCAATGATGAATTGCTTGCACAGCTACTTGGAAACTGTACATCTCATCTGAAGACATTGCTATCACACTGACAGCAAACGCCAGTAAGAAATGAGATGATGGTGTTTGTGTTTTTGTAAGCCTATAAACTAGATTCTATAAATTTATTACCATATATAAATAGGAGCAAACACTCTCTAATCATAAAATCATTATAACGGAGCTGATCGCAGTATAACACGGAATCTTGCTAAATAGAAAATCTGTTCATTTGCAGAATCAAATTAATATTATCAAGATCTATCACAGTAAACTGCACTGCTAATGTAAGCAAAGGTATAATTGAACTAAATTTTGAATAATAAATTATTAACTAAAAATATCTTTGATAAACATACAACCCATGCAGATCAAATTCAAAAGCTACATAGCACCCTCTACTGGTAACTGGGTATAAAACCAGGAATTTTTTTCTGGCCCATAATCCCATTTTCTAAGAACACTCAGTAAGCATAAGGTAGTGCAGCAATCATACAACACATAGAATGTTTTAATATAACCACATAGTGCCGGAAAAATCTTCCTTCTCCCTCTCTGTTTAGCCTGTTGCTTCACACCACTGACAACCTGGCCCAAGCCATTCAAATATAACCCAGCCTAAGTCATCTCCTTTGTTAGGACTAGCTAGCCTTGGGTCTGAACCCCTCTCAAGGTAAGCTCATTATACAGGCACACTGCAAAGAATTCCTTGTTAATAAAGCTGTTTTGCAGGTTTTGGCTAAATTTCATTTTGACCTGCATATTGGAGAAAAGACAGGGAACCTTAAAACCATCACAACAGTTGCAATAACCAAGCACCTTCCTCTTGGTCCTCACATGCTTAAAACCAGAAAGATCTCACTAGACTGCCTAAGACAGATGTCTGGGTTACTACAGAGCTTACAGTGTGTAATAAATATCAACAGCAATAATAAATAATACAGCTGAAAGATATTGGTAATGCTCCCTAAAATATTGCCCTTAGGTGATGGCAAGCAACTATGGCTGTAAAGAACCAGAGGGCAGCTCAAAGTCAGAAATGTCTCCTCCTGCACATCCAACACGCGATCGCTGCTGGGGTACTGCTCTGAGGTGCATCCAAAAGCACTCGCTGAACTGAGACCTGAGCGATGTGGTTGCACAAGACCCAGCTAGTGCTGACAACACAGCAGGAACTCAAAACACCCATACCTTTGTGCTCTTTCATAACAGTCAGTTTGTGGCTGAAATGTAGCTGTCTGAACTGACGATGCTCATCAGGTCTCCACTAGAAAGCTTCCAGCACCAATCTGACCAGAATATTGCACAGTTCCAGACTGACACTAAAGCTGCTAGCTGTGGATATTGCTACTTTCAAGAAAATTATGATTTACAGTTCCCAAATAACCCAACAAGATTTACACTAAAAAGCAACTCAGAGCACGTAAGAAGATTGAAATATGTCAGTGATAGCTGCATTAAGAGTGGGTAATTATGGGACAAATCCAATCACAGGAAACATAGAAAAAACTCAAAGAGGAAGGACTCTTCACTTTTTTGGTAAGACCATTAGCAGTTTCATAAAGAGTAAAATTAATTCAGAATGTGCATCTTAACTTTCTTCAGTGTTTACATCTGATAGCAGCTCAAGGTAAAGATGAAATCTCTCTTAAATCTTGTTCATATTTTGCTAGTTGTACAAATGTGTACTTATAAATATTTTACTATAGGATTTGAGGACAATTTTCAGCATTTGTTTCAACTAGCAAAAATAACACCCCTAACGACAGTAAGGCAGAGTATCTGAGTTTACAGAATGTGAAAGCTGGATGTAGTAATACACTGACATAACAGGCAGGAAAGATAAAGATCACTCTTGAAGTGTTGCAATAGACTACAAAACAAGCAGTGGCACACATTAAGTCAGCTACTGCAGATGCACAGAAAGGCCTTGTAAAGCATGCTCCCAAAGGCACTGTGGTCAATATGAAGGTAGGAAGTGATGAATGCCTTCTTACTCAAATGTTAAGAATGGGATCCATTCAGTACACTTACTTCCCAGTACTCACATACTTTTATTTTGCTAATAAGCATGTAAATTGATAATTTGAAAGCCTATTACATTTCAAAGCAAAGATAAATGTACTAAAAACTTTAAAGACAAACAGTATGTATTACCTAATAAACTAGAGGATGCATTTTGAGAAGATGCAGCCTTATTGGAATTAATGCATTATTAGCACCCACGGTTGTGTTATCTCTGAAAAACTTAAAAACATTCCTTTTAGCTCTCCTCATGGAAGGGCAGGGGACGAAACAGAAGCCAGTCCCAACACCTGAAGGACTCCATGAGCTCCTAGCCGTGAGCAGGATTTTGCTGCCATCATGTGGCAGCATGGTTCCCTCTCACCTCTGAGTCTCATTCTGTTGAAAACACTCCTGTCCTGCCCAGTGACCAGTGAAAGAAGGGCTAGAAACCCCTACACAAATAAAGGAAAAGATTTTAACTGGCCAAGCTTAACACAAGGGTTTCCTCCTGCCCCTTGGAAGCCATCAGGAAAACGCTACTGAGTTTGTAAAGAGTACTTTTCAGAAAAATCCATGGCTTCATTACAGTACAAATGTTACCATTTTCAGAGCAGACACACCGCTCATTTCCGTGTTCAAGCAGCACTATGCCCGGGGGAGCAGCTCATCTGAAATCACTGAATTCCAAAGAGGACTCTATAATATTTGTCACATCCATTTCAAAACATGCTCAGCTGCAGAGCTGCACAACCTGACAAGCAGCATTAAGAAATCTTTAAGATTCAGCAGCTCATTACAAGAGCAGTGGGGGGATTGTGTTATTTGGGTCACCTTGCTGAGAAATACAAAGATGCTTTACTGACACACTTTTTGTCATTCTAAAACAACATTTCGAAACACTAAAAAAAATATCTACTCTTAAGTTTACTCTCTCCTATGAGGAATAACCTCAAGGGTTCAGGGAATTTTTCCAGCAGTGAACATACTAAAGTATTAGTGGATTTATGAAGGAGACATATAGTACCACTAAGGCATTCAGACAGACTTTCATATAGTATAACGCACTCAAGCAGCGTTGCTGCTTCTGGGATGAGAACGTAAATCAAATAAGTTAGCTCATTGATCTGACATTCTCTCTTTTGCTCAGGACCAGAAACACCAGCACTCTGCAGCTGTACTGACAGGTACCTTAAATTATTTTTTTAGTACTTGTTACTCACTAATTTGCTGCAAATACTTTTTTAAACTTTTGGCCCTGATGATACGAAAAAGAAAATTATTCTCAAACAAAAAATCTAAGCAATTTTTTTTTAATTGAGGTCTTTATCTGTACTGCAAAACATTTTAGACTTTAGCTATAACATAGCTTTTTAGAAGCCTGGTTTCAGTGTCAGAGGCTCATTTAAAAATAGTGAGGAGTTCAGAGGATCAACTGCTCAGACAGAACATGAAAAGTACAATACGAATGCATGATTGTACTGGTACAGTTGCATCATGTGTAGTAGAGAAACATACATGAATATAATTTTATCCTACATGAAGTGATATTATTTTAATAACTTTACAGGTAAATTAAAAGATACATGACCAAGAAAGCAGGATAAGGCTCAAACTGGAATAATTTATTTTGAAGGTATAGAGCAAGTCAGATTTTATATATAATTGATTCCAAATGAAAGCCCAAGTGTCAAACAGCAAGGAAAATCTGCACCTAAGATAAAGATGATTTTTGCTAAGAGCTGGGCAATCCTTCTCTCTTTTTTACTGGTTTTGGTTGGGGTAGTTAATTTTCTTCATAGTACCTGGTATGGAGCTATGTTTTGGATTTGTGTTGGAAATGATGTTGATAACACAGGGATATTTAAGCTATTTCTGGGCAGCCTTTACACACAACCAAGGGCATTTTCTGCTTCTCACAGCACCCCATCAGCGAGGATGTTGGGGGTGCACAAGCAGCTGGGAGGAGACAAAGCCAGGACAGCTGACCCTGACTGACCAGAGGGACATCCCCTACAATATGGCACTCAGCATATAAATTTAAGTGAAAAAGGAGGAAAGGAGGATGTTTGGAGTGATGGCATTTGTCTCCCCAGGTCACCAAGACTCAGGGCAAGCAGGTGTTCTACCACCTCCAGGAAAGCCAGGCTCCATCACATGTCCTGGTGCCTCACTTCAGAACAGGTCCAAATGGTCTTTTCATACTAATTTTTAACATAATCCATGAGCTGGGAATAGTTGATACTTTTGTCTTGTCAGAGCCTGTCACAAAGCAATTTACAGCTAGAGGTGAACTTGGCAGAGTAATGGGAGCATCAAATTTAGATGCAATTAACTCGGCAGGGAACCCATTCCACTGGGACTGCTGGCAAGAGGTGTTGCTGGCAAGCCAACAGACTAAAGTGGGGTCAGGGTGATTACACTGACAGTAATTGGGGACTTGATTAGCTACCTGCCAATGTTTAAATAATTTACCAAATTCGGTGACAAGAATCACCCACCAAAGCAGGGATTAAGATAGAGAAGGAATTACCTCGTTTTGGTGATCATTACAACATAAAAACCTCCTCAAGATTTAACTTGGCTAGGTCTTCAAATATTTTAAAAGCTGGACTGCTAGACAAGCAAGATACAATTTGGCAACAGACAAGTACAGAGACAATCTGAAGAAATTCTAGTTCTCAGTAACCTTTAATAGAATTAATGGATAATTTTGGAAATTATCAATAAGAAGATGTTTATACTACATTTAAGAAGCTCTGAAAATTTCCCAGGACAAGGACTGCAGATACGGGTAATATTAGGACAACTACTATAGTTGAAAAAGCCAACAATAAAACTAAAAAAACAAAAACAAACAAAGACAAAAAATAGAAACTGATGGAATATATATTAACATTGATAAACTAGAGAATACTCCAAAGATCATCTCACAACACAACCAAAAAGAGGTGGTGGACCACTGATATTTGACAAGACAAAGTCTAACTCCCTTTAACAGTATTGCTTGCAATATCAAGGAGTCTCTGAAGGAAGAAATCACAGAGTCCTTCAGATTTGGACATGTGCTTTCCCTGGCACATTGTAATCCATTGTTGTCCATCTAGCCCTTCCTAAGCAAAGGAAAAGCAGGATGCACACAAAAACAAAGAACAAAAATAAAACCATAACACATCCTCACTTCTGTGACAGAGTGACATTGTTAAGATTTTGAATTATTTGTGAGAAATTAATTTCAGATGCTATGCCAAGAAGATAAAATGTTTATGGGCCACAGGAATACTACTTTAATTTCAGTTCCGAATAATCTGATGTGAAATGCTTCAGCCTACAAACGGAGAAGACAATAGTAGGACTCAATAGACAGAAATGGCAAGTTATAATTTGAAGACCATTAAACACTAGTTGTCTGCCTCAAGGCTTTCTTTAATAACTTCTTTTTGAGTAATATTTAGACACCTTCTTCCGTTTTGCATAACGGTGTCAAAAGATAGTTACCTATGGCCAATTCATAAGGCAATTACCTTACTCTTGACAAACCAGCCAGAGTTCATACCCCCTCCAGTCAAAATTCCTTCCCCTTTCACAACTGGAACATTACCCAGAAGCATCACAGCTCCTAGACACCAGCGACGTGTCTGCTGCCTCTCCCAACAACACCCACAAAGCAAGAGGCCTCTTGCCATCCTCTGTTCTGGGTCAATTCTCCTCATAAAGCAGCATATCAGGGCACGTTCCATTCAAATCCACATGGTTACTCCTCTTGCTCAACTCAGTTTGACATTTTCCCCTTAGGAGCAGCTTAATCTTAACAGTATAAAGCAAGCATGATTGGTGAAAAGTGTTTTAAGAGATCATACACATCTACTGCAAACCTTTGTATTGTTCCCTATGCTTATCCTAAATTCTGAAATCTGGGCTCCATGAGACCAAAAACCTGCCCTCTCCTATGAAAGGAGGATGCCACCTCTTTTGGCTAGGCATTTTCTCCTGCATCTCTTGACTCGTGAAATCTAATTTGGATGGCTCATAAATTAATTCAGACACCAGGCCTAAAGCTATTGGTTGTTTCTGCACCATTTCAATTGCTCATGAAGCTGTACTGTCAAAATCATTGTCTTCTCCTTCGTTAACTTTTTCATGGGCTGGTAGATAAGTCAAGTTCATCTCAGAGGTGCTTTCTGTGTCTCTTTTTTAATATCCTTCCACAACAGCAGCATCTCCTGTTGGCATGGACTACTCTTACGATGAACATCTCCACCAGAGAGGGCCCACCCTCAAGAGAGTAAAAAGGACCCTCTACACACAGACACACAAAAGAGACTAAGTGAAGCACTTGCTGATTACACCTTGTGCTTTATTTTATCCTATTTTCCTTTTTCGTCAGTAATAACCTTTCCTTCACTGATCATTTGGTTTAGCTTTAGCAAAAAAGGAAGTAACCTGACACAACTGATGAGCAAGCCTACAGGTGGGGACAGAGGAAAGGGGGAGGGAAAGATGCTTCATTCCTGAACTGTCCTTAAAGCAGGTTTGCTCCTCTATTTTCTATATGCTGTAATTGCTCTGTATGGTCTAAATACAAGACTACTTGATGATAAACACTTGAAGAAAAGACAAAGACCCCTTTCTTCCCATGCTACCCTTCAACCTACTCACAGATGGTAGAAACTGCCCATTGAACAAACAGCTCTCACTAATCTCTCTGGCCTAGACATTACAAACTGCCCCTGCAAAAACCAGCTTAAGCATACTTCATGCTTCCTTGTCCCCCTTTCTTATTTTTCATACTAACTTCTGGCAGTTTCCTTCATGCTGCTCTCTTCTTGCAAAAGCTCGTGCTCTGGCTTCCCACTGACTCCCACAAAGAAACAGTCCTAGGAACCCACTCCTCTTTGCTGATCTGTTCCATTCCCTGGTCTGAACTGTCATTATACTCTGAGACTTCCAGTAAAGGTGCTGGTCTTAAGAAATAACATGCATGTAAATGCCTGCAAAGAATATCTGAATATGCTTTTGTTAACAGGGTTGAGCAGACCCCTTAAAAATCAACCTCATCCCTTAAGGTCTGCAAACCACAACTAAACAGCACATAGCATAGGAAGACAGAGATGTCACATAAGCATCTAGCAAAGGCAGATTCAGCACGCCTTCTTACATGAGAAGGAAGATTGTCCTTCCTTTGATAAAAAACAAATTAATTGCTAGAAGTCAGGGGACAGAAAACTATTTCTGAATTGAGGACAGATTCAAGTTCATAGTTATAGGAAGGGGGAGCAGAAGAGTGTTCTGTCCAAGGTGAAACAAAGAGTTCCAAGAAATAAATAGAATCAAAGTAAAAAGTTTGATTTTTTTAGGTCAAAACTGAATTCTACCAGGATGGGGGTTTATTTTGCTAAAGACAGACAGAACATTTCTACTACTCAATTTTTTCTTTTTTTTTTTTTTTTTACTTTTTTCCCACTTACAGATAAAAGCATTATTTCATGTCTTTCATACTAGCATTCTAAAATGCTAACACTGTTTTTAACATGGTCCCAAGTTTTTCAAAAGTCTCCACTGAAAGCCAAACACTTGCAGAACAATATTTGCTATTCAAAAAAGACCATTCTCACTCCCTTACTCAACTTCTCCAGATGCTGTAAAACAGTATGAAAAACAAAATTATTTCATAAAAATACTTATGAATAGATAAAATTATTTTTACAGATATGCAAACAACAGATCACATGGAAGAGTGTGGAAACCACAGTAATAAATACGGGATTTGTATGGATCACTCCAAAAAGAACTTTTGAAAAAAGAAAATTGTTTGGATGACTCATCAGAGCAGCAAATTATCATTAGAGATTTAATGCAGCAAATTATCACTAGAGATTTAATGCTGCTAGAGTCCACAGGTCAGTGACTGATACTGACACAGCACTAAAAACTTTCAAAGAATGCAACAGGTACAGGAAGGAAACAAGACAAGGTTGAGAGAGCAGTCCCACTTACTTTGTTTTATTTACAATTTTATTTATAATAGCTATTTGGCTATTCCCAGAAAGTAATTAAAGCCAAGTGGATAGTTCTGATTTTCATTTTCACTTTTTCTTTCCAATGTTCTCATAAAGCTGTCACTGTTTTAGTAGAAAGCAAAAAAAAAAAATTCATGCTTTGACTTCTCTAGAGAAGGTTAGCACATTTACTCACCAGTACTCCACACACATCTTTCACAGCTACAGTTTCACAGTTTCTACCAACGAAAACTTTTAACATTTCTAAAAATAAGGGCTTACTTACTGAGCATTTGACATACAATCACAATTTGATAGCTGATGTCTAAAATTTCCTTCCTTCTGACAGCCAGCTTTCAAATAGCAGGATCTAATTTCCCCTTTAGAAAATAGAGGAAAAAAATGTCAGTTCTGTGATGTAATCATTTGTTTGCACAAAAGAATTATAAAATACACAATTTAGGTCAGGGATGTTTATAAATATATATTTCTCAGTCTGTGCATTAGGCTTATTTTAGCTTTCAGAGAGCAAATTAACATTTGAACAACTAAAAACTTGAGACAAATCAAAACACAGAAGTTACAGTGAAAATTTAAAAGGCACGTAAATTAAATGCAAAGCGCATTGATAAATGTAAGTTCACTGTAAAATGTGAAATCAGATTTTCCTCTTTCCAGTCACAAAGGTGAGGTCAGGGGGTACAAAGCAGCAAAAAGTTCTGCTACAAGTGTAGCCACAGCTCTCCCTGTTTGCAGAGGCAGCACAAAGCCAAGGGTGGCTGCTGGCTGACCCAGAGGCCACATCACCTGCCCCACTGGCAGCTGCTGCCCTTCTGCCCACAGCACAGCAGCAGCTGCAGGCTGCCAGCAGGGCCAGGAGGAACCAGAAAAGCAGAGAATCTCTGGGGTCACAGACCCAGTACCATGAGCACTCATGCCATGCTGGTTTCGAAGGCAGCTTTAAAGGAAATAGGGATTTTGGGACAGCTGCCTTTCACAGGTACAAACCAGTACCTCACAAGGCACTACACAGGGCTCAAACCCATCCCACAGCTTCAGACTCTAAGAATAGCTTCAGAGCAGTGGCATGCCAAGTATATGCATGGGGTAAGACCAGGTCACTCATTAATTCTCTTGAAAGGGAACCCCAAATGAGAGCAGCCATCATGGCATCAAGAAGTCAGTCTGAGCCAGCTGAAGAGCAAAACTGTAAAAAGGAGTCATGTTTTGCCCAGCCAGGTCAGTGCAAAACTTCTAGTCGGGCAGAAGATGCCAGCGGTTCTTCTGATGGGACAGCAGTTGTCTTCTGGCCTAGCCAGCATCTTTTGAGAATGATGTTTGGAAGATAATCTTCAGGCACTGTGTAAGGCTCAGGTCTGTGATGGTCACTGGTGGATTTGGAAAACTCTATTTATTGCTCATCTGACTTTAAATTACTAAGCCCTTTGCTTTCACAAACACAGAAAAACATGCAACCAGTAACAGATGAGAAATATCCTTCCAGGACATTTGAAGTGTTTAGCAACTTCCTCATGCATTGCAATTATCCCAGCTAGATAAACTCACCATTTTCATCTATGAACACGTGCATTGCATCCACAGAGAGCTCATCTTGCACAGACGCCTCAGGTCCACTTATTACTTGCAAGACAGAACTGTCTTGCTGAGAAGTTACCCGGTAGATTATCTGCCTTTGCCTGCTGCCCTGGTAACTTGACACAAAAATGTTTCAAAACTACTATGAGGAACTTTTCTCTTGTTCTCAATAAAACAAAAAGAAAGAGAGGTTAATTAAAAGTTTATGTCATTTCTACTCAGTGAAACAAAACAGCTTACATCATATCTTTGAAGTACAAAATTGTAAAGTAAACTGGCCTTACAGTGCTGCAAATTTGGCAGACTCTGGTAGCACCGGACTAGTACTAGCACGATCTTGGCTTTGTACATCTGATCTTTCCTGTTTAGGAAGTTGCTCACAGTGCTTTTCTGTTCCCACCATTTCTTCTTTTCTCTCCGTCATCTGGCTATCTGGAAAACAGGGCAGTGAAGTGGAGCCACTCTCCACAGATGACTTTCAAGAGTTTCGTTCATTAACTACTGAACAAGAGCATCTAAAAGTGAAAACCTAAAACACAGCAGTATTTGCTAGTTTTATGTACACTACCATTACTTAAAACAATACAACCACAAATCTGGATGAGGCACGCTAACTCTCATGAATGGGCTGTTTCAAGAACACACCGTGTGAAGCAGAGGACAAACAAGAGAGAATTTCTGCTTTGCTTCTCCTATTGTTTCAGAGGGAAGCAATCTGTTCCCAATCTAGAATGGTAAGAGGCTACTTCCCTGGGGGCTGTAATTTGTTCCCAAGCTGTGTATGCTGGCAGTGGAAAAGAAGAAGCACTGGCCCATTCCCCTTTTACAAAAGGGAAAGCAGCACTTTCAAAGGAAATAGAGCTCTTGGACAGGAAAAAAGATAGCTGCCTAATCCCTCTTCCCCACTGCCCACACACCTGGTGCAGGACAAAGGGCAAACACAAAACAATTTCACAGCAGATTATCCTGTGCTTGGAAAATACACAACTATAGATTTAAAAATACACGTGAAGTATTTGTCCAATTTCTACTACTTTGAGTACCAATTATATTTATATTACCTCTCTATATATGCATGTCATTTATTTTTATATATATATATAAACGTACAACATATTCATGGTGAATAGTGAAACATTTTTCAACTGTGCTTTGTTTATAAACCAAAAAAATTGTCTGTTAAAGTTTTAAAGTGCAACTAAGACAGTGATTTCATCAGCACCCTGTGCAATTGTGCAATTAAATGCTTTAAATGGAAAAAAGGGTTCTTTGTCATGCTTGTTGGAGATGCCTCAGTAAGTCCTGTAGGTTTTTGCACTAAGCAAAGTGTATTGAAATATAGTTACCCAGACTTCTTGCAATACCTGCTGTTTTAACACCTTAGATCAAGGAAAAAACCACAGAAATTTCGCCCCACTGAAAATTCCGTATCTTAAGCCATATTTCTCATCAATATAATTACCATCCTAACCTATAAGAATCACCAGTCAAGAAACAGTGGTGTCATATCTAAGTTGGTCTAAGGGCAAAACAGAATGAAGGCTTCTAAAGAGATGTTTTATCTTTCATAAAGTCCACTGATAAAACTGAAAAAAGTAAACAAATGCAGACCTTTCAGATCATCTGTCTTGTTTTTTTCCTCCAACTGTATCAGCTGATCTACCAACACATTACTTCTACAGACAAACCTACCTTCATGAGCTAAAACACATCCACACCAATTTTAACTCACAGGACAAAGCCCCCTCACACCCTAAAGCCTGTGCTATAAATACAATGAAATGAGCACAAGTTTGGTATAGAAAAATACTTTGTATGTGTTGTGCATGGAGGCAAAATTCAATAGGTCTTCCAGATCTATTTTATTTCCTTTTGGGGGAAAAAAAAAAAAGCAGTTAGGGGAACAGATAGCATTTTTTTCCTTTCCTAGTTAAAGATTTAAACTCCAGTTTAAGCAGAAACTGTGTCATTACTGAAGCATCCCTTTAATGATGTAAGCATACCTGTGGGTGGTGATGGAGCCACAGATACCTAATCAAAATGACCTTCCTAAAGGCTTGGGCTGTTCAAGCTGTAAGAGTAATTGATAGAGATCAGAAACTGTGGTTTTAATAACCTAATTGGTCCCACAGTGCCCCAAACCAGCTTTAGGGCTGGAACAATTAAAAAGATTTTTTAAATTTGATTATCTAGTGGTTTCAGAAAATGCTTCTCTCTTTTCCATTCCAAACCACAAGCCTTGCAGACTTCTTTTTCCTGCTGTGGTAAAGAGTCATAATAACAAAAACCTAAACGTACTGCTTCTTACAGGTTTTATGTGCCAATCAGACAATACCAGGGTGACGAGTACTTCCAGCACTGGAAAGGTGGGCCATGATGGCTTTGTGACTGGTTTTCAAGATCATTACTCATCTTCTTCCAGGTGACTTACACCTTCAGTATTTAAATGAAGATAGAGGTGTCTAGACTAGGAGTGTCCTGCCAGAGTACGCAATGGGCTCTGTGTCACCAAACATTCCCTGCATGGAAATTGTGCTGGCAAAGCTCAAATACCAGGAAAAACATTTCCAAGTGCAAGAGCAGGCTAAAAAGGACAACATGGCAGTGTACTTGCACTTTTCCCTGTGCCATTTACCCTTATCCACTGCTCCACACGTGTCCAGCGCATACATGGCTGGGCTCAAAGTAGTATCAAGATCAGACCTAGGCTCTGCAATAACCACATAATTTATCTGGAAATTATATGCCACATGACTCAGACATGTGAGGTGTAACTATCAGGACTCACGCCTAAATCAGTCTTGGGGCAAGGTGATTCAGAAGAGTCCTGCATAAACAGCCAAGTTTTGGTCTGTACACCATTTTCGTATTTTGATAGAGCACAAGACACAACCTTAAGTTATCCTGGTAAAATACTTACCAAGAGGAACTATTCTTGTATGACCCATACATGTCATATGTAATGTAATACTTCATGTAAACATTTTTGTCTGCACCAAAGACTTTTAACAGGATAGCAACATTACTTACAAGTATACCATCCCAGTGCTGACAAATTAGCTCCTAATTTAAAAGAGTTACAGTACCATAATTCCTTTTGCCATGTAACTTTTTCACTCATAGAACAGATTTTAAGCATCCCAAATCATCTTTATAGACAAATCCCTGTTCTACTCTAGGAGGAGGCTGAAAACAATTTTACAGTTGAAATGGAACAGCCTTTGTACGTATGTAAAAACAGTGAGTCCAGAGGAGGGCCACCAAGATGATCAGAGGGATGGAACCTCTCTCCTGCGAGGAAAAGGTGAGAGAGTTGGCTGAGATTTCAGCCTAGGGAAGGCTCCAGGGAGGCCTAATTGCAGCCTTTCAGTACCTGAAGAGAGACCACAAGAAAGCTGAAGAGGGACTTTTTACAAGAGTGTGTAACAACAGAAAAAGGAAGAATGTCTTTAAACTGAAAAAGGGCAGGTTTAGATCGGATATTTGAAAGAAATTCTTCACTGTGAGGGTGGTGAGGAACTGGTACAGCTTGCCCTGAGAAGTTATGGATGCCTCATTCCAGGAAGTGTTCAACGCCAGGTTGGATGGGGCTCTGAGCAACCTGATCTAATGGAAGGTGTCCCTGCCCAGGGCAGAGGGGGGTTGGAACTAGATGATCTTTATTAAGGTCCCTTCCAACCTAAACCATTCTATAATTCTGTGATACAGTAATCATAATAACCAACTATCAGTGTACCTCAACCTTAAAGTTACCTTACTAGGTAATTAGAATGAAATTTTATTGCTCTGTAACTTTTCTCCAAAACATTTTTACTTTTTGTGGCCCCTTAGCAGAGTCTTCCAAACCTTCTTCCTCATCTTTTCCTTACATATCCATCCCAACCTTCACAACTCACTCCTGTACGATAAAATGCCACTGCTGTCACAATTTCAAACACCATCTGGTTTGAAATCTGGGCAAGCTGAATTAAGCTAATTAAGCCTCTCT
The DNA here is from genome assembly GCA_013399195.1 of Dicrurus megarhynchus. Classification (NCBI taxonomy): domain Eukaryota; kingdom Metazoa; phylum Chordata; class Aves; order Passeriformes; family Dicruridae; genus Dicrurus; species Dicrurus megarhynchus. Next base: position 1,157,648 of record VXAD01005611.1, read on the forward strand.
TCTGTTCATTTATTGCTTTGCTACAGAATCCACTTTCTTCAACAACATTATGCTCCAAAACAGAAATTTTCACTTTAAAATATATTTGTTGCCTGTTCAGCCACAGAGAATTGATTTCAAATCGCTCTATGCTTTTGTTAGTACCAGCATGAAATAAAAGTTATACAAGCTGTGAACTGTGCCATTCATATATGTGGAGTATAAATCCTAAGGACATTCCTAACCCTTTTTTCACCAGCTGCTTTAGCAGAAACATCTAGCTTACATACTTTATTCTCAACCCAAATTTGTCTATTATGCCACAAATACATTAAAAAAACAACTGACATTTAAGCTGGTCATCCACCAAACAATGGGAGTGCCCAGGGAATACCACACTGTCCAAGAACTGCTACAAGAGTTTAGCATGGACACTGAAGAAGCACATGGCATTACCCATTAATGAGGATTACCACATTAACCCTGAAGCAACAGGAAAAACTAGCAATAGGCATTGTACCTGCTACAGGAAATGACTTGCTCAAAACAATCTCCTGTCAGCAGCAGAGTTAGGAGTAAGTAGCCTAATCATTATACCTACCAATTACATGAGAATACAGACCTCTGAAATAACCTCGTATTTTCTCTGCAGATGCCAAACTTGTCATCATACATACTATTACCTCTTCGATTTAAAGACTAAAATCGTAACATTTCAACCTGCCAAGCCTTACCCATTGAGCATCAGATTTAGAGAACTGAGTTCTGCACACCCGTTCCTCCACATCCAAAGAGGGGCACCACATGCCGTGTGGTCCCTCTCTGGCACAAGAGCTAGGGATGATACACACCTGCTCAGAGATGAGCTAGCACCAGGCAGGGCTTTATTTCCTAGGTGCTACCCACCTGCTGGCAAAATCACCTGCTGTCACTTCCCACCACAGCTGTCAACTGCACCAGTGACTCAATGCACGAGATCCTTCTTCCCCATGTCTGTATGGCATGTGATAGTCCTCTTTCTCACATGCAAGGGGGAAAAAAAAAAAAAGAGCCCAAAAATACCCACAGGAGTATGTTTTAGTATTTTAGAGGAGAAGGGTAATTGCTTGGGATCCAGAACAACTCACTTGAGGTTGTGGTTTGTGCACTGCCCAGAATGATGAGTACCTCTTCTAAAAAGAGCCTGCAAAACATCTAAATTCAGGCCATGCAGTCCTGGTTTAGTTTCTCCCACGCCAGTCCCCACCACTCCCATGGCAGGCTTTGCTGCCTGGGTGATAATATTGCCTGTCCTAGATTACAAGCCAGCTGTGCCAAAGGGGACATACAGGAGGTTTTGCCCTGCATAAGTCTGATGCACAACTGCTCTTACTTGGTTCAAGACACATCAGAGGGACCCAAAGCAGCCAATAAACCCAGATTTCCTTACACTTCCCAAACACTGAAAAAAATTTACAGTTGCCCTACAACACACTTTCAAGTGGGTGGTACAAGTGTGATTCAAAACTGAAAGGACACTGGCCTGAAAGTCAGTTTTAGCAACAGTGCCAGTGGTATTTTCTCACAATCTAGAAGAGGTGGAGTGGCTGTGGAACAGCTCTTAGAGCTTTTATATCCTATATTTTAACAGGTTAAATCTGGCATCCTTAGTAGCATAAAGCAAGGCTTTAATTTTCTCATACTGCATTTTACCAAGCTGTCAATTGGTGAAGGCTTATGTGGTCAGGATGATAACTGTTCTACTTCCACAGAACACACAAGTTCTGTGAGGGACCACCCATAACAAAGACCCGTCCACAACATTCACTCACTTGCCCGACTGTTCTGATGAGCACATTTCCCCACCTTCCACAAGTTATGCAAAGTATCAGCTTTCTTTTGCACAGCTCTGAATATCCAGCTTTCAAGGAATTTGCCAAGTTTCTCACATTGCCTAATAAAAACCTTTCTGGGGTGCATTTCATGCTCATTTGAACCAGACATCTATTACTAACTTTTGCCAATTAGACAGTTTGCAAGGTTAAAAAGAACAAAAACCAAACAGAACCAACCTCCTCCCTCAAAACAACTGGTGCACAGCTTGACTTTGTATTCCCACACACACACACTTTTCTTAACAACCACTCTAATGTGAGAATAATGTTTATTCAGATCTGTTCCAAGATGCTATATTGTTAAAGCGTATTTGCAATTGTAAGGTTGTAAATAAATTAAAGGCTTTCTTATTCCTAAAACTCAGCCTTGCTGTGGGGAAGCTGCCAGTAATGACAGTAATTTATTTTAGCAAACAGCACGTTCTGACTAGGCTAGAAAACAAAGCCTACTTGCTCTTAAAAATAACTGCCTTTGAACTACCTCTCCCAAGCTCAAGGAGTTCAGATTGAATCTCCTTTTTCCCACAGCACCAGCTCAGGGTGCAGAATCCACAGCTGCCATCCCCACTCCTGCGGGGCACCCCCCTTCCAGTCGTCCCTCATCTGTTTTAAGGGTGACACTTGCTGAGCCCACATTGGAAACAATTACACATGTATGTAGCTCAACTTCACTATCTCACAAAAGTACAGACTTAAGAAAATAGAAATAGGAAGATTTAGAAGAGATATTAGGAAGAAATTCTTTACTGTGAGGGTGGTAAGGCACCAAAACAGGTTGCCCAGAGAAGCTGGGGATGTCCTATCCCTAGAAGCGTTCAAGGCCAGGCTGGACAGAGCTTGGAGCAAACTGGGATAGTGGATGGTGTCCCTGCCCATAGCAGGGTTTTGGAACTAGATGACCTTTAAGGTTTCTTCCAAACAAAACTATTCCATGATTCTATGAAATTCAGTTCAATTCACTAAATAAGAGCTTGGTTGGAGGGAACAGTAGAATTCTTCTGTTTCCTCATGATCTTGTACAAGAAGAATCTTGTTTGCCAGATCTAAAGCACAAGAACACAGTAGTAAGTTTTGGGGTTGGGGTTTGGGGTTTTGTCACTGTGGAATCTGAGTCTGACTAATTCTGATCATCCATTTAATTCTTTTATGCAGCAACCTTCCCCATTCATATTATTTAAGGGTACTTGTCTGAAAGGCCTTTCTAGATTAGCTGCTCTCTCTCTTTTTTAATTTTCATTTAAATTTACCTCTGAAATTCTCTTTTCCAGATAAGTCACATCACTCAGAAGTACAATTTTTGTGTAAATGCTCCTTTTTATGGTTGAGGAACAGCAAAAATCACAATCTTCTTGCTGCACCCCTCCTGTTGCTGTGTGCTGTTGTGCAGGCAGGTGACTCTGCACCCCAGGAATCCAGCAGGGCTCAGCAGGCTCAGGTGAGGAGCAGGGCTTGCTCAGCACTTGTCTTGGGCAACCAGAGCACAGACTGGAGCCAGCTGGGCAGGCTGATAAGCTCGATAAAGAAGGACAGAAACTGCACTGAAGAATAAACAGTCTGAGAAGGCGGGAGAGATGTGTAAGATACACCAGAAGAGAGGCAGCAGGTCTAGGAAGAGCAAAATTTGACAAAGGAATGGTTACGAGGGTAAGTACAGGAGAAGTGAATGCAAGCCGTGGGGAGGCAACAGCTTCAGGTGGGCTCAATAGAGTGGAAAAGCCTAAAACAGCACCAGTGTGGATTGCTAGGAAGAACAGAAGGAAAGAAGAGAGTACCAATATGAAGAGCAAGACAAATAAGGAGGTGGCACAGGTGGGGAGTGCCCAAATTGAGAAGGGATGACTGAGGAAGGAAAGGCACAGAACTAGAAAAACTGGAAGAAAAAATGGACCCAAGTGAAAGATGGAATGAGATAGGGGTGTAATACATTGGATAGGACAGACTTGAAGAAAGACAGAGTGAAAGCTAAATGGAGTCAAAAAGAAAATGACACACTGAGAAGATAAATCTACTTATTTTCTTAAACAAGATAAAAGTACATATTTCACAATAGTTTTTAAAAAAGTTTTTAAGTCAGTTGGGCCTTTTTCATCTAATGGAAGGTTCTTGCAGGGATGAGCTAGTGGAACAGGGAGCAGGCAAAACAGGAGTGCCAAGCTGTTCTTCTAGTATACCAACAGGTTTCTTACCTTCCATGCAAACTAAGTATTGAGACTGCATCCTCTTAGACTTTCTTAAAACAGCTTATTATAGGATCTAAGGAAAAACAAATATTTTGGAGAAGGGGAAGATACAGGTTGTCTTATTTCACTTTGACTCAGATCTTCTAAACCAATTGTGCTGACCACTTGGGGAAGTACCTTGAGGTTGCATCTGCCTTCACCACACCGTATCTCACATCCTCATTAAATGACCCTACTAATTTTGCCTAGAGGGCTGCTAGAGACACTACAAACAACAGTCCTTCCCAACAGAAAAGGGTCACAGAGTTCAGTGACAGCAAGGAGAATGCTGACTAAAACCAGGTATTTCTATACAACAGCTATAAATTGTACTGCATATAGGTTTTTAAATTAGCTGATTGATTTTGTTTTTAATAAAAGCCCTCTTGATTAAATGGAAACTTGCATGGGAATATATTATTTTTTATTAAAATACTGGGGGCATAGGAATATATTATTTTTCACAGTAAACAGCCACCAAACTGTCTTCCTTGAAATGCAAATATTTTAATTTTAAGTGACTGAAAATCAAAACTCTTACCTATTGAGAACAAATACATGATTTTTTCCCTTTTTTTTTTAAATTATAAGCTAAAAGTTAGCTAAAAGTTGAACCATCTCCAGTGACAATTCCAGCTTTCATACTAAGAGGCACACAGACAACTCCTCAACATGGACCTGGTAAGATGTGCAAGGGCAGGTGTAATGCTATAGCTATACACATTTTTGCAAGATACTTTTAGTATTTCAACAATCCAGGCACACTATTTTAGTACAGAATACTAGATACATAATGGACATCTACTAAGCTTATCACTAGGTTTCCTACAAGAAGAAAAACAGTTTTCTTCAAGAAGATAAAAATATTTAAAAACTGCAGCTGACACTACCACACACTTTCGCTAAACCACTTTGTCACACCAAGTCCAGCCCTACTAGGCCCTATTAGCAAAACCAGTCTTCCTCTGGGAATTTATCTTACTGCAGATATCCAGCTAAGCTGCTATAAGTAATCAAACTCTTCATAACATCTTTATTCCAAAAGAATTGTAAGCCATGCATAATACCTCCAACAAGCCCATTTTCCTTTGTTGTCTCCGTTTTGACACTGGATTGAATAGATGTCTTCATCTTTGAGGTATTAATGGATTCCAAGAGGGAGACAAATTCTAGAAAGTTAGATTCATTGGGCATCTGTCCTTCTTTAGCTTCTAGATCTGATTTAGAGGTTGGTAAGGTCTTTTCTTTGTCAGATACCTCCACGAAATTCTTACTTAAAAGCACATCTGTCCCACTGTCTACACTCAACACCCGCATGTGCCTCCTTTCATGAGCAGTTCTACAAGACTGCGGGTCTAGGTTATGCAGCTCTTCCTTAGAACTTAAATCCACAGTCTGGACATTTTCCAAAGCATTTTCCTGATTTGGATCTGAACAAGTGTTAGTTTCTAGAGGTGTATTTGCTGGGTTGCTGTGCTCCTTTACTGCATCACCCGATTCATAGCCAGAGCATTGGTTGGATGACAGCTCTGCCCTCAACATTTCTGGAGTTCTGTCACTTTCACTAACTTCTGAGCAAGGCTTAGCTTTACTGTCATCAGACAGGTCAAACGTGATAACAGGGATTCTGAGCTGTTCATTCGTTTGCTGACTTGACCAGCCTGCTCTAACTACACCAGAATCAAGGGCTGAGCTTGTTCTCTCACTTTCCAGGGCCTGTAAGTGGACAGAGCCTGGTAGGTCACTGAGGGTGGTGTTTGGGGTAGTACTCATTGTGATGACAATTTTAATGGGCTCACACAGCTGGTCACCAGGAAGAGAATTGTCCACAACTTCAACAGCAGTCTCACTGTCTGAGCAATCAAGGTCCTCGTGGCTGCTACCAGCACTGCAAGAACTTTCCATGTGCTCGTGCTCTTTGGTTGCAATGGCATTGCACTGTGGGCAGTTACTGGTAAAGCCCATCTGTGGTGATCCATCTGGCAATTTCTCTCTTTTGTAGCTTTTAGGATTACTTAAATGGTCTGAAATAACTGAATTTTCACTGTCCCATGGCTCTGAAGAAACTCCAGTTCTTAAAATATCACCTTGTGATGAAGAAATATTGGAGAAGTTTTTAGCTACGTCTCTGTCCACAAGAATATCTTGGGATCCATGGTGTCCACAAGGCTGTCCATTCACTCCTTTTTTATTTACTCCATCACCAGGAAATGTTTCCATAGCAGCTGGTTTTGTTGCTATTGCTGATGTAGTGGCACCTGAACCAGAGGTTGTAGAAACAGGTAATATATCTGCTTTGATACAGGGTGAGGTAGATGAAACTGGTGGTGTAGCCTGGTCTTCTAGTACCGTAACACCTAACGAAAAACATCTGGGCGTTAGGTCTCACAAACATGAACACTAAGCATTATTAAAGTATGATCTTTAATCAACAAAATCTGATCCAGAGCAGAGCAAAGGAAGCACAGATGATGTAGCTGATTAAAACAGTTCCAAAGCACAGAGGGTTTTTTGTTAGCTACATATGAAATACTACAAAAGCAAGATAGAACCCTTCCAAGTATAGCAGCAAAAAAGCTGAAGAAACAGCTAGTTTCAAAATCAAAATGTTTTATAGAACTATCCCCATTTAGGGAGAGATGAAAGAAAGAATAAGCCAATGCTGCAAGTTTGCTAAATCATTTTCTGCAATTCCTAAATGGTCACAGAGGATATGGTGATCAGCCTTAACTAAAAGGAAGTTAATATTTAAAATATTAAGACAACTCAAGCACTGGAAGTGTAGGCAATGTAAGGCGTACTGGAATATACAATACAGAGCTAAAGGTTGACAGTCACAACAGAAGTCCACAGTCAGATGTTTAAAGGCTCTAAGATGCAATCCAAGTGTTAGGTTCCTAGTTTAATGCTTTACAGAAGCACAGAGCTTCCCAAGAATGAGGGGCAAGGCTCTTTCATCTCCCTGTATCGAAATGGGGAGAGCTATTTGCACAACCCTCAAAAGGTTGCATCCCAAACAGCTTGGCTAACAGCTGAGAAAGCTTAGTCTGTTAGAATACCCTTGAAATTTAGTTCTGGCTCTTCAACTCAGATCCTAGTAGGAGGCACAACAGAACCTGCCATGGGGTCCTCTGTGCCATTACTTTTTGTGCCAAGCAAGGATTAAACAGCAGTTTAAGGGGATTTATAAAGCCTTTAAAATACCTCTAAGATCTTCAATAGTTTCCCGTGTTGGCAGGTCCTAAAAAAATGAAAAGAAACACACAAGATTAACATGGTCATTCATTAAATTCTGTTGGAAAAAAAAAAAATCTATCAATGGAGCTATCAATAGCTATCTAGTCAAAGGTTAAATTCAGTGTTGGTAAGCTGCTTAACATCACTGAAATTTGAACATGTACCTTGCAGAAAATGCAAGGGGTAGGTGAGGGAGATGGTTATAGAACAGTCATGCTCCAAATTGCATCACTGCAATTGTGTGTGATGTTTGGGGAGGAGAAAGAGAAGCAAGATGTTCTTTAAAAAAAAACAAATTTGCAGTGCCTAATCCAGATACATTTTTTTAATCATTAAGGAATGGAATGTGTTCATCTGTTCCACTTTTCCAGCTATGTGTTTCCAAAGCACTAGAATGAAAAGTTTGGTCTCTAGCATTGGTAAGTATTTCTCAACGGAAAACTAGAGGACAGAGACATTAAATTAATATAGAATCATTTAGATTCCAAGAAAGCTTTGAAGGTCATCAAATCCCCTCTGCCATACACACACACTAAAAGCAGGTACAGTTTTAGCAGGTTGCTCAGGGCCATCTCCAACAGAGTTTTGAAAATCTCCAAAGAAGGAGATTTCACAACTTCTCTGGAAAACCTCTTCCAGTATTTGACCACTCACTTGGTAGGGAAAAAAAACCACCAAACCAACCACCAAACAAACAAAACAACCCCACACAAAAGACATTAAATGTAATTGATCTAACTGCAGCTTTCCATGGCTGCAACTGTTCCTTATCCTGTCACTGCACCTCTGAGAAGAGAGTGCTCAGTCTGCTGTGTATCTTACTATTAGAAAGCTGAAGACAGCAGTAAGCTCTTCTCCTACTCTTACAAAAGATGTTAGCCTTACAAAGGCTAAAACATCCCATCTGCCTATCCTCACACATCATGTTCCTCAATCACCTTGGTGGCCTCTGCTGGATTCTCCTCAGAAGGTCAATGTGCATGGGAACTAACTGGGGAGCTCAAAACTAAACACAATACTCCAGAGGAATACTTCAGGAGTTTAAGTTCAACAGCCAAAGTGCATAATTAAGAACAAGACATTGAAAAAAATTACTGTGGCTCTTTTCTGACTGACAGGCACCAAAACCAAGAGGAAATAATTATTATTTTCCAAAATTTCATGGTGGTATCCTGGCAGCAAGAACAGGAGACTTGGTTTGACAAGACCCAACCTACATGTTTGGAAGTGGGAGACTAGGATGAGATCCCAGGAAGACACAGGTTTGCAGAATGGACAAATACCAGAATACTGGAGAGTAGGACAGAAACAAGGTGAAAAATATTTTACCTCATTAAAAAAAAAACCAAAAAAAACCTATTAATGTCTGTGAATCATACAGATGCTACAAAAAGGTAAAAACACTCCAGGAAATGAAGAAATAGATCTGATTCAGACCAGGATTTGAATAATTTGTAGTAAATAGGGATAAAGGGTGAGTGTGGAGGAATATGAAGACAGAATGAAGCATCAAATAGCCACTTATTTAGAAATCACTAACCATCCTCTGCACTGACTGAGGCAGGAGTCCTGTAGAAAAAAATAGCACGGCATCACATAATTAAAGATGTTATCACAGTTTGCAAGGGGAGTAGCTAAAGATTACACAGACAGCGTTATTATGTTCCTTAATTTTTTGAAAATTTCTTCTACTTATCATGAGTGTTTCCTATTTTTTTCTTTAATAACATTTACATACATCACCTTCATAATTTCATATACCTTTGCTTTATTAAGCACAGCCAATAGCATTGAGTGCACATACACGTACTTTTAACCTCCTGTAGACATCTCCTAGATTTAAATGGCTTTTATGCTTCGTTTAAATACTCAAGAGATGTTTTTGGTTCATTTTATAAGCATAAGTCTAGTTACACAAAACCAAATTATTAATGCTCCAGGAGCAGATCCCTTCAGAGGCAACAAAATAATGCTGATTGCATTAGCCTCTCCCTTCTCTCGAAGCAGCCACAAAAGCTAGTTGCTCTTGGCAAGATTTACAAAGGCCACTTGCTATCTATAGAGCAGAGAGAGTCCTCCTAAGAAGTGCAGCATTATGTATGACAGTTTCAGCTCTGCAAAGCCAAACTTTTAGGACAAGGCTGACTGGCAGCAGTGGCATACCCAAGTAGATGCATGGAACGACCCTTCCTCCTTGGAGCAGACCTATGCAAGAAGCAAGCAGTAGCTGGCAACACAAAACTGTGTGTGGTGAGCTGTGCACTGCACGAGGTGAGGACACTCTGCTGGAGAAGAGCACATACTAACCGTTGCTCCAGGTGAGTCCTGAGAGTGCGGAGCCTGCGCTCTGGAGCTGTCAGGAATTGTTTGGGTAGAGTCATTTTGGCTGGTCTCACCGACGACATGATCCCCCGAGTTATTGCTGAAGGGGAAGCAAATGAAAGATAAAGAAATGCTTCTGACGACAGGGCATCACAGGGAGTTTTGGGAAGTAGTTGAAGAATAAGAACAAAATGGGAAGAAGCAGTACAGCACAATGAAATAAGAGCACTTCCTTCCCCTCCAATGATAAAAGCCCAGGGCTGTAAAAATACCAAAATGCTTTTCTGCACTTCCTTCCTCACCAAGGCAACTTGATAAAAATAAAAGAATAAAAACCCCTCAATCTAAAATGATTATGGTGTCTTCAGAAGTAGAGCTACGAGAAATACAATGACACCTCTTCAACCTCTCTATGAGTATATAATCCAATTTAGCCTGCCTGACACACACACAGATTTATTGGTACAAAAGGCTATTTGGGGCTTTTCCTTAGACACATGACAAACAAATGCTATTCTTTTCACAACTTTTGCTTTGTAAATCCTTGTGTACATAAGGCTTATCTAACTGCCTGTTTATTTGGAAACCTCCCATAAAACAACTACTTGAAATGCAAGACAGAGAGTACTAATATAATCATTAGACCACAAAATAAAATTTTTGCTCTGATCTAGGCAAACCAAGTATACAGCCATTACTAACTTCATATATTGTAAGGCAATTTATTGATCAGCTCCTTTGTGGATACACTAAACTATCCAATAACTCCTTTTACACATTTTCTAGTGGCTTTTCCATGGATATAAGCAGGTATTTTTGGACAAGGTTTACTACCAAGAACCTACAAATATTCTCTTTCTCAGGTATAGCACAACAAAAATTCATTAAAAAAAAAAAAAAAAACAAACAAAAAACAAACCAAGAAAAACACCACAGTGAACTGGGGAAAAGCATGAGGCTGGGCTTTTCTTTTTGTTCATGGGGTTGTTTTTTTCACCAAAAACTTATTTTTAAAACTCTAAAGCTGTATATAAGCTATAAAATTATTTATCTGGGGGTCTCAATCTTCTTTCCACAATACTTTGTAGTTAACTATCTTCAAAAACTTGTTCAATCAACTTGCCAAATACCAAGGTCTGTTTAAAAAATTCTGTCATCCATCTAGTCAAAATAATATTAAGTTCTTTATTTTCTGACTGAGTACTAACTAATGGATTGCTGTGCATACACAAATCAACCTGGGAGGAAGACTCACGTGATTTAACATGCAACTTTTAACTTATTCTACCTTTACTTCTCAGCCAAAGCAGTCTGAAAGGCATAACCCCATCTAAAACAAAAATGTTGTATGGTTAGTGACACACAGAGGCATTTCTCAGAAGGGTCTCAATGCAGGCAGACCTTGACTCTCCCAGGAACATCACTGCCAGGAGTGTAGCACAGATGTGCATGCGTAAAGAACAGTAGCACAGAGGAACACAAACTATCTTGATACTACTTAGCTGGCACAGAACTAGCAGTAGCAACTGCAAATGCACCCAAAAATACCCTAAGTCAGTTCTTTTATACAGAGCTCTCTGTTGAAGCTTGACTGGTAGTTTTAACAAAGCTAGTCAATTTAAGCTTGCTTTGGACATTTCTATGCTTCTGTCACTTTTAGATGTACCTTATTTCAGCATTTTTCACATCTGTTACAACACTTGGGATCACTGAAAGCCACTTGCCAGCTTCATCTGTTTGTATGACTCAAGCGTGAAAAACCAGCAGGAAAGGTCTCCATTTATTCCCAAGAATGTACAGTGGAACATTCTGCCAATGCACAAATCTGAAAAACGTCAGTACTAGTCTTCATACCACTACTGGTTTTCCCTCTAATACCATCACAGCCTGGAAGCAGCCTTATTGATTATATAAAGCAAAGATTAATGGTACTTGGCTCCTCCATAGAGAAGCTATAACTACCTCACAAATGCCCCTGAGAAACAGCAGTACTAGCTTTCCTCATGAACAGGACCACAGAAGCATCATAAGCAGTCACAATAAAACATGAGGGAGAAAAGCAACTCACACATCTAGGTGTGATCTGAGAGGGAAGTAGCTATAAGCACACAAAGTCAACATGAGATCAGGCTTCCAAAGCCATGATATTAAAGCATTTTCTTTGCCAACAGGTGCATGCCACTTCCTTGCCTCTTCCCAGCAAGTAAGCACAGCAGGAAGAGGAAAGACCAAGCTTTTAAGGCTTCCCCAGAAAACTTCTTCCAGGTTTTCTTCAGGATCTGTGAGCACTTCCAGTACATATCTTCTCTACCACCTTCATGGTGCCCAGCTGCTGCCCAACCTCTGAATCAGGTGCAGCTCGGCCTGCTTCACAAGAATGTTTCAGCTACCCAGTATAAAAGCACTAAGCAGGTTTTTAAAAGTGTCATTCTTCATACAACTGTAAGGTGTTTTCTTGCACTCAACAGACATTTCTGCTATGCAGGACCATGGTGCAAACTCACCCATTTTACATAACGTGCCAGCAAGGCAATGAAAACCTTACCTACAATTTGAGGACTGGACTGCTTCTCCTTTCTGAACCTCTGTATCTTTACATTGCCTTCCATTTTTTCTTGAGAGCTTTTGTTGAGTTACTTCGCCTTTATCAAACATAAGGTGCAAACGGTAGCTGATCACCTTTATTACTGTGAAGAACACTGTCACCGAGCTGCAGTACACAAAAACTGTCATAGCATTTGCTGGAAAAGCCTACAGGAAGAAATAACGAAGACACAATATTAACAGTTCATTCTGAGAAGATGCTGCTAAAATTTTTAAATACAATATATAGATTGAGTTCTGCTCACAGAGAAGGTTTAAGGGTTTCTTCAAGTTTCAAACCATTTCACAAGATCTATTCTTCTTTTTATTAACTGTGGATATTATTTGTTATCAAAATCAGCAAAATCTCACCGTAGACAAACATTATAAAGCTTTTTAAAATACTGCATTCCCATGTTAATGCAGCTGCAGCCTTTCCAAAACTATGAATTCATAAAAATAGAGACACAAAAAGAAACATTAGTTATCTATAAACAGGAAACCTTTAGAAAAATTCTGTCATCTTACCCTGTATGTCAGTTATGACTCAATAGTAAAACGCTGTAGTTTGATGTCCGTTTTCTAATGCCTCACAACATATTCCCAAATACCTTAACCACTGAGGAATATTAAATAATTAGTCAGGACTAGTCAAAACAAATTAATAAAAACTAAGTTGGAGAGGCATCCTGTCCTGGCTGAGGCTGGAGGAGAGAGCGATTGGCTGTGTGGTGCTTAGTTGCCAACTGGGGTTAAACTATGACACAACCTCTTTGAATTCTTTTTCTAAAGTGCAGCTTGTCTGTGATCTGTTTGCTGATCTGTGATGAGCACCACAGTTCTTAGTCATTGAAATTAATTACAGTTCAACTAGAATCTGTAAAGTTCTTTCACAGACATGACGTACTAACATTTTTTATACAAAAATAAAAATACACAAATACTTCCTTACAGTAAAGGGCAAATCATAGCAATGGACACTTGCAGTTATAATTGAAGTACCAAAGTCTTTACCATTATAGTCATAGAACACGCTTATGTATTGTCATTACACAGCTGCAATGTCACGGTGAGTTTAATCTCTTTTCAAGTTTTAGGATTATTTTTTAAACAGAGATTTACTATATTCCTGCACAACAACAACAACAAAAAACCTCAAGCAACAAACAAAAACAAGAAAGGTTTTCAATACTCAGGATTTGCTAAAAGCCTACTGAAGTTAATTTTTAAGAATGGTCTTTACTTTGGGACTAAATCAATCATTTTTCCAAATTCATAAATAAACCACATCAACCACACAGGTGAAGGGAAGAGAAGAACAAGGCATGCTTATTTCATCTTTAGAACAAGTCACCACATTTATCTTGATGTTGAAATTAATATGTTGAATCATTTCTGTGTTGTGACAAGCAAGTGGGTTGCAATTCTGATGCTGCTTTTGGCTCACTGGGACTTCATACCATCAAGATGTACACGTGAAAATTTTCAGGCAAATCCTTTTTTATGACTATATTGATTCAGATACAAAGAATCTATTGCACAATAGTGGAGGAGCTATTTAGGATGTACGTACTACCAATGATCCCTAGTAAGACAGACATGGCTTTCAACAAGTTGAGGCTTAATTCTGTTAAGAGTACTTCATGGCACTGTGTAAATACCAACTCTCAGCATACCCTTCAGTTATTCAGTGAACTCGGGCCAGAGAGAGGATCCATTTGCAAGGTCATGTTCTCAGGGTATAAGGCTTGGTAGATGAGGTTGAAGAGCTTGAGGTTGAAGAATTTCTGGTTTATGACTAATGTTTTTACAAAACGAGTTAGAAATTGCTTGGTTTCACAAAGAGTGACAGCCAGTTATCTGTAATGACTTGTTTAAGAGAGATTTGTTCACCTTCCAAGGAATCTCTTCAACTATACACTAAAAAAGGTACAGATCAACCACTCATTATTAAATAACAACTCAGAATGACCCACTAGAAAAGAAGTGCTTTATAGGTGACATTCATAAAGCTTAATAAATATTATATGAATAATGTCAAGAGGACACAACAAAAATAGATTTCCAGTAGCACAGCCTATGCGTGCAGAGAGCATGCTACAAGAGACACTCAAAGGAAGCTCCTAGATTTCTGAGTGGAAAACAGGGCCAGCTTTAGCAAATGCTGAGTGCCACATGTCCTCATCCCTGCCTTGTGACCAGACCTACCAGAGCTGTGCCCTGAGCCAGCCCGTGGTCTCCCTGCCCATCTGTCTGAGATACACGATGTTTTAGTGTGCCCACCATACTAAGACTGCCAACGCATAGCATGGCCAGTGCATCTTTAACACTCTGCATCCTGGGGCAGGCTGAGGACTACAAGCCAGCAGGTAGCTACTTGCCCACATGAGGAATTAGCAGAAAGATGAAGCCAATAATGGAAAGCCCTCCATTCTCTGAATCAGGCCTCTTGCATAAAGTACAAGTGTCATATGACTGCAGTTAGTGTTCCCAGGTACAGATAGGTGAAAGATATCAAATCCATGCTAAGGAGGAATTAAGTTATAGACCACTGAGGAATTAGATGATACAGTCACTTTTGATGTACTGTAATTATAATAAGCCTGGTTTTCTATGAAAATGAGGTTTTATAATCATACCATGTGCCTGTGTATTCATCACCTCCCTCCATCCCCTCAGTTGAAAGGTAGCCAAAGAATTAAAAAAAGTTATTCAGCAAACTTTAAGAGAATACACCCCACTGGGCAAGGTCACAGCAGCACACCTCCTCCATTAATGAGAGGAATCCACACAGCTCTCCAACCTTTTGATGCCACCCCAGTGACAGGAAAAGCTTCAATTGAGCTGACATCTTATTAGAAGCTAGAAAAAAAAACCATCCACAAATACAAATTCATTAGAAAGCGGGCTTCATGACTTCCCACAGGTTTCTATAGAAGCTGTAGCCCTAGTTTTCTTCATTCTTGCCCCATTAAAAACTCTACCATAATGTACTTTTTGTTCTCAGTAGCTTCTGTTGTTGTACCCCGCACCAGAATAGCGTGGGGTCACAGCCAGAAATGCAGGCTGGTGTGTCCCAAATGTGGCTCAACTTACTCCTGCAAATGCAACAGAGTTAAGGTCACCATGTATGGAACACCTTTGCTTGGGGCTTCTGCCTGCCCAGAGATTGCTCCCAGAACAGCCACATTCTCCTTCACTCATCTACAGACATTATTTGAGTAGAACAAAGGTAGAGGTGACAGAGAGATACATAAAGGTATATAACCTTTGAACAAAGTACCACACCTTGTAAACTGGACTGAATGATAAAGAGTGCTTAGACCCAGATGTATCCCACCCACTGCTTGAGCCCCTGAGGCACCTAAAGCAAAGCAGTGCTGCACCTGGGCCTCACTGTCTCCATGTGCTACAGAACACAAATGAGGGAACTACCAAACAAATATGCAGTCAGCCACTACCATCAGAGATACACATGGGAGATATAACACTGAGGCCAAAGACCCATATCTATATGTTAATTAAGGTGAATCAGTACTAAGAGATGTCCATCACACAGTATAAAACACGGGAAAGCAGGTAGCAAATAAAATTCCAGGGATGTACATTGAGTTCTAACTGGGTGTCCTACCACACAATAAATACAGTACGTAACAGGGTAGCCTATCTCTCTGCTGCCTTATCCTTAACTTTTACAGAGCCATCGATAGGGGTAAAACGTGGCCAAGTGGGACTGGAAGCAGCTGACACACTGCTACTTTTATCACAGTTTACCTCTGACTAATTTATGTGCCCACACCCTTATACTGCCATGCTGTACTTCTCCTATCACAGCATGATTTGAAGATCTAGTGCGTAGGAAGCAACAACCCTGTGAGTACAAGGGTTCCCTGTCCAACAAGAGGCAGGAGAAACATTCAGTGTGTCGTTTTGGGGACTCACCCAAACACGATGCACATTCTCTTGTGGCTTGTAAAATAAGCTATATGTAAGTAGTTCCCGAAGTTGCATCTCTGGGTCACTGGTGTTTTACTGGGTCTGAATTCAGCCCAGGGTCTGAATACTAAAGAGTTATCACCATTTTCATGTGCAAAACATGTAGGGATCCTGGACTGTTTGGTGGAATAAGATAACTTTAATTCTTAATATATTATGAAAGTTGATATGGCACAGTTAGAAGAGATCTCGTTATAATTTTGAAAGTTCATTTTAGCAGCAATGATGCTCCAAATACTCAATGTACATTTTTAATGCTTAAATGATAAATGAGAAAGAAAAGAAAGTGATGGAAATACAGATCCGCATTTTCAAAGGCATGGAAGCTAGGAAAGGAATCCTTAGTACCAAAGTAAGCTATGCTGAATAAGCTAGAGAAATTCTCGATCCACACAACAGAAACAACTTGATACTTTAAGCTTCTCAATGCCACCGTCAGCACGCCTCTGCTGGGCCACTGCGAAAAAACTAAAAACAGATGGATGAGTTTTGCCATTTGATTCAAATCAGACTGTTTCAGAGAGACTTCCTGCCTTCAACAAAAGATTATCCCAAGCAAATGAAAAATTTAAAAAGTAGTACTCTGATCTGTTTTGATTTTGCCATTTCAAGAAACATCATTGACTGCTTTAGCTGAATCCAAAACTATTGTCGGGTATGTAACATAAATATCACCCCAAGCACTACTGAATATTATAAACAAAATTTATTATAAACCAGAGAAAACCTTTAGTTAAAAAGCAGGTTCAAGTTTCTAAGAGGCAAGAATAGATGTCTTGCATAAAGTTTACAAAGCCTTAGAAACAAGCTACTTAAAACCAAGAAAACGTGTAAGGACATAATTACTCTCAGGCAGCCATCATAATAAACGCATTATTCTTATCAAGGACAAAGAATTCCCATAGCAATATCTTAGCTCAAGAACACAAGTCCTGCATTTAACCAGATGATTCATCAGAAAGTCAGTCAGTCTGCAGAAAAAGCAAGTCCATCCAGATAGGCAAAAATGATGCCCAAGAGAGTTCAGTAGATAAGTTACGTTTTCTCCCCTTCCCTTTCAAAAAACACCTTTTTTTACCTTAGCTCTGACCTACAGTCCAGTGTTCTTTTGTGCAACCCCCATACCTTCTTCAGAAGCTTCCCACAAGGAAACACATATCCTTCCAGATACATACTTATATCAACTGGGAAAAAAAAAATTAGCTTTCACTTTTTTTCCTTTTTAATCATACATATGACTTGGACAGCAAACCCTACAATGCAAGACTCTTGCTGGTTTGCATAGGAAATAGACCCTATCAATCAGAAGAAAGCATATTGTCTTGGTTCATTAACTCCATGAGCCATGCTTACGGGAATTCATTGCAATCCATGCCACAAAATCCAGCACCAACTCGTGCTTAAAAATACAAGATTTGCTTTTCACTGGGATTGCAGGGGGATTCATAAATGCTCTTTGCTTTTGATAACCAGGCCTATATCTGGCCATGTAGGGTGAGGAAACCTATTTAGAAATTTTATCCAATCAAAGAAAATTTCTACAGAACTTAGTTGGGAATTCAGTTGAGTCACTCCAGGAACCAAATGGATGGAAACTGTTTCTAACGGAAGCAATATTACCCTATAATCACTGAAGGACACACCAAAATAGATTCAATGATCCAGCATACTTTAAGCTTTTCTCACACAGTAGGAAAACACACAAAAACAGAGTAAAAGTTTCAAGCTTTTCAGGAAAATAAATTTTAAGGTCCGGCAAACAAACTCTAGTTATTATTCACTTGCAAAGTTTAAATTTCAGCACAAAGGGAGCTGCATGTCACAAAAAGCCATGTGATTCACCAGTGACATTCAGCAAGGCATATTAACTACGTGGTATCTGGATTTTTCCATTTATTTACCCTTCTCAGCAGGTAAGGCTGGATCAAACTTCAAAAAAACCCAAAACACCTGTCTCCAAAACAGATTTTTGAACAAACGTCCCCACCGTCATTCAGCACTTGCCGAGGCCAGCGCTGCACCCCTACCCAACTCCTTCGGCAGGGCTAAGGGTCCGGCTCCTGTCTAGCGCAGCCGGCGGACTCACCCCGTTAACCTTTAGACACAAAATCCTCAGGCAAAGCCCACAATGCCCACTATTTAAGCCCCTCCGAGGGCATTTTACAGCCCGCTGAGCGCACACGCCCTCGCCGCTGCCGCCTGCGGGCCGGGGCCCGCGGTTCCCACCCCGCCACCGGCTCCCGCCCGCCCCCCAGCCCCTCTCACCAGGTGCAGGGCCATGGGCAGCGTCAGCAGGAACAGCCACAGATAGAGGTGGCAGCTGTTNGCGGAGCGGGGCTGGGCCGAGCCGCGGCGGAGGCAGGGGGGGCAGTTCTGGCGCGGGGGCGTCCGTCACGGCCGCGTCCCGCCCCGGGCACCGCGAGGTGCGTTCACAGGTGCAAAAGAAGCGCGGCACAGGGGCAGCCCCGGCGGCCGCCAGCTGGGCTGCGCGCCTCGCCGGCCACTCCCCCACGGCCGGGTTCTCACTGATCCTGCCCGATACATCACGAGTTTCCGATCTGTGAGCTCTGCCCAACTTCAGTGCCACCCGTTTTGTGTTGAATTGAGCTGCGTTTTGGGCGGGATGCGGGGAAATTCCTAAAAAAAACATTCGGTTTCTTTCAAGAATGAGTTTAGGGTAAAACCCAGTCTGCCTTCGTGGCGGAGTGAGGAGGTAGGGGCAAGCTGAAGGAAGCATAGGCGTTGCAAGTCGGGGGGAGTGGGGCTGAAGAGGTGATGGAGCTGAGTGGAAGCCTTGAGCAGGGGAGACTAAAGTCAGTGAAGAATGAGACATAAGAATACCAGGTATATTCTTATGGGACACCCCTGAAGGAAGGGGTGGAAAGGTGTTGTGAACACCAGGGCTGACCACACACAGTGCTCCCCACCTCCCATCCCCAACCATCAGAAAATAGCAGTGAAATTCAATTGTAAATCTCTCACTAGCCCCTTCTAGGGACTGTTCTACATGTATAGACCTTTAGTGCAGTCAATTTTGTGAAGGATGCATGTATGTAATGGAGGTAGCCACACAGCTCGCACATCACCAAATTTACCCTACTTCAATTGTTCCCGATCGTGGCTACAGTTTCACAGACCAAACATACCATTCTGCTGTGCTTTGTGTGGATTTCTTTGACAAAGTTAAGAGACCAAAGATGCTATTATAATATTTGTGAGCTAATGAACCACATAACTCAGCTTTCTTCCTGATGTCGCAGGCAATGTGGCCGTGTGGGTTGCTTGTGTTGGCTTGATGGGAGGGATGATACAGCACTATGAATGAGCAGTTGGGAGCAGGGGAGGAATGACATTCAACAGCACTGCCACCCTTAGACGCCTGAGGATCCACAGCCTTGGGGCTTTGAGTACTTCCTCAGTGTGACCTCAGTGAGCAGCGAAATTTTGAGAGCTGTTCTTGAGCTGTGTGAAGGAGGCTCAGACTTGGCCGCGCCTCACATGCTACTCCTGTAAACAGATCTTGCCCAAACTCCTGCCTTGTTGAGTGAATTTTTTTTAATCCTTTGCAGGTTCTTTTCAAAGGTGACAGAGTTTGTTAAAGCAATTGTAATGATGGACTCAAGTGCAATATGCAGCTATGACTAATGTTTTTGGTGTATGATAATTAAAAATGTTAAGTTTCAGAAACTACTGAAGTATTTTCCACAAGCAGAGTAGCAAATAATTTCCTTTACATGCACAGCTCCAAAACAGAAAGATGGCTAAACAAGGGTGTAAATAGAAAGCTTCTTCAAAACCTCCTCTATTCTGTTTTTTGAGACCTCTAACTCATGTAGTGGAATTATTATGATGTGGAATGCCCAGATAATGCAGACTGCAATTGATATTAGGTTGACTTGTCCTGGTTTTGGCTGGGATAGAGTTAATCTTCTCAGTAGCTGGTATGGTGCTGTGTTTTGGATTCCATGTGAGAATACTGTTGATCACACAGTGATATTTTGGTTATTGCTATGTCATGCTTGTCTTAAATCGAGGAACATTTTGTGTCTCGCGTCCTGCCAGTGAGGTGGTACAAGGAAGAAAATCTGGGAGGGCTCCTAGCCAGGACAGGTGACTGAAACTGGCCAAAGGGATATTCCAGACCATATGACATCGTGCTCACTATATAAAGTGGGGGGAAGAAGGAGGAAGAGGGAGACATTTGGAGTGATGGTGTTTGTCTTCCCAAGTAACCATTATTTGTGATGGGGCCCTGCTCTCCTGGAGATGGCTGAACACCTGCCTGCCCATGGAAAGTGGTGAATTAATTCCTTGGTTTTTTTTGCTTGTGTGCATGGCTTTCCTTTCCCTATTAAACTGTCTTATCTCAACCCACTAGTTTTCTAGCTTTTACACTTCGGATTCTCTCCTCAGTCCTGCTGATGAGCGAGTGAGCGAGTGAGCGAGTGCTTGCATGGGGCTTGGCTGCTGGCTGGGTTTAAACCATGACAGTTGTCCACACATCAAATCTTTTAACTCTTCCTCATCTTTGGATGATGCAGACACCAAATATTTTTTGGTATAATGGTACTTGCAGTTATGAAGGGTTCCTGTCATTTCCAGGTCAGGATATGTGTTCTGGACACAACGTAGATGCACAGTATTCTAGCTACACAGTTGCAGGAGTGCCAAAGATGAAAAAAGGGGATTCTTTCCTCTAGAGAGATGCCAGTGAGGGTCTGAGCCGAAAGCTTTGCCGTCTGTATGCCGCTCTTCTAACCGGTGCACTCCACTAGGTGGTGCCGTCAGGAAAGTTAAGGGCACTTCACACTGTTCTGGGTCATATTTCCATTATTGGAACTCCTAGGAACAGCAACTATACATCAAGATCCTGGAGCGCTGGGTGCTGAAGAAACATTGAACAAAGACTGACCCGAGTGCAGTGATTGCTATTGGATAGTGGCACTTCAGAAAGCAAATTTTGGAATAATAGCTCTAGATAAATATTTAAACATTTCACTGTACTGCAACCAATACCTTGTCTGACCCAAAACATTCCACACTTAATTAGTTCCTGCAGATTCTTTTAGATAACAAAGTACAAGGTGGAATTTGTGTGGCAGAATGCTTGTATTACAACATACTTTATGGCTTTTATAATAAGGCAAATATGCAGATAAGGGAAAGGCTTGTAATTACCTCTCTGAATAGCTGCAAGGCAATGTTATATTAAAGGAAATGGGAGAAGACTTGATAGACATGCTGGTTCTGCATTCTTTCTTTTTGGTTAATGTGGTTCAGTAAGTCACTTTAGCATAATTGTATTTTTGCGTTGTGTATAACTATAAATACAGTGGGATAAACAGGAATTTATGATTTTTGAATACTGTAATTTTAATTTTTTTTTAATTACTGTCTTTATGTTCAAACCTTAGTTCTGTGGTATCCATCTGCAAATTTTGTGTTTATGTAGAGGTGTACAGTGCTCTGGATATAGGTTTTTGTGCAAAACATTGAGTGTTCAACACACCGGGTTATTCAACCCAGCAGTGCAGTTTTACACCTTTCCCTAGCCTTTACTATCCTTCTTGGGGCCTCTGCTGCCAGCAGCCACATCCATAACCACAGGTCCCACAGCACAGTGATTGGCTCCTGGCATGAAAATTCATTTCCTTCCACTTTTAACCACTGTTTCCCACCACGCTGGCGAGACGGGAGGGCGTCCCCAGCCCACACACTTCCCTCCAACTTCGAAGGAAACGACAGCTGTAGTTTAGAAAGTGATACGATTTTTCCACTTAAAACCAAGAAAATCTTTACCCAGAAATAGCATGTACACAGCATTTGCTATTTTCAGGCAACCTCTTAATTGAAAGGATTGTGTGATGGCAACCACACAGGGCTGGGACTATCTCAGCTTGTGCATGGACAGGGTAGTGAGCAGGGAAGAGTTGGAGCAGGTCCAGCAATGAAGATGATTAAGGGCCTGCAGCATCTCTCTTACGAGGAAACGCTGAGGGAGCTGGGCCTGTTCAGCCTGGAGAAGAGATGACTGAGAAGGGACCTCATCAATGTCTGTCAGTATCTAAAGAGAGGGTGCCAAGAGGATGGAGCGGGGCTCTTCTTGGTGGTGCCAAGCAACAGGACAAGAGACAACAGGCAGAAACTGATGCACAGGAAATTCCATACGGATATGAGGAAGAACTGCTTCCCTGTGCAGGTGACCGAGCATTGGAACAGATTGCCCAGAGAGGTTGTGGAGTCTCCCTCACTGGAGATATTCAAGAACCATCTGGCCTCGATCCTGTACCACGTGCTCTAGGATGACCCTGCTTGAGCAGGGAGGTTGGACCAGATCACCCCTGTCGTCCCTTCCAACCTGACCCATTCTGTGAGAGCCCGCGGGTGGCAGAGCAAACATGAACCGAGGAAGCTCAGTTTCTTCAGAAACCTCTTGGGGTTTGTTCCAAAGAAGCCCCAAAACCGCACAAGGAAGAAGAGGGGAAGCTGCGGCGGAGGCACAAGCGCTCAGCCCGGTCTGCATCCCCCGAGGGACAAAGCGGAGGTCGCAGCTCCCCCTCCTCGTCCTCCGGCTCCGCGGGACCGCACCGCCCCCTCGGCCCGCCGCGCCCCGCG